>JAJKFI010000037.1:66410-77557 GCA_029204185.1 Lerista edwardsae | reverse complement strand
GAGAGAGAGAGAGAGAGAGAGGGCAATGCTACCCTTGATAGCAATCCCAATAAACTGGCTACAAAAATGTGTTGGGGTGGGGAGAAGACACCTGTGATTAAAGCACATGACTGCTAGGTGAATAATGTAGTGAATTTATATTGTTTCTACATTGTCATTGACAAAATGACCCATTGATTAAAAAAGTGAGCATTCAAAACTTTTTTTGAAAGCAGAGTCTGGAGAAAACCCCAATGCAGGGGCATAGTTAAAGAAGTGCAGGTGGTTGCAATTGCACTAGACAACGAGCTGGGGGGGGGGGGAAACAAGCTTGACACTTGTGGTCAAAATTGTGAAAATCTTGGTATGTATGAATAATACCATCATGTTACATACCATTCAATGTGTAATTTCATGCAGAATGCAATGAAACAAACCAGAGTTTAGTATCTTTATCAAATATTATGACTAAAACTCCAGAAAACAGAAATGCAAACATTCATGTAAAAATCATAGTTTTTAGGAATAATACTATCATGTTATATATCATTTGATGTGGAATTTCATGCAGAATGCAATGAAACAACCCAGAGTGTAACATCCCCATTCTATCAAAAGGTATGGCCAATCCAGGTTAGGATTGCGCCCTCAATTGTCTGATTCCGGGGAAGGTCGTTTCAAATGTTCATGTGTACGAGCTCATACTAACTGTATAAAATTAACCACATCCAGCTACAACCTTATTTCCCTCCCCCCTTCACTTTTAGTACAGAACTTGGAAAGTCTTCTCTGCATTCTTCTCTGTTGGTTGAGTTAAAGTTTGTTTAAATAGACTTCATATTTTATGAATGGGGTCCAGGCATAAACAAACATGTAGACTGAAAGGAGAAAAAGAAAAACATACGGAGTAGGTGATCCAGCTGATGCTAGAAACTTACTGGATTATTTATCCAGGCATCCTTTGGCTGTCCAGTTTGCTATTCCTCAGTCTGATTCATTCAAAAAACATTGCTGCTCAGTCCTTGGGAGCATTTGTTATTTTTGGTGTACGAGTGCTCAACAGTTGCAGCGCATTGTAAGTACCAGATGGCGGTCCATCCATGAAACCTGCAAAGAAATAGATCAGCATCATGCCAGGGCTTCTGATTTTGAAATTTAGGTCACAAATCAAGGACGAACAGCCCTAAATTCCCACCCCGCGGATGCATGTGCACCAAGGAGATGTGTGGCGCATCGTATGATGGGACGCACCTCCACAGCTTCTCCTTCCATGCCCTGGCTAGGAAAATAAAAGTGGGGCAGGAAGAAGATGAGCTGGAACACTGGTGAGTGGGAGGGACAGAGGCTGCCACGCCACACTAATGGGTAAGGGTGTCAAGGGGACTCGGGCTGATCCTGAAATCAGGGCATAAATGGACCAAATATATAAGCCTGACCAGGAGAGTAGTGGGGTCTCCCTTGCTGCAGGACTTCACACAGACACTGAACAGCTGCCCGATTGGGGATGTTC
Organism: Lerista edwardsae; assembly: GCA_029204185.1. Lineage (NCBI taxonomy): Eukaryota > Metazoa > Chordata > Lepidosauria > Squamata > Scincidae > Lerista > Lerista edwardsae. The sequence goes on along the minus strand of JAJKFI010000037.1, from coordinate 76,068 downwards.
TAGCTTTGGATTTCCTGCATTGAGTTAGAAGGTTTGACAAAATAGTCCAAAAGGCCATCTCGAAGTTTATGGAACTATAAATAAGTGCTGTATTATTATTTTTCATGCATATATTATAGAAGATAATCAGGGAATTATAACTATCTGAAACAATTATAACATCTGAAACAAAGTAGTAAGAATAACAGCAGTGTGCTTGCTTTTTGAAAATGTGGAGTCTTTCTCTTTCCTCATTGCAGAGACAATAACATGCAAGCCTCTATTTTAGGGTAAAAAACTAGACTTAGCACTCGGGCCTTTAACCATATAAGTGCCCCATCCTTTTCAAGTTTCTAGCACTGATGCCGCTCAGAGATAATGGAACAAACGTGCCCCCTTTCCTTATGGAGGCTCAAGGTTATTGCCCCCACATTGCAGGATGCAGTACAAGCCCTGTTGGCATGGCTGCATCAGCATTGGAAAGTTGGATAGGATTGGGTCCTCATTGTTCTGAACTAGCAGCAGCCTTGGACTGACCCCTTGATTGCATTAACAAATCAGAGATTGATGAGAGAGAAAGGATTAGCATTTTGGGATAGCAGATTATGAAAAAAAAAATTAAGCTCTTAGAGTAATTAGAGAGGAGTTTTTTTTGCCTACCCCAGACTGAAGAGGGAAGAATGGGTGTTCAGTAGGTTACATGGTTTACATTTGTGCTTAATAAAGTTGAAACCCAGCCTCGGTCTGGTGTCTTCCTTGGGGGTGGTGCAAGGGTAATAGTCTACTTTAAATGCCAGAAGCAGGGGAGTGGCAGCAGGTCACAAGCATCTGGTTGTCTTGTGTGCTCCCTGAGGCATCTGGTGGGCCACTGTGAGATACAGGAAGCTGGACTAGATGGGCCTTTGGCCTGATCCAGCAAAGCTTTTTCTTTTGTTCTTATGTTCTTAATTTATGTTAATGTTTTTAATAAGTAGTCACTGCCGGTGTGAGCCCCAAAATAAATAAAATTCTTTCAATGAGGACTGATGATGATGGTGAGGGTGATGATGGAATGATGGAATAATTCATCATTATCCAACCAAGACATTTTCAAAATAATATTTGGGAAGAGCTGGGAGGTTGTCAGCATTCTTTCCCATAACCACTATAATCTTATTTTTATGCCTACAAAAGTTTCTTGTGGGGGAGAGTGGAGGAAAAAAATTATGATGTATCTTTTCCAGTGGGCTTATCAGATCATGGTAGCAACTACCCATCACATCTAATTAATATTCCTTTTGAGTATGTGCAAATATGAATCGCTGCCACACCAACTTGTTTGAGCACATCCATAAAAGGAATAATAATAGAATAAGATCCTAACAGCGGGTGATAGAATACAGCTAATGTGGAACAACTGGCATATTTCTGCCAACTCTGTCTTGATTACACAGAAAAGGTGGAGCTTTAAAGTGGCTGCACGTTAAACTCGGAAGTTTGCCTTACAGAAGCTAAATATATGGTGAACATCAAGACATATTTAGTTAGGGCGCAATCCTAACCTGGAGTTAGGCCACCAAATTTTGGTTAGCACAAGGGACACCATAAAGCGCGTTTGGACCACTCTCAGAGTCAGGGAGGATGGAGACGTCTGTGTGCTGGCCTCTCTGACTCAGAGAGTGGTCCAAACAGTTCATTGACTTGGGAATAAAGATCGACCCTCAGAGGGCTTGGCAACATTGCGTGCAGCTCAGTTCATACCTGAATTAATATTTATGGCGGACGCTCACTAAGTAATTAATGGCGCAGTCTTAACTTTGATTGGCACAGTTAGGCCAGCAAAGTTTGGCTGGCACAAGGGCCACCTTATAGTGTGTTTCCACCGCTCTCGGAGTCAGGGAGGATGGCGCATGTCTGTGTGCTGGCCTCTCTGATTCTGAGAGTGGTCCAAACTTGCCTTACGGTGTCCTTTGTACTGGCCAAACTTCGCTGGCCTAACAGTGCCAGCCTAACTCTAGGTTAGGATTGTGCCCTCAATTTCACTTTTCATAGGACTCAGTTCCCAACAGGAACAACTGAACTTTTATCCCTCCTGGCTCACTGACAGTTAGGCCAGCAAAGTTTGGCCAGTACAAAGGACCATTGAAAACTTTGCTTTTGCCATGATCCCAATGCAAGTCAAGTTGAAATAGCACCCATAGGTGGGGCCAATTTGAATCAGGACCATAACAGTGGCAAATAGTTTTCACCTTTCCCACCCACTCCCAGGGTCCTAACCCTGATCTGGGCTTCATGCACCCTATTTTTACACAGAAAAACAGGAATGCTACTGCATAGCACATTTTTAATGTGTAGTTTGTCTCCAACAATTCATCCACATTCAAATAAAGTCCTGTTGTTAATCAAATGTTGATTTAAGGTATAAGAAGAGTAACAAGCAGTGTTATTACTTTTTCCTATATCCTGTTTATATCAAGAAGAGACAAAAAAGACTTCTAGATTTTTTTCTTGGCCCCAGTGGGTTGGATCTTAGCAGCTGCACTGGAGGCTGGGAAAGTGGTTGCCCTCCCGCCCAGCTCACTTCTGGCTGAAGTGGTGAAGTGTGGCATGGGAAGCGGGTCAGGGGGCAAGGCTGAGCTCCTCACTTCCTTGTGCCCTTTCTGTTGTAACAATTAGATCTCGCCCTCCAACTTAAAGATGAATGAGGCAGGCATGTGAAGAACAAAGGTGGCTGCTCCTGCCCCATCTGATTTCATTCTGAGAACTATGCCGAAATCCCACCCGGATTGAGGAAGTGTCCTGTGGAGCCCAACTGCAGACTCCCTGTCAAACAAGGGTAGCAAATCAGTCACAAGATCACAATAGTGCAGCAGGACTCCAGCGGCCGGCTCCCAGGATGTGTAACTGAACCCCTGGCAATCTATCTGGAAGCCCTCCTTTGTTAGCAAACATCAATTAGTGCAGGCTTTCAGTGCCCCATGAGATGGAAAACCTGCTCAAATGAGACGTAAAGCCGATAGAGAACGTTGTGGATTGGAGCGATGGTTTGTGAGAGAGGGAGGAAGAGAAGGCAGATGCGTGATGCGCAAAAAACCCAGGACAGGACCAGGGGAAAGCATCAGCTGAGAATGAAGGGACATGGAGCAGGACATTCTAAAGAAGAGGAGAAAGAGGGGAATGTAACCAAAGAGAGAGGATAATGGTGGGAGGCAACTGGGGGGAAGATACGTCAGGAGAACCAAGAAAAGAAACATGGATTGAAGAGAGAAGTGACAGCAAAATGGCTTTAAATGATGGGAACAGTTCGATTTCCTGAGGCTCCGCCCTGGCCGGGTTGACACTCACTGTCCCTGACGCCAGCTTCCCGCCCCCGGCGCTGCCCCCACAATGGCCCCTGGCATGCTGCGCTCCATTTCGGGTCTGAGCCTAAGGGTGGGCGGGTGGACCAAATGCCGCACATCTTTGCGCTTGTGGCTGCTACGGCTCTGCTGCCACTCCAGCCAGTGGTGTCATTCAAATGATTTAGGAACAGGAACTCACTTTTGATTGGCACTTGTCGGGAACCCGGAACCAGCCACGGAGCCCGTTAGGATCCGGAACGCCCGTTCTGGTCCGTTCCCCCTGAATGACATCACTGACTCCAGCCCATGTGACCACCACCCCCAGCACACCACACCCTGCAGCCATTGCCACCAGCTCAGGGGGACTCCACCTAGTTTTTCCCCCTCATCTTTCAGCATCTCTTGCCACTCCCAGCCCTCAGGAGTCGTTTTTCGAAGGATGCTGGGAGCTCAGTGGGGAGAGGGGATGCAGAGATCCCTTTCTGTGAGTTTCCTTTCTGTTCCTGCTAGCTTGGGTGTGCCGCCCATTATTGATTTTATAACATACTAATGAAGACGTAGTCTTGTAGCTTGCAAAATTGTCTGACTGCAGGCATCTCCTAACAGCAATTTGTTCATACCTGATGAGGCAACTGCACCCTGATGGTGGATATACAGTACGGTTTTATTGTCTTTGCTGTAGATTTGTCTTTGCAAATTTGTATTGTCTTTGCATGTGTAGATTGATCTTCATTTTTACAGGCAGGGGAAATGAATGAGGAAAGGCTGTGAAACTTACAGCAACAGATGGGTTGGCTCCCCAAGGAGCCATTCATTTGTTCACCCTCGTTCCCACCTCCCTTAGGTAAAAGAGAAATACAATGCCTGCTTAATATTGTATGCTAACTACACTCTTGGTGCAGACTCATTGAGAACGGGAAGGGCAAATTCATAAGGTCTATAGCTGCAGAGGGAGGGAGGGAAACGTTCTCACCTCTCCTTCCCAAAACAAAATAAATTATGACCTGAAAATGTTTAGATCTGGTTCCCACAAAAGGTTTGGCCCTCCCAGGGAGAAGTCTTGTTTGTTCTTGGTCAGAGCATGCAGACAAACAGCTGAGGCCAGGTGAGCACAGATTTGGCTCTGCAGGTCATGATCACAGAGGCAGCTTTCCAGTTGCTGCAACCATGAAAATTGCTTCCAGCAGTTTTTATGATTCCCGGTGATACCTGCGACTACCTATACATGGAAATAAATGTCTCAGGGCCTAATCCTAACTAAATCCCTCACCACCAATGCAGCTGTGCCAATGAAGCATGTGCTGTATCCTCTGGAGGATGGAGAGTCTCCCTTATCCCAAGTTCCCTTATCCCAAACCTCCACTGTCGCAAAGATCTGTGCCAGGTCTTTTGCTGGTGCACGTCTGAGGACGGCAAGCCAGAGGGGACAGGGACTGGGGTTAGGATTTGGCGCATGCTGGTGCTACCAAGGTCTGCTCCTTCCTTTCCTGCCTCCACCCTTCCCCTCCCTGCCCTGTCCCTCTTCTCCCTGTTCTGCCCACCCCAGCTGCTCCCCGGCACTTCTGGCTTTCCTTTGCTGCCAGATGTAGCCAGCAATGACAGTGGGCCTCCAGCACTGCTACCAGTTGCAGCAGCAGACCCTGCCTGGCACTGGATACACTGTGTGCATTACCATGTCACCATTTACAACAGCTGAACTTAAAAGGGCAGCCTGGCCCCAGTTAGTACTGGGCTTCCAGTTCCCTGAAGAAATTGTCGTCTGCAGCACGCTATCAACTCATGCCAGCCAAAGTTTGCTTCCTCAAACTCTGGCAACCCAACTAGGCAGGAAGTCATTACCTGAGCGTTACCAGGTAAGGTGATGCATCAATGCATAGCTGCAGATGCAAATTACTCATGTGTTGCTGCCATGCAAGTTCGGATTGGGACAGCAGCACAGCCACAGAGCAGTGATGTCATGCAGGGGGTACGCGGGGGTACGCGAGTACCGGTTTCTAGGATTATGGCTGGCCCCGCCCATTCGCCCGCCCACTCGTTGACTCCGCCCCCTGCAACGTTTGAATTTCCTGCATGTTTGAGTTGCCTGCACGTTCTCAGAGCCAGGCAGGCAGGCAGGCAGCGAGCGGAGCCTTGCCTTGCCACTGAAAAATGAGCTGCTCTGGGGTTTTGGAACTGTTGGGTCACTTTAACATGATGCCAGGCCTCCTTAACATGTTCTGGGGGTGCTGTGGAATACTGTTGCCACTGTTGGGTCAGTTTAAAATTGTCTGAGGCCTCAAAAAGGGCTTTTTTTCATGTCACTTCCTGCCACGACCTCACTTCCGGCTTATGACGTCACTTCTGGTGGGCGGGTCCCGACACGTGCCAATCAAAAGTGAGTACCTGTTCTTAAATCATTTAGATGACACCACTGCCACAGAGCATATTTAACTTTTTATCTCCCTGCTGTTTCCCACTGAACATAACTTCTACAATGATTTAACACTAAAAATGCCAGTGTGGCAAATGCCACTTTCCGTGCTATACTGCTGCCTCACGCAGATTATTTTCAGCCAGGAAAATAGCATAGAACTCAAGAATTAAATACCATCTACCTGTCATGGGAAGTTTGGCTCTTGGTGGAGCAGGACTAGAAAAACGTGGCAATTGCTAGCCATTAATTCTACGGATGTAGGGACTGCTATCACTTCTCAGTTCGGAGAGGAGAGAGTTAAGACTGCATGGCTGAGTGTAACAGGTGTCTTCTGCTTCTATATCTGGAGAAACAGCCATAGGGAAATCAAGCTTGTCACAGGTGTGCAAGTCTCCTACTAGGAAAGAAAGTGAAATCTGAGGCTTGAGAAGGCTCTTTGAAACAAGAGATGAGTTTGTGAGATCTTGGGTTGGTGATTCTGTATCCTTGCTTAGTGGATTAATTAGCACAATGAACACAAAAGCATGTTCTCTTTTGTGCCTGTACTGGAACACTGAATAGTCAGAGGACGCCTGCTTTGCAGTTCATTTAGATGATGAATGGCTCAAATATGGTGGAAATAGCAGACTACCTTGAACACGAAGCTGACACTCATTTTGCACTTCTGTATCTGGTGGAAAATACGAGCCAAAAAAAGAAAGTCAGTTTGTTTGCTAGCTGCTTAATTAAAATTCTTAATTGACTTGTTCTGTGTACAGTAGAATATGAAAGTTCTGTGTCCCCTACTTTCTTTGCTATCAATTCCAGTAGGTATTATTTTTCTTTGTCAAGAAGAACACTATTTAGATATTTTAATCCCAAAAAGGTTAGAACGCATTCAGAATAGTCTCTCTCTCTCTCTCTCTCTCTCTCTCTCACACACACACACACACACACACACACACACACACACACACAGAGAGAGAGAGAGAGAGAGAGAGAGAGAGAGAGAGAGATGTTTTTCAGCCAGTATAAAATGTTTGACTAAGAGCTGTTCCACAATTACTGAGCAGAATGTAGGCTTCCTTTGTAGCAGTGAATATTCATCATGCCAGCCAGAAGCAGCAGCCCGCACAGCATAGGCAGGAAAGAAAAAATCAGGTTAATGACTGGTTTTCTCTGCAGTTTCCTGCCAGCCTGCCTTCCACCCATTTCATACTTCAAAAAAATGCATTTGATTAATAATAATGATGGTGGTGTTTTACTCGTACTCTTAGGTAATGAGTGGGCTAGTCCTAAATATAGAGAGCATTTATTTATGGTGTGGGTTCTTCCGCTTGTGGCTCAGATGATCGGGAAACTCAAGAAGATTAATCTTTGGATGCAACAACTGCAGCTTGGATAAAAGCTGTGCTCTGACCTCTCAGACGTGCAAGGTGTCAGTCTCTACCAAGGAAATAAAAGGGGCGGGGAGGATCACTGGAAAGAGATGGAGCTGCATGAAAAAGCTGCCGTCTGAGTTGCACATGCCTCTGCGAGACAAATGTCTGCAGGGAAAGGAGCTCCATGGCAAAGCCTGTGCCGTCTCTCCGTGTAATGCTCTTCCATTGGAAGGCTCCCCTTCTCATGACAAAGTATGATTAAGAGCAAGCCACAGAGAGACAGGAGGCAGAGACAAAGTATGTTGCTTAGCATCATACAGTTTTCATTAGTTAGAGTGAGCCCCACCTGTTCCTTGGAAATGACAGATTGTGGCCTTAGGGCTGCATGGAGACGACAAGCACATACCAACCAGCCCCTCTCCCCCGGAAGAGACTGCATGCCAATTAAATTTTTTTAAAAAAAACCTCTTTGTGGTATTGCCGGAGCATTGAATTGCCTACTGAGTGACAGCCCGCTTTGTGCTCAGTAAAACAGCCATCTTGTCTGTCTGTTGAGACATCTCAGTTTGAGGCTATTTTTACCTGTCACTCCGTATTGTCAGCTTTGTTCTACTTGCACTTCATTTAAAATGGATTACAAGCAAGCAAAACCCAGCTTCGCCGACTGAGTGCACTTACACGTTTTGTGCTCTGGTCAAGAGCGCCTTCTAATCAGGGCAGGTATTACCATGTGCAGAAGAGCCCAGACCTCTGTGCCGAAGAGAGGCTTGTGTGCCCGGTCCGCTGGCAAGCTTTTGCTGGGCATGGTAATTCTGTTTCTTGCTCTGTTGTACTGCTGCATTACGGTTATTCATTTCAGTCAAGCTGGTGATTGTATTGCTTATTGTGTCGTTTTAATATCTTGTTAGCCACCTTGAGTGCCTCCCTTTGTGGAAGGAAAGATAGGATATGAGTAATACTGCCCCTTCCCCATTGGTACATCTGTGATGGGTGCTTCACAACATGCCAGGCCTTGCCAAAGCTGTTCCATAGTTGCAATAAGGTCTTTGATGTTCTACATTTTTTGACGTAGCTGTGCCAATGGGGCATGTGCTGCATCCTGCTGGATGCAGGGGGGGGGGCAGTCATGGAGGTTTCCTCAAGATAAAGTAAGATAAGGTAGGGTAATGCTTATTCCTTTACCCCAGAGCTGCATTGCCTTTAGCCTTGTGCTGGAAAGTTGGTTAGGATTATGCCCTAAGAGACTATGCCACATAGACTATGGAGCTGTGGCTTTCTCCCAGTCATTGAGAGCACGATCCTAACCTGGAGTTAGGCTGGCACAGTTAGGCTGCAAAGTTTGGCTGGCACAAGGGACACCATAAAGTATGTTTGGACCACTCTCCGAGTCAGAGGGGCCAGCACACAGACGTGCGCCATCTTCCCTGGAGACCAGCAATGGTGACTGACCATTTTGCTATTTTGTGTCTTGACCACTCACTTGCCATTTTGTCCTCCTGATTACTTTCAAGAACAAGAAAAAGGATTTTCACATCTAGGTCAAGGTTGTTTGTACCTTGTCTGTAACCGCTAGAGATGATATGGACAAGCACACTTATTATTTGTCAAATTTTGTTAATTTAGTATTCAGAACACAAGTTTTTCTCATTGTACATTGGCAGAGGAGATGTGTGTTGGGCCAAGATACTAAGTGTTCAGCTGCATAATGTATTATTTCCAAGAAGTGAGAAGAATATACAATTCTCAGACAAAATAAATAATTAAGGATGCAATCCTAATGGACAGTTAGGCCAGTGCATGTCCCTTGTGTCATCCTAGGAGTGTTACAAGTAAGACACTGGGTCGGCACAAGCAGTCGCACTGGCCCATGGAGGCCAAATCCAGCCTTCATGCCAGCCCAGTGAGTGGGAGAAGCACCAACTGCGTTTGGCCATGGTGGGTGGTTGGGGCAGGCAGGGGGAGAATGGAGGGAAGGCAGAATGGGACAGGGGAGAAGAGGGGGAGGGTGGGTTAGGATTGTGCTCTGAGTTGCGTCACAGCCATCACTTGCACTGGATACGGATCAGGCCAGTTGGCCTGCCTGTTGCAGCACAAGTTAGGATTGGGCTGTAAACTTAAGTGATTGCTGAAGATATGACAGAGACTTGGATGCCAAGGAGATTTCTAGAACATTGGAGTCACCAAAAGCAAGCATTACTGAAGTAAGATGGTTAAGCTATAAAAGAATCCTACACACAAGCAGATTACTAGATAATGTAAAGGCACATTAAATGGAAAGATAATTTGTTATTAAGTTGGACCAAATAAACTTTAATCTGTTCCAAAATAAAATATAAACTCTTTTATTAAAATCTAATCTTGTTTTTCATGTGAAAAGTGTCTGAATTTATAGGAACTAGGCATTACTGACTATTGCAATCCGAGCGTCCTTCCTGGGACAAATAGAAGTTTCATGGGGACTTGACCCAAATCAGGACTAGTGGGGCAAAGGGTGAAAGCCTTCCTTCATCATACATCATTGGGTGTCTTGTCATCTGCTAGTTAGTTAGTTAGTTAGTTAGTTAGTTAGTTAGTTAGTTAGTTAG
>JAJKFI010000037.1:35697-66400 GCA_029204185.1 Lerista edwardsae | reverse complement strand
TAGTTAGTTAGTTAGTTAGTTAGTTAGTTAGTTAGTTAGTTAGTTAGTTAGAGTGTGTGTGTGTGTGTGTGTGTGTGTGCGTGCGTGCGCGCGTGTGCATGAGTGCGTGTGTGTGTGTGTGTGTGATGCCATAGTTAGATACAAAATAAAATGACAGATTATCTGAGCATCAAGTGTACTAGCCAGTTGTCCCACTTTGTCAGCCCCATTGGGCTACTTATGGCAGCAGAACCGTTTTAACGGGCCATATGGCACTGTGCACTGCCAATGGGCATTTTGGAACCGCCGTCCCAAACAGAAAAATTCAGGTAGTTTAATATGAGCTTTTCTGGACTAGAGCCCACTTGACAGATGCATAAAGTTGAATTTAAGTTCATGAAACTAAGGGCTCAATCCTGAGCCCGTTATCGCTGGCAATACGTGTGTACATGTGTAAAAGTGTCATGGACATGCCGTAAAGTATGACCTGTACTGGGCTGGTGCTCCGTTAGCGCCAGGCCCCAATGTGGGCGGACAGGATGGCTGGTGCTCCAGCAGTGCTGGCTGCTGATAAGCCCTTCTGGGGCGGGGGAGGTAGGGAGGGGCTGGAACTGGGTAGAGGGAGGGAAGGAGCTGGCCCACAAGCGGAGGTGGACCAGGTGGTGGCTTCCACCACCGGATCTTATCCCCAGCCTGGACGTGGGCAGCCTAATGTGGGGTTGCTCGATTCACCATTGGCAAAATTGATGGTGGTGAGTCGAGGAGCCCCATTGTGGGTGGGTGGGGGCTTTCCCCAGCGGAAGGGGATGAATGTCCCCTTCTCTGGAGGAGCCTTTGGTGGCTGCCTGATTGCCACAGGATGCAGCAATAGTCATTTTGGGACCGTAGCTTCCACAGGAGCCAGACAGTTCAGGATTGGGCTGCTGCTCATATGTGATTTGAGAGGATTTCTAAAATATTGGTTGAGATACATAAAAGATTCTCCTTCTGAAGATGCAGTATGATAGAAGGATACATCAACATTCCCAGCCATTCGCTTCCATCCCCTAAAATGTTTGTTCCTCATATCATGCTGGATTTGCCATCTGTGGTCGTGACTTTGCATTCCCTGCCTTTACTTTCATTTTTTGGTGTTTTGAGAGCGAGCACTGCAATATCACCTTTAGTTTTAAAGATCAGCACAATCTGGGTGTCAACAAGGCCTGGTCTGGACTTCATTGGAGGGGATTTGGCCTTGCATCTGTGTGGCAGGACACTGCAGAATCTGAGTGCTGTCGGTTTCAGCCTTTGCTTTGGCTTTCTTTCAGAACCTGAAGCTGGTGAGGTTTCCCCCCCAGTGGGAGCTGGCGTGAACAGCAACAGCTGGACCTTTAAATATGGGCCTGGCAACTCCAAGCAGCCTGGTCCCGGTGAGTTGCCAGACAAATTCATTATCCCCGGATCTCCTGCCATCATCTCCATCCGACAGGATCCACCAAATAGTCAAACTGACAAAAGTGACTTCATAACCTTTGGCAAGAAGGAGGAGACCAAGAAAAAGAAGAAAAAGAAGAAGGGAAACAAGGCTCAGGAGAAAAAAGAAAAGGGCAACAGCACCACTGACAACAGTGACCAGTGAGGGGTTTATACTGAACAATCTACTTAGCCAATTTTTGTAACCATGGAAGATCTCTCCTATGTAGCAACTCCCAACTTCTTCCTACTGTTAACCAATTTCCTGTATGTGCAAGACTTCCAAAATCCACAGGGAATTCACAATGTCTGTCTCGATTGCTTAACAGGTGTTGTCTTGAAAGCTTTATTAAGCCTGGTGTTAACTCTTTTTCTCCACTCTGGCTTGTTTTCAGAATCTAAAAAGCAGACACAAGTTTCTTTTCTCCTACGCCGAAAAGGAGACTCTTCACAATACAGCCAGTGAGAGGTTGGACTCTTTGCATTGTGGTTCCTGTTATCCTGTCTTGATGACACTTATAGGGGGGGGGAAACAAACACCTTAAAACATTTTTTTTTAGTATTGTGCACCCTGTATCTGATTGGAAACTTTTGTGTGCTGATTATTGGCTAGGTGATGCAAGACCAGATTAATGCGACACAAGGAGAGCTTGTCAGCCACGAACAAAAAAAAGTTCCTTCTGAAATTAATGTGCAATGCTGGGTGACCTGGGGAACGATCTTCAAATTTGCAATTAGATTTTTCATAATGCACCAGATTCTAGTGTGTAGTATGCTGGAGCTTTTATATATTTTATATACACACTCCAGCTTTAAAAAAAAAAGGCTCTTATGTGATACCGTGAAGTATATCTTCTTCCAAGCCATTGGCCATATCGCCACAGTAAGGCCTTTGTTCTCCTAGCAAGGATGTCCCTCAGGGAACGTCTGCACGGCCACCTCCTGCACTCTTGGCTCAGTGCTTCACTGCTCAACAGGAAGTGTGGGAACTCTAAAGAAAACCCCAAAAGAACTTTGGGGAGTGGGGATTCCCTTGCTCACATCTTGAATTCAGCTGTGTAGACAGCACTGGTCGTGTAACCCAGACCTTGGCATGCATGTACCGCAGGGAGTTGGATGTCCCTCCAGGGCACATCCGATGCTTCCTGAAACCACTGTGCAGACATGCCCTCAGAGTTTAACAAGGGAAAGAAGGGCTGACATCTCAGGAATGTAACTGACTGTGATGTTTCCTTTATGTCCTTGTTTCCACTCTATTTAACATTCTTTTGCACATAATGTCTCTGAAAAGGTCAGAGTGTTCTCCATAACAGATATGCAAAAGTAAGGACAAAAAAAAAAAAAGAAACCTTATCTATGCGCTTTGTGATTTGATATCTTTATTTATAAAAGGAACAGAGCTGTAAATGAAAAAGAAATGCGACGTCCTTTAACCCAAACAAGAAAATTTACAGCCATTAGAAAATATAATTGCTGCTATTGAAGTGCTTTAGAAAAATAAAATTTGCCTGAAACATCTGTATTATATCTGCCAATCACAGCTTTATTCTGTCAGGTCACTGGGTGGGGTGGGGGGGCTGCCTCTTGCATGCATTAAGAAATACAAGATTTTCTCTTTCTCTTTCTGCATTCTTTACTCTGCACTTTGCGTATACAACATAATTTGCAAACCAATTTTCATGGGAGGAAGTGGAAGTAAACCCTTTCTCACAAGAGCAGATCTACTAATCTGCTAGCTCTGTGCAGTGTCTTGGTGTTAAGATCTCCCACAGGACCTCCTTGGGCTTTCGTTTGATGACTTCTCTATGAGTTCATGAATTTCTGACCCTACAACTTACACTCATTATGTAAACTTCAAGTACTGTATGTATGCTGTATGCTCTTATAAGTATCCTGAAATATTTATTCTGTGCTTGTGTATGTGAATGTCAATGCAACTATTACCTAGCGTGGACATTAAGCTTTACTGTTGAATGTAAATCCATTCTTTTCTTTTTCTTTTTTTGTACGCTTGTGAAAAAGTGGAGTAGTGTTAATATTTTTAAGCCACTGTTAGTTACCAGTTTTTGTGTATGAATTGAAACACAAGTAAAATATCTTTCTTAAATCAAGAAAACAGTAAATCACAGGATATTATTTCACGGGGTGTGGAGTATGGTGGGGTTATGAAGCAAAGAACTCTTGCCTCCCGAAAAACAAATGCACAACTGATACACACACTGGAACTTGTACTGGACTGGATGTGTATTAAACAGTGTGAAGAAATGCTATAAAATCAATTAACTTTATCTTTCTCTACAGCAGTGTTTTTCAAACTGTGGGTCAGGACCTACTTGGTGGGTCGCGACCTGATGTTAGGTGGGTTGTGGAAAGCTGGGGGAGCCATCTTGGAAACTGTAGACCTTACTTCTGTGAATGTTAACAGTTTGAATTTTCAAGTGAGGTTTTTTTTAAAAAGTTGTTATTAGTTCACCGTTTTTACATCATATTTTGTCCTAATCTTGTTTTCTGTCAGGGATATTTCATGGTTGTACAATTGCTGCAGTCCAAGAATGCCAACTTGCATTTCAAGAGTGTAGTTTTATGATGCTACAATGACAGCACTTCTTGCTTGATGATGTCACTTCCTGCCACAACATCACTTCTAGGTTAACGACATCACTTCTGGTGGGTCCCGACACAAATGCCATTCTAAAAAGTGGGTCCCGGTCTAAAAAGTTTGAATACCACTGCCTTGCAGTATAAAGCTGGGATCAAAGCAAACATTCACACTGGTCTATTTCTCTAGGATGACCCCTTTTTTCTAATCTCTTTCCTAGGAAGTCACTGTTCCATTTGTGCCTTATAGGCTTGCTTTTTCAAAAATAAAATTGGGAGGGTGCTTTTGTGTGGTTTTTAAAAACTATGTTAAGGTTGCCATTCATGAAATTTCAGCCCCCTCCTCCAAGGCTCTAGACCCGTGTTTCAGTTCATGAACTGATTTTTTGGTGCATTGCAAAAAGTTTTTGAAACATTAAAAAAAATTGTAAGTCCCCTTCTCTGATTTACAGAAGTCATTCACTGGCATGCTAATCCGTGATATGAAGTAATTGTCATATCCTCTAATTAAAATGCCACATTTTCTTATTTTTGTAATAATTGAAGTACTCTAGATCATGTGTGAATCCAGTTTCAGTCTTTTACCTGGCCTGGAAGTCTCTAACTGCACATCTTGCTCTCCAGTTCAGCCTTCTGGGTACCCTGGAATTACTGCAAAGGTTTGGGGGAACAGTCCTTGTTCTCTGTTTCTATCTGAACTGTTTCTAAGGAGATTGTAGCAAATGTCTACACATGCATACTATCCTTAAGGTCTTTAGCAGGCCTCGGAAGTACAGGACCCCAATTATTATTAATTGTCTTATTAATTAATTAATAACATTTCTTTTTATATCTTTTTTTGTTTGGTGGGTTATGATAGTCATTTAAAACGTGGATCCCCATGCTAAAACGTTTGGGAACCACTGCTCTAGATGTTATAGCTCAGTTCTATACAAAGTTACTTGGGAGTAATCCTCACTGAACGTAGTGGAACTTCTGAGTAAATTTGCATAGAATTGCCATAACTCTCTGATGGGAAGGGAAATGCCTATCCAGGGAGAATTTAAAGAAAGGGAAAAGTATTGCCGAGTACCTTTTGAGCTGCAGTTCAGTCTATAACATTTTTTCTTTAATTATTAGAAAAATAATTGGAAAAGAAAACCATTATGATTTATTTACTGCCACAGCACCAGAAAAGAAATAGAATAGTGTAGAGGGGGAATTGGTGGCACTTCGGCAGTGATCCTTTGTGTAAGAAAAGAGTATTTGCATTTTCACGTGTGAAATGTCAGAGGGTATGTCAAAGAGATATGTGAGGGGCTTCTACAAGGCCCTCTTTCTGCTATATCTTCCTCTACCACCAAAAAAGCATTTTTAAAAGTCAGAGGAGTCTCCCAAGGGACTTCTGACACTGTGAGCAGCTGCAGTTGAACAAGAAATCAGAGTTCTGCTGATATTGATGAATATATTAGCCTATGGTTAATTTTCTATGAATGCAAAATCTTTGAGATATAAAACTTCCATTTTTAATGCTCATGCTTATCTTTGATTACAGAGAAAGTTTTGGGTTTTTTGGGGTGTGTGTGTGTGAGAATGATCTTATATGATTTCAAATTTCCTAACCATTCCGTTTAAAAAGTTGCTAATTGTCAAAACCGTGCTCCAAATTTACTGTGCAGTGAAATTGTATTTCTCAAATTATTTGTGCTCATCGAATTGAAGCTAATAGGATGCTTTGATGTAGGGAGTTTGAAAAGAGCAGCCTGGTTAGGAATAAGTTCTATTCAGTTTAAAACAGGACATATTGCCAAGGTCATTTGTTTTGAACAGGGGAATAAAATAATTTGATCTTTCCAAAAATATTCTCTCTAATTTGTGTTGGATACTACATACTGTCATGCTGTTGTAATAAGATCTCTCTGTTACAGCATTTTCAATTATGTTAATTGCATGATGAAACATCTTCTCATTCATTGTTGGCATACAGCAGGCAACAATTTTTTTTTACTCTTCTTTAAAAATGCAAGCACTGACATTTGTTTTTCCAGATCTGAAAACTTGCAAACAAGGACCAAATTTAACAGATGTTCCATTTCACTGATGTGTCTTCAAAAAAGGGGGGGATTTAAAGTCTCCTATATTTTTGTATATTGTGGTTTCAGAATTGTTACTAACTTCTCTCTATTTCTTAGGTTCTGCCTGTTTGAGAGAATACACCATGGGTTCTAGCCAATCATTAATTGGTTGAATCAGATGCTTGCTGTGACAAAATAATTTATATACTGTGTATCAGTTTGTGCTACATACAACAGAATAGAGCAGTGTTATTCAAACTGTGGGTCGGGATCCACTTGGTGTGTCGTGACCTGATGTAAGGTGGGTCACAGAAAGCTGGGAGCAGTCATCTTGGAAACTGCAGACCTTACTCTTGTTATATTCCTTTTTGTGAGTGTTAACACTGAATTTTCAAGTGAGAGTTATTTAAAATTTTGTTTTTAGTTCAATGCTTTTACATCATATTTTGTCCTAACCTTGCTTTCTGTCAGGGATGTTTCATGGTTGTACAATTGTTGCAGTCCAAGAATGCCAATTTGCATTTCAGGAGTGTCATTTTATTATGTTACAATGACAGCACTTCCTGCTTGATGATGTCACTTCCTACCAGAACATCACATCCAGGTTAATGACATCACTTCCGGTGGGTCCTGACATGAGTGCCATTCTAAAAAGTGGGCCCTAGTCTAAAAAGTTTGAATACCACTGGAATAGAGTATCATTTTAGGTCTGGGAATTATTCACACTATTGATGCCTTCTCTCTTTAGAGTTCCTCCTGATCAAAAGAAGTGATACAGTTAGCACTGTGAAGTTCTAGACCTGCATAATTTCTGGAGGACTCAGTTCAACTTTATTTTTATGCTGTAGCAGCAACATCCATGCAGGCATTGTAGAATCATCCGTCATCTCCGTGCTGCACCTGGGGCTGTGTTCTGTGGACATTTGCATGTAACATATATCTGTAGGTCTGAGGAACAGGAAGAATCACTGGCTGTCTATCCATTAAGCAGGGTGTCAAACCTAAGGCCCACTGACAGGATTTGGCCCCATTATAATTGGGCTCTATTAGTGTGATATGGGGCTCCCTCATTTTTTGAAATTATGATTTGAACATTTTCACTTCTGTCATTTGTCGCTAAGGAATTTCTATGTGAGAACAAATTGCTTATTTCTGGCCATCATCTGCCTAATGATGTCACTTCCTGCTTAATAATGTCACTTCTGGCCCTCAACAGATACCATGAATACTATTCGACCCACTACATGAAATGGGTTTGACACCTCTGTATTGGAGCTTCTGGGATGAAATGCACGGATATAGTTATGCTGATAAGGAAACTGCTCCTATATAGTTACTACATCAAAAACATTGAATATTAGACATCAGCAAACAGATGATCCTCATTTCAGTGGCGAATATGGTCTGAAATCTTGCTGGTACTTAAATTACAAAATGCTAGTCTGCGCATGGATCTGTCTGTGGCCACTTCCACTTTGAAAAATATGACCTCTGAGAAAGATGACAGGTAAAAAAAAACCTACATTTTTTATTCCACTAAGCATCATAAAAAGATAATTGATATGACAGGTTGCATGAGAATAAGTAAACCCATTTTCTTTACACACTGTATCATAAAATCACAGCACCTACTATCACAGGATGTGGATGAGACTGTGGATTTAGGTAAGCATGGAGAAATTGCACACCCCTATGAGTGCTACAAATTCCAGAACCAACCTAAGAATACTGCTTAACTTGCATCTCTAAACCCAATCTCTTTAGGACTGTGATAACTTGGTTTGATTCAATCTTATCCAACTTTGCAGCACTGATGCAGCCACACCAATAGGGCGTGTGCTGAATCCTGCAGCAGGGAGACAGTCGTGGGAGCCTCCTCAAGGTCAGGGAATGTTTTTTCCTTCGTCTTCATTCATTCATTCATTCATTCATTCAAATAGTATTTATATACTGCTTTTCAACACAAAGTTCACAAAGCGGTTTACAGGCAAATAGTAATAATAAAGTTAAATGGCTCCCTGTCCCAAAGGGCTCACAATCTAAAAATACACAAAACACCACCAGCAACAGCCACTAGAAAAGACACTGTGCTGGAGTGAAGAGGGGCAATTACTCTCCCCCTGCTAAATATAAGAGAAACACCACGTGAAAAGTGCCTCTTGCCCATTTAGCAGGGGACTGCATTGCAGCTGCACCAGCACTGGAAAGTGGGATAGGATTCGGCCCTTAGTCTTGTGATCTCTTTGCTCCTGTGGGGAAGGAGAAAGAGTCAGACCGTCTGACTTTTTATTCATCTACTACTGAAAGTTATGTTCATCTTGCAGGGAATGATCCAGCCTCACAAATCACATAGAAAGCATTCATCTTTCAAAGTGAAAGCTGCAGAGCTGCTCATACAGATCGTTTTCTTAATGGACCTCTGGGCCAGACAGTCCCTATTGTCTCCCATACTGCCAAATATGCTGTAAGTTTGATTTTTGCAATAGCAAACTTGTGTGCTTTATCTTGCAAAGTAGTACTTGGTAACCCCACATACTCTTTGTGCGATGATTGAGGCACCTGCAGTAAAAGCAACCCATTCAATTATGCATGTTTCTATGTTCACAAATGCACACGCACACAGACGCGCATACACACACACACACACAGAGCAATTGACATACTCACAAAAGACATACTCAAAATAAATCAATGTGCAAGTTGCTTCAGTTATCAGTTCAGTGGTGCATTTCACTAAGTCACATGCCTTTCTAATGCGATCAATATTCATGTTGCAGATGGCAATATATTGATCACCATGCAACCCTGAACAAGCAGTGTCGTGAAAATAAGCAGCACCACGCTAATTGTAAACAAATCTGTGCAGGGTGTCCTCTTTTTCATCATGGTTATGAGCTGCCCATATTCATTCATTTATTTGATGCATATATTCCTGGCCTTTTCCCCACTCCGTGGATGTCCAAGGTAGCCAACAAAGTATACAAATATACAACCATGGAATAATATAAAAGCAAACCTTAAACAAGTGAACAGCGAAACCACCAACAGCCACCACAGAGTAGCAGAAGCCGACAGAGTACCAATAAAATAGCAAAAGGTGGCAATACGTACTAAGGGAATAAACAGCAGTAGAATTTAATCAATATAAATCCTATTAGGAAAAGCTTGAGAGGCATCAGGGGACAAAGTGGTTACTGGCTGAGAGCCCATGCACATCAGAAGACCCATCTGGCTAGGCTGACCCCTGTATCCACTGTGGCCCCTTGGAAGTCTTAACAGATTGAAGGCACAATCCTATCCTGGAGTTAGGCCGGCACAGTTAAGCCAGCAAAGTTTGACCAGCACAAGGGACACCATAAAGCGCATTTGGACCACTCTCGGAGTCAGGGAGGATGGCCCACGTCTGTGTGCTGGCCACTCTGACTCAGAGAGTAGTCCAAAAGTACATTACGGTGTTCCTTGTTGGCCTAACTCGAGATTAGGATTGCACCCTGATTGTGAAAACAACTATGCATGTGGACTGAATACTGAGGAAAAAATTGTCATCTATGAGGCTAAATGGTGCTAAAATGCAAGAAGGTTAACACCTGCATTTCTACTTAGAAGCCACATGCATATGAAATAAGAACAGTGTGAATTCACAACTGCCTTGGTGACAATGCAGTCCTAGCTTTGTTATTCTAACTTTGCTATGCTTGCCAACTACTGGTGCTAAATCAACAGAGCAAAGACATGACAATTGTTTTATAACCTATTGTGGGGTTGTTGTGAATCTTTTAGACAGCTGCTGTGTGTGCAGAACTGTCACAGACTTATTCTTTTGTCACTCCTTCTAGCATTGCTTGAACCTTTGGTCCCATTGTTTCTAATTCTTTTTTTTTTCTTTACAAAAATGTGTATCTATTTTATTCATACAGGTAGAACTGAAGATGTCTTCATGTGTCTGATAAGATGGGCTTTAGCCCATGAATGCTTATGGCACAGCTAATCTATTGGTCTTTGAGCTGCTACATACTGACAGTGTTATAATGGACAGAGTTTAGATGCCAATCCAGCAGGCCGCCAGCTACGTGAGGAGCCTTTCTCATTGACTGAGTACCAACCCTTTCATCTACCAGCTGTTAAAAATAACAGGCGTGGACGCCCTAAAGCGGGTCTTGTTACCCTAGTAAAAGAGTTATGGAAAGCTACTCTGATTGCGAAGTCCCAAACATCTTTCGGTATCCTGATTGTTAAGGTTCAGTGCAGAGAATTAACGTTGTTAATTATTAACGCTTATATCCCTCCTCAAGGTACTAAGGACCGATGCTGGACGGTCTGGAATAGCTTCACTCAATATTGTTTAACACTGAGTGGAAAATATCCCCAGGCTCTCCTTATACTGGGTGCGGATTTAAATGCTAGAGTGGGTAATGATTACCAAATCTATCATAAAATCTCGGCCTGGGATTATGAACAAACCGGCCTCCCTCTGAATCAGTGGGTAAGGCACTCAAAAGATAAAATCTTGAATGAAGCAGGATCATGCCTGGCAAATTTTACCCTTCAAATGAACATGATGTGGCTCAACGGTATTTCGATCTACCCAAACTCGGCTGAGTTCACCTTTATCTCCGCACTTGGTTGTAGTATTATTGATTACATTTTAGTTTCGCTCCCCTTGTTGAATCTGGTGGATGGATTTTCGGTGGATGACTTGATATTGAGTGATCATTTACCCCTGAGGGTCTGGTTTAAAATCAACGTGCAGGCGTGTACGACTTGCCCTCTGCACCCTGACAAGGGGCCTATGTTATTTAAACTTCGCTGGGATGATAATACCCTCCCCAGGATCCATACTTTACTGGAATTTGAAGTGAATAAGAAACATTGTACTAGCATGTTAGCTGCCACGAATTTTGAGATGGTTGTGCGATCTTACGAATTATTTTCTAACCAAATGATTGATAGCCTGGGTTCTCTACAATCGACCACAGTTACCAGAAAAGGCCTCTTGCGTTCAAATTGGTTTGATCAGGAGTGCAGGCAGGCGAAAGCCCAAGTGCGGACAACTTTTGCCAAATTTAGAGCTCAGAACACCCAAAAGACACTTAGGGAATACTTTGAGACAAATGTCGCCTTTAAAAGCATGATTAGAGAGAAGAAAAAGGAATTTTCTAAAGACCAATGGCATAAGTTGCATTCTGCTATAGTTCAAAATGATGTTAAAGCCTTTTGGAACATCACGCGTGGGAGCTTTAGAAATGCCCCAGATCCAATAAGCAATATAACAAATCAATCCTGGATTGACCACTTTGCCAAATTACTATCTGTCATGGATAAGGAGGATGTACCCAATGTCTCCCCAGATATAATAAATCTACCGGCCTGGCCACCGGTAACTGAGGAGGAGATTTTGCCTCTTATCCAAGGCCTTAAGCTGGGCAAAGCTGCTGGTGCAGACACTATCCCAGCGGACTGGATTAAGGCAGACGCGCCTTTTTGGACTCCTCTGCTGAGTAAACTATTTACTGCTGTAAATGTCACGGGACTTTTTCCTAAAGCATGGCTCAATTCTGTAATTGTCCCAATTTACAAGAAGGGTGATCCTCATGATCCAGCAAACTATAGGCCGATTAGTCTCTTGTCAATTGTCGGTAAGCTCTACGCCAAATATCTGTTGGACAAGGTGCGCTCGTGGACCCAACAATATAACATCATTCGGCCTGAGCAGATAGGGTTCAGAGGAGGCAAATCAACAATAGATCATGGTCTCATATTAAAACACCTGGCCACTAAATATGTTGTAAACCTTAAATCAAAACTGTATGTGGCCTTTCTTGACCTCAAGTCGGCGTTCGATTGCGTAGATAGAGATTTACTTTGGCACAAATTACAAACCCTTGGAATAGATAAAAGACTATTATACCTTATCAAGGGTTTATACTCCAACAACGTGTGCCAAGTCCGTACCTCTAAAACTGGGAGCTTAACAAAGGAATTCCCCTCTAATAGAGGGGTTAAGCAGGGTTGCTTGCTGGCCCCAATTTTGTTTAACATTTTTTTAAATGACCTGGTTCCCTGCCTAGAAATATCTAATGGCCATCCTCCTAAATTGGGAAATCGTCATGTTTCGATTCTTCTCTACGCTGACGATGCGGCAGTTATTTCTCGAACTCGTATCGGCCTCAAAAGGTTGCTGAATAAAAGCATTGAGTATTTTACAGCTAATAAGCTTTTACTTAACTATGAGAAATCCAAAATTCTTGTGTTCGCTAGGTCATGGAAGCCAAGAAAATGGAGGCTCAACAAAGTGGAGTTAGAACAAGTAAAATCATTCAAATACCTTGGTTTTCATTTTACATACAACTTGTCCTGGACGGCACAACGCAATTACGTGCGTACGGCCGCTTTTTCGTCTGCTCAGGCCATTTGTAATTTCTTTTTCAGCAAAGGTGGTTCATTCATCCCAGCGGCAATTAAAGTTTTCTCAGCTAAATGTATCGCTATTATACTGTATGGTATCCCATTATGGATTCGAGATCTCAATCACTTAATTGAACAAGTGCAGGCATCCTTTTTGAGAAAGATACTGGGTCTGCCGTGTTGTGTCCCGTATGCAGTGTTATGTTTAGAATCTGGACTACGAATGATTGAAACTGTGGCTTGGATCCGAGTGACAAAGCTTTGGCTTTCAGTGTTTTACTCACAGGCTGACAACGACCTGACTCAGTGTATGATTTTGGATACTTATTTTTCCACGGAGCCCTGGTCTTCTAAACTCGTTGAATTGGGGTTTGATTCAGATCTATTCGGCTCGGTCTCACAGTCTGAAGCCTTTAGATTGATCAAGGGGAAATTATTAGAAGCGCATGACCAAAAATTACTGAAGATGGCCAACACTCGTTGCTCGCCCCTTTCCCTTCAATTACGAATGAATATTGGCCAAATACCACCTTATTTGTATATTTTGGACACCCCTGTAAGACGTAGGGCTATGACGTTGGCCCGTTGTAATGTTCTACCTTCTGAAGTCCTGTGGGGTCGGTTTAAAGGTGTACCCTATATTGAAAGACTCTGCCCTTGCCAACAGGATAGTATTGAAACTCTAGTGCATCTACTCTTTCACTGCCCTTTACATTTAAAGAGCAGAGAGTTATTTTTCCAAGCTCTTATGTACAAGTTAGGTTTGGACAGAGAAGAGGTGACCTTAAATTTCTTATTTGATTCTGAGGATCTTGTTGTGGTTAATCAATTGGCTCTCTTTTTGGTGCGTATTATTAACACTAACAATCATCGTATTGCCGGCTCTCTTGAATAGGTGATATAGTTAAACGGAACTTGATATGGTTATTGGTAATTATATCATGTATTTTATGTTTTTATATTATTGTATGCCAAATAAAGGTATGAATATGAATATGAATATGTGATCAGAATAGCCTGTGGAGTGTACCCATAAAGAGCCAGTAGAGCCTTCCCTTTTCCCATTGAGAGCGCAATGCTAATCTGGAGTTAGTCCGGCACAATTAGGCCAGCAAATTTTGGCCAGCGCAAGGGCCACCATAAAGTGCGTTTGGACCACTCTCGGAATCAGGGAGGATGGCAGACGTCTGTGTGCTGGCCTCTCTGACAGAGAGTGGTCCAAACATACTTTATGGTGTCCCTTGTGCAGGGCAAACTGTGCTGGTCTAACTGAGCCGTCCTAACTCCAGGTTAGGATTGCACTCACAGTCGCTGCTGTAGAGCAAGGCATTGAAACCCCAGGCTGTTTATTTCAACTCTTTATTATTTAGATTAAGACTCTTTTTGTGTTTCTCTTCCAGCAAACTCATTCTTCTCTAGACCCTGGTGTGCAAAGGGTGCTTCCAAGAAAGCAAGACAATAGACCACAGGCATGCATGCAGATGCATTTGTTGATTCTTCTAGGAGAGGGACACAAGGGCTTGCCTTGAAATAAACTGCCTGGCTACACCCCACTATGTGGAGGACTCCTGGCAGGGGATGGGAAGGCTTGACTGATTGCTGTGAGGCTCCCTCACAGCACCCTTGCATGTGGGCCTTGCGGACTTGCACCCAAACCCTGTTTGGCACTTGTTCCTGATACTGTACTTATCTCACCATAAAAGCCACAGTGGCTGCTCCTTCTGCCATTCTTCCTATCTTGCTCTGTTATCATGTGGGGATGAGGGTGGTGCACCTGCTTATTCACCTGCCCCCCTCCCTCATCCATGAATGTCCATGCTCAGGAGCAGCATTTGGAAGGACGGATTCAGGCAGCATGAAAGCACACACTGCTTTCATGGTCAGCAATTAGAAGACCTTATTTTCCATGATTGCTGTGAACTGTGCAACCCAACCATCTGTCCAAGCACCCTTTTATTGGGTGAGTACGTGCCTTGCCTAGGTTCATATTTGTTATCTTGATTATTTATGTCTTAATGTGGTTGCCGTGCCTTATGCAGATTTAAACATTCCCTTATTCCACAGGCTGCAATCCTATCCACACTTGCCTGGGAGTAAGACTCATTGACTATAATGGGGCTTACTTCTGAGTAGACATGCATAGGGTTGGGCTCACAGTGTGTGTGTTGGGTGTATGTTTGTTGAATAGCGATGCCGCAGCTGGTACTACAGGGAAGGTGAAACCAAACTACAGTGACTAGGAGGCAACACAATGATGGACATGTATGTAGTCTGTGCACACAAGCCAATGCTATGAACTCACAGTAAACAAATAGCACAATCCTATGCATATCTACTCAGAAGGAAGTTCATTGAATTCAATGGGACTTATTCCCAGGAAATTGTTTGTAGGATTGCAGCGAAACTTCTTTTGAAAGTTTAACAAAAAGGCTCATACAGAACAAGCTGATTTTGAATTGAAGCAAAGCAAGATTGTACATCATTAAGCAACGATTAAAAAGGTAAGTTCCATTATTACCAGTTGTATCACAAGAGATCTGAAGTCTGATGCTAAGTATATTCATTTATAAGAGCCAAAGTGCTATCCACATGTACTAAAACTGGATATGATGTATCCTGGTAAACATGAGTGTCCCGGCAAGTCCATGCTCCTTAGCCACACCCTCTGGTCTCTCTGGATTTTGCATTCCTCTGAGGAGGGCAGTGCTGAACCTGGGCTACTTCTTGGTGGAATTTAGAACACTGAATGCTTTGGGCTGTCAACTGTTGAAAGGTGGTGTCCCTGGATTCAGCACTGTCTTCATTAGACAAATGCTGACCCCAAGGACAGCTGGATGTGTGGTCAAGGAGCATGTCCACACTGGCAGGACTAGCTGTCATGTTCCCATTCAGTCTCTACCTGGGGCCACATACTCCATTTTGGAATGTTTGAATAGGACTGGGGTTCAGAGTGCAATCCTAAACAGGAGTTAACTAATGCCAATAAAGGTTTTCGACTCGACTCGAAACTGGAGTTAGGCCAGTATAAGCTAAGCCAGCAAAGTTTGGCCAGCACAAGGGCCACCATAAAGAGTTTTTGGACTACTCTCGGAGTCAGGGAGGATGGCTCACATCTGTATGCTGGCCTTTCTGACTCCAAGAGTGGTCCAAACATACTTTACAGTGGCCCTTGTGCTGGCCAAACTTTGCCGGCCTAACTCAGTTTAGGATTGCGTCCTCAGTCAGGTTTATTCCCAAGTATGTCTGCATTGGGTGGTACCCTTTAAACATCCTGAACAGCTCAAATTATACAGACCCCTAATTTCTTATTCTAAAGTAGTTCCGTGCATAATAATAAGATAATTCCAAAGTAGAACTTCAGGGATGTCAAGTACCTCCCACCTACCCACCCGCAATAAGCCAAAAATACATGCTTTAAGTAAACAACTTTAACAAAGCAATGGGATACCCCAGAATAAAGTTTTACTCGCGCACCCCCCAATAAATACACCAGACTGTTGCTTTGATTTAAATAGGGCCACTTTATTTATTTAAATAAACTTTAAAGACAACTGTATTGCAACAGGGTTAGGTTGGGGCCAGCTGTAATTAAGCCCCACCCTCCAGCATGTAGTGCTCTTCATGGGAGAAACAGACCTAGCCGTCTACGTCCCCTTTTCTCTTTTGGGCAAAAACATCTGACCCCAGGCAACCATCAGTGCATGCACTGATTAAGACTTTCCTTGTCACCCCCCAAGGGTCAAGTCAGTGGGACGGCCTGGCCCTCAGGATGAATCCTGCAGGGCCCTGCTAGTCCAATCGAGGCGTTTGCCAGCTCAGCCTCTTCAAGCCGAATAGGCATCATCCGAGCAGTCCTGACTCACACCCCGACTTGGCCATCTTGGATGTACACCGATATGCCCTGCCTACCCATACCCCGCATACTTCATGCCAAGTGGCCGATGAGTTTGAAAACAGTTTAAATTGGACAACAGGAAAAAACTTATTCAATCTGTCCCAAAAGACCCCAGTCTGGGGTAGGCAAAAAAACTGCCCTCTAACGCCAATCAGGAGAACAGCAAAAAAATTCCTCCCCGACCCTCGAATGAGCGGTCAGCGAGTCTCAGAGGAGGTTAAGGGAGTGAGGGAGGGGTCGCTGCTGCACGGTCAGACTGAGCGCTCAGCCCCGCCTCCCCCTGGCTTGAACTAGCCAGTGAGGGAGCTCAGCGGCTGCAGCCCGGCTCGTACGGTGGGGCGGGGCAATCCCCGTTAGAGCTAAAGGCACTAACGGCCTTTCTCTGAAGAAGACTATCAGGAAATAATGAAATATATGGGGCATATTTCCCACTACAACAAATACCCATTTTTAGAGCATTAGTTTGAGCCTTTTTCTTGCTTTGATTCATAGGTGCTGCTCATGGTTTTTTTTTCCTGCTGGAGAAAAATCTGACAATTTAGAGTCCATGATACATGTGTTGTACGTCCTGGAACAGACCCGCCTTTTAACCTGCCTAAGTCAAGTGAAGACAAAGGTTTTCCCCCCTTCACAGACAAAAGAAGAAGAAAAGTCCTGCCCAAATGAGCACAGCAGGGCCCAACTAGTCCAGTATCCTGTTCCCAGCAGTGGCCAGACGATGGCTTTTGGAAACCCACAAACAGGAACTGAAGGCAACAGCTCTCCCCTGTTGCTTGCGCCTTACTGACTGGCACAGATATAGGCTGTTGTTGCTTAGCAACCACACTTTGCACTGTGCACAGCTACTCTGGCCTCTGTCATGGCTAATAGCTGATGCTGAAAGGAAGTGCTGGGTTGCGGGATATGTGAGTTCTCCGCACATCTATCAAATCTCCCTTTAAAGCTATCAAGTGGCCATCATCCATCATGTGGCACTGAACTGTAGAATTAATGATGTGCTGTGTGAAATATGCTGTTTTATCTATCCTGAATCTACTGCTAATCGGTTTCATTTGGATAATTCAGTGATACAAGAGGGAGAAAAGCATTCTCTGCCCTATTTCGCCACACCATATAAAATGCTACACATCCCTTTTGTGTCTTTCCTAAGCCATCTTCCGAAACTAAAAAGCCCCAGGTGCTTTTTGCCCCTTGTAAGGATGATGGTTCACCTTTGGGATCTGCCTTCATGCCCTTTCTGCACTTTTTCCACCTCTACCTTTTTTTGAGATGAAGCAACCAGAACTATCCACAATACGTTAAATGTGACCATGGCATCTTTTCTACCACCACATGTTGCAGGAGAAACAGACGAAAGGGGCTTCTGGGCTTTAAGCTGCAAATAAGGAGGAGCATAAAGAACATTACAGCATGCCCCTTTGTACTGATTTAAAGACCAAAAAATGAGCATCAGACTCAGAGCACAACCCTAACCTGGAGTTAGGCTGGCCCAATTAGGCCAGCAAAGTTTGGCCGGCACAAGGGACAACATAAAGTGTGTTTGGACCGCTCTCGGAGTCAGGGAGGATGGTGCACATCTGTGTGCTGGTCTCTGTACCCTGAGAGTGGTCCAAACATACTTTACGGTGGCCCTTGTGCAGACCAAACTTTGCTGGCCTAAAAACTTTGCTAGCCTAACTCCAGGTTAGGATTGTGCCCTCAGTGCCACACTAATGCTCCACCTCCTCCAGTCTTACTAAGGTCCCCTCCTGAGAACCATTTCTTACATTATGCCGATGGTGCAAGAGCCATTTCAGTGCTGTTCCTTCTTGCACTGCCATCTCACAGGCACTTCTCACATTACCTGGTGGCATGAGAGGAAATCACACTTCAGAGGCTCTCGCACTAAAGGCATCAAATGAAAAAGTGGCGGCGGGGGGGGGGGAGGGTGTCTCGGCATACGCCGGTGATTGCATTCATGTTTTTGCTTCTCACACACTTAAAATCACACATTTTGTGTTTTGTTTAATCAGGTCAGGAAGGTGGTCCAGGTCAGGAAGAAGGTCCAGAGATGTTGGCTGTTTTCAGCGCCCGCTCGGGGGCATGTTGACAAGCCAGCCACACCACCTCTGTAGTGAGGGGCTGGAAAGCCAGAAATGGTTTGGCATCAGCTGGCCACGACCTGAGCTGAGCCATGGGCTGCTACCGCCGTCCTGGGCCAGGTGGGTGAACATCTGGAAGAAGACAGGACCCGCTGCTGGAGATACACAGCAGTTCTGAAAATGTTTGCAGGCAGCTTGGCCATTGCACCCAACACTTCAGAGGAAGGAAGGCCTCGGCCGAAGACCCCAGCAGCCTCTCTGGCTGGGGAGCCGTGGGCTTGTCTAGAGGCAGGTGGCGTCTGGAAGGTTCTCTTTGGCTTGCCAAAGGACTCTGAGACGGCTGCCTGAAGCTGCCCAGGGAAATGTCATGTGTTGTGAGTTTTATCTGTTCAGGGGAAAAAACAACCTTGAACTAAAAAAACCCCACCATGTATCTGGTATGGGAAGCCCTGTCCAAGAAACTGCCATTCCTTTTGAAATACATGTTCACATGAAAAGGGGCCAACCTTTTCCCTCTGCCCACTTTCTTTTTGAAATTGCTACTGTGATGAATACTTCAACATTAATTCATAGCCTGATCTCAACACCAGATTTTTTACAGGAGGACACAGTTCCACTGTTGTAAATGGCCGTATGGCAGCAGGCACAGCTCACGCCTGGCGGCCATTTTGAAATCCCCGCCTCAAACTGCGGTAGGGTCAGTGGCTCATCGTTGCTACCAGCTACCCACAGAAATGCAGGTAAGCTGGGGTGGGAGGGCAGGTGGTGGGAGGAATGGAG
Source organism: Lerista edwardsae (assembly GCA_029204185.1). Taxonomy (NCBI): domain Eukaryota; kingdom Metazoa; phylum Chordata; class Lepidosauria; order Squamata; family Scincidae; genus Lerista; species Lerista edwardsae. Next base: position 47,156 of record JAJKFI010000037.1, on the reverse strand, counting down.
CAGTTAGGGGAAGGAACAGGGGAGTTTCTGGGCAGAAAAGGGGAGGACAGAACAGGGAAGGGAAGGTGGAGCATGGTGGTAGCAACTTTCACTGAAATCCTATCCCCCCCTCCCTTTCACCTTCCCTCACTCTTACTGTCCTTAGGCTTATACCAGCAAAACAGCTAGGTTCAAGGAGACCCATTGGGGAAGCAGAAGCTTATTTGGAGGTAAAGGTCTCTTATCCTTGAGAAGGCCTTTATGAGAGAGTTAGGACAGTGTAGCAGTTCTGGGATTGGAATTAGACCTGGGAGATCCAGGGCACAATCCTAAATTATTTTCCAGCACTGGGGTAAGGGCATTTGAGCTCCAAGGTAAGGGAACAAACATTCCTTTACCTTGAGGAGGCCTCTGTGACTTACCACTCCACTGCAGAATGCAGCACATGCCCCTTTGGCACAGCTATGTCTGTGCTGGAAAATTGATTAGGATTGCGCCCTCAGGCTCAAATCCTTGTTCATCCGTGAAACTTCCTGGGTAACGTTGGGCCAGTTACTATCTCCCAGCAACAGGGTTGCTGTGAGGACAAAAAGGGGGAAGGAACTATGCACGCTACCCTGAGCTCCTTGGAAGAAGGACGGTATAAAATGCAAATGAAAAAGAAACAAAACACAAGTTAGGAGGAGTAGCAGGGTTTCCTGCTACAAGTGGGGGTTGGACTGGATGACCTGGTTGGTCTGTTCCAACTCTATGATTCTATAAAGAAAATGTTTGACCAGGGTCTCTGTTTTTGAGCCTTTTTTTCTCAGGACATGAACAGGGCAATCCAAACCCCCCCCCCACCTTGGGCCGATGCATGCCTCTTGTGTAGGCCCAACGCGGTCATGTGCATCAGTGCAAGGCGCACTGTGCTGATGAAGGCAGCTGCATCAACACAGCAGCACCAAAGACTAGGTGGAATGGGGCGGGGGCAGTGGTGTCATTTAAATGATTTAGGAACAGGAACTCACTTTTGATTGGCACTTGTCGGGAACCCAGAACCAGCCACAGAGCCAGTTCGGATCCGGAACGCCCGTTCTGGTCCGTTCCCCCTGAATGACATCACTGGGCGGGGGGGGGGAGAGTTCTGAATGGCCCAGGGAGGGGGGGAGGCCGCACCCAAACTCCCAGGCTGCATGACCTTGATTTGGGCTGCCACAGCATGGCACAGACTTGCGCCTGTTAAACAAATGTCCCCTTGCCCCGTGGAGGCTCCAGCCTGCTCCCAACCTGTGTTGGATACAGCACAGGCTGTACAGTCGGCACAGGTGAGGACTGCGCCCTAATAGTGTGAAAGCTAAACATGTTCACCCTGTGGGACAAATGTTACTAGAATAAAATGTTTTAAGCTAGTGAATTTAATCTTTTTTTACCTTATCTTTTAAATGCACTACAGGTAAAAGCCTGAAATATTAGGTTTAGGTGACGGGAACGATTGCTGCCGGCATGGAGTTGCAAATGTTTTCCTTCCACAGTTGGGATTTCAGCACATTACAAACAAGATGTGCCTCAAATTCTGTGGCCTTGTCTCAAAGGGGCAGCTTCGGATCAGGAGGAGCCTGGGTCTGGTGTCTGCCCAGAAATCTGCCGCCTCCACCTGTGAGCAATGAACTTTATGCTTATGGCTTTATACCATGAACTTTATGCTTTATGCTTTATACCATGAACTTCAGGTTTATGGCTGGCAGCTTGCCTGAACCTGATCCCCACAGTGCTATGCAAAGCCTAAGCATGGGTTGATTTCAGGTGGATGGGGAAAACAAGGGGTCCTGAAGCTTTCCCTCTGCTAGGAACAACGCTACAGGCCTGGCTTGAGCCCTGGAAAACAACAACAACAACAACAGCAACCACATTCCTGTTAGGGGCTGGGATGGGGAGAAACAGCATCACTGGGTGGCAGGTTCTCACTTGTATTTTCTTCAAAAGTCTTGATAACTTTTAAATGAGAGAGAGAGGGAGGGAGGGGTGGGAGGGAGGGAGCACTGTGAAATATGTTGCAAATAAGATATAAAGGAAATGTGGACTGGGAAGGAATGATGGGCTTGGGAATTAGAGAGGGAGGAGGAAGGAGGCTTGGAGGGATGGATATAAGAGGGGGAGGGAGGGGAAAGCTGAGCGCTAATAAGAAAATTCAGAGTTAACTATGGGAGCTGGTCATGCATTGTTGCTACTATTGGAGTTGACGTGTGTAGTAGTAATTGGTAGTGCTTTGGAAGGCCAATCTTTCTCTCCCTCTTCCCTGTTTCTGCAAAACATGAATTGCAATGCTCAGCTATTCCCCCCCCCACTAAATGAATTTTAACAACAGAACATCCCATTCCTTTGATGTCGTAAGTGGCACTGATGTGGTCAAACCTGAAGCCAGCTTATATTAAATCTTCATGATCTAGGAAAAGTTTTCATTTGAATTCTGGAGCTTTGTAACTGAGGCTGTGCGGGCCATTCAGGAGATATTTCTGTAAGACCATCTTTAGATCTCTAATTACTTCCTTTTTCCGTGGTAAATAATTAAGTTTAAACACACCCTTGTTATCTGTTGCCATTTTTATACCATGTATCTCAGTGGTATTTTTTTTTACTGATTCCCTTTAATGTGCCCATTAATTCTACTAGTTTTTCCTCACAGTTTGTTAAATTAAGACACAAAAGTTCAGATGTAGTCTTCCTTACCTTGTGCCCAGAGACTTCACGGTATGCATTAATTAATTCCCAATGAGCCCTCACAGATAATCAGAATTAGTAGCAATCGTTGCAACATCATCTGCATCCAGTGAGGTTTTGGACTCTCTCTCTCTCTCCTCTGCTTTAAAGCCATGATTTTTTTTTGTGAGATTCCCTTGCTTGTTGCAATAGCCATAATTGAGTTGTATTTTATTTTTTTCACACAAAATTGTGGGTTCTGTAGAGCACCTGCAAGCCTTTGCATTAAAATCGCTGCTAGACATGAAGGGAAGCAAACTTAATTGAAACTGACAGGTGCTGGATTTCAAAGGCCAGGTATAACTCTGGGGATCCACTCTTCCATGGGGCACACAGAGGCTAAAGGCATCTCCAGAACACAAGTGGTTTACACTGACTGAAGATTGCTGATGTTGGCAGCAGCAAAATGCACTTCACTCAAATAGGCTCCCAAGTCCATCTGTGACCTCCTGCTCTAATTTAACACATCCACACAGAACAATATACTTCAATGCACCTCCATTCATGCAAGCCCTGAGCTGAAAAGATTTAAGTCCATTGGGAATTGCTCCCCAGACCTACAAATTACAAGGCTGCCCCAATCAACTCCTCTTCTTCAGACAAATTACGTTGGCCACATTGCTGAAAGGCCATAGATGGGCAACTTAGGTGGCTTGCATTCTTCACTCCGATGCTGAAAGGTTCCTTTGCTAAGATGTCTTGAAAACATGTGTGAGACTGACTGCAGTACAGACATCCCTGAGGTGGTAACCCTGTGCCTGGCCTTATATTACCGCTTATCTGCATTTAGAGACTGACATGACAAATGAGGACTTTTCCATGTAACAGATTCTTTCTCTAGATCAGTGGTTCTCAAACTTTTTAGCACAGGGACCCACTTTTTAGAATGACAATCTGTCCGGGACCCAGTGGAAGTGATGTCACAGCCGGAAGTGTCATAACTGTGACAAAAACAGAGCCTGTTGTTTTTCTGGGAATTCAGCAATAAATTGGGTTATTTCTGAGCCATTTTCTAATAGCAAAGTGAACCAGAAAGAAAAAAAAAGCCTATTTACAACCTTGACACAAGCAAAACAACCACACAGCCTTACTCCTTTCTAGCATTCCATCTTCCATCTTTTTAATAGGGGTGCTTTGCGATCCACCTGAAATTGGTTTGCGACCCACAGTTTGGGCACCACTGTTCTAGATGTCAAGAGAGGAGGATTTGGTTTCTGGCATGATGACAGTAAGAATCCACACAGGAAGGTGTGGTGATTGAATGGAGACCCCTTCATCTGTAACATGGTGCTGGCTAGAGTGAGAAGCACAGTTCACCTCTGAATTCTGACCTTCTCCCGTTCATCTCCGCAGCAGCAGTTTAGCTAAGATGTAGACGGGGAATGCCAGAGAGTCTGGCCTGTGGAAAACAAAAGGGGCCAAGATGTAAACAGGAGCACCCTACTGGCATCCTCCTTGCCTTTGGTCAACTCCATAATTTTTCCCTTAGCAGATGGAACCTGCAGGGAGGAGGCCTGAGGTTTCTTGCCTTTGAGCAACAATCAGAATGGTAGGACGAGGGCAGTGGTGGGATTCAAATAAATTAACAACCGGTTCTATGTCCTTCAGGGCGGCCTTCAGGGCGACCGCTGCCTTTCTTCCCTCTCCCAACCTAAAATTAGCAACCGGTTCTGCAGAATAGGTGAGAACTGGCTGAATCCCACCATTGACCGAGGGGCTAGGAGGAGGTGTCTGGTTTGTATCTGGGCACATCATTGTTCGAGCTGTGACAAAGGTGTCCTGCCAGCTACTGATGGCCCCTCCGGTTCCCCATACAGGTGAATGAAAAAAAATGCACCTAAATGAGTTCCTTGCTAGGTAGGGTTCATATCTAGTTAGTCACATTAGGATTTCTTGTTTTCTAAATTTTCCTCTAAAACCTTGTTTTTGAACCTGATTGCCAGTGTCTGTTCTTACCATTACCCTTTTTGTTTTTAACCTCTCCTAACAACTCTTGTTATTTTTGCAAGGCACTTTCCCAGTCTTCCTTCCATAGCAAAGAGCTGCCTCCCCTCTTCCCTGATAGCCTCCCAGGGCCAGTGCTACCTACAACAAATGTGAGCAGGAGCAGGAGCTGGGGCTTGTCTGGTCATCAGTTGGCTTTCCCAGAGTGCTCCTGTAGCAACCTGCTTCCACACTGAGGGAACACCAATCTTTTGAGCTTAAATGACGTACAAAGGTGTGTGAGGACCAGTACCATCCCAGATTTTGGGGGCAGGCAGCATCCTTGCTGGTGGTAGCAATGCTTATCAATATTGTTTGCATTAAAAGCAGTGGTGTTATCCTACCGGAACGCTGGGCAGGACATCCGGGTGATCGGCAGTAACGTATGCAGGCGGCGTAATTGGTTACACAAACGGTGTAACGCTGCGGAACGCGACGGGCGGGCTGTCGATCACTTGGATGTCCCACCCAGAGTTCCGGTAGGATAACACCACTGATTAAAAGGTATGCAATGGGTCAGTGGTATTCAAACTTTTTGGACCGGGACCCACTTTTTAGAATGGCACTCGTGTCAGGACCTACCGGAAGTGATGTCATTAACCTGGAAGTGATGTTCTGGCAGGAAGTGACATCATCAAGCAGGAAGTGCTGTCATTGTAACATCATAAAACAACACTCTGGAAATGCAGTTGGCATTCTTGGACTACAGCAATTGTACAACCATGAAACATCCCTGACTGAAAGCAAGATTAGGACGAAATATTATGTAAAAGCACTGAACTTAAAGCAAAATAAAAAAAAAGCCCTCACTGAAAATTCAAACTGTTAACACTCAAAAGGAAAATAGGAAGAGTAAGGTCTGCAGTTTCCAAGATGGCTGCTCCCAGCTTTCCACGACCTGCCTGACATCAGGTCATGACCCACCAAGTGGGTTACAACCTACAGTTTGAATAACACTGCAATGGGTCATTAATGGATCAGGCCCTATGCACCTCTCTCTTTCCCTGCACCTCTGCCCAGTGGACTAGTAGGCTACCCTGGATGACCACAGAGGGGCTTGATGACAATTATTTATTTAAAAGATGTTTAATCTGCTCTTTTCCCATGATTCATAGCAGCTTACAACAAACCATAAACGCAACGCAACACCACATATTTCAGAAGGTCCAGAGGTCCTCCTTGAAGAATCTAGCAGGATGGACACATTCATGTTTGACGCTGTTGTCCTGAAGACAATGTTCTCCCTTGCTATGTCAGTAGTGGTCCTTTGCGCACATCACCTTTCTTTCTTGGTATCAACTATATATTTATACTGGAGAACTGGATGAATGAGTAGCAGTGAGTAATTAAAGTAGCAGTCAGTGATGAACTGGCAGTGAGTACAACTTTACAACATTGTATGACGACAAGCCATTCATCTCCCAGATACTTGGCCACGTAGCACATCTTGATGTTTTCCTTCTTGGTGTCCAACATGATGGCTCAACTTTCTGTCCACAAGAAATGGCCACAATCCTGGGCAAAGGATCATCCTGGTGGCATTCATGTTTGTTTAATCAGGTGGCTGCCCAACTCATGCATCACTTGGTGGACAGAAAGTTAGGCTTTAATTTTAAATGCGGTTCACAAACAGGAAAGTTTCTCCTTACCTTCTTGACAGTAAGGGAAGTCTATCATCCCAGACACGTTTCTCTTAGTGTAGTTCACTTCTGGTATTAGAGTCAGGTCTGCAGAAAAAGAAGTGACTGACCATGAGACCATGAGAGTTAAGCTCCTGTCATCTATGTTCCCTGTTTAATGTTAATCTCAGATGCCCTCCAGTTTGTACTGAATGAGGCAGACCTGCAATTTATTAAGCAAATGTAGCTGCTGCTGTTATGCCCAAATTGGCCCACAGACAAATGTACTATTGCAGTGCTGCCAAACCGAGAGCCCACAGATGCCGTGAACAAGGACAAACATTTTATTATTATAATCCCACAGCTATGATTTTTCTTATCGATAGGAGTCAAAGTCTACTTTTAATTTCCTCCGAAATATTAGGGTATTTTAAAGTGACCACTGAAGCTGATAAGAGTGTTGTGAAATAAAGTGACTAGATTAGCCATCGTTACAATCTTTCATTTCTTTCCTTCATGTTATCTGGGATTATTTTCTACATCTACCCTTTTCAGGTTTAATACTTCTGCCATAAAAAAAGTATTTGCTTTGTTAAATATTTTGGAACTAGGCCAGCAGTTCTCAAACTCTCCGGGAGTTTGAGAACTGCTGTAAGTGCTTGCAGGGCTGGGGGAATTGCAGAGATGCAATGGGTATGATTGCGTCGCTGCTGGGCATAGATAGGGGCTAAGGGGTTCGAAAGCACCTAAATGCAAGTAGATAAATAGGGACCACTTCGGTGGGAAGGTAACGGCATTCCGTGTGCTACGGCGTATAGTCATGCTGGCCACATGACCATGCCGGCTCTACAGGCTTAGAAACAGAGATGAGCACCACCCCCTACAGTCGGTCACGACTAGACCATTCGGTCGTGGGGAAACCTTTACCTTTACTTTTAAGGGGACTGACCAGTGCCTGCCCCAGCATCCTTTTGTGTTGGGGAGCCCTGAAGACCCCTCTGCAGGGCTCCCTCTGCATTTAAAAAGTAAAAAAAAAACTGATTGCAACCCACTTCCTGGTCATGATTGCTAAACCCTAAGTGTGTCTTGATCATGTTTTTTTTTTATGTATTAAACACAGAGGATTCCGCAGGGCTCCCCAACCCAAAAGGATGCTGGGGCAGGCACTGGTAAGTCCCCCCAGCCTCTATCTATGCCCAGCAGTGCCGCAATCTTAGCGATTGCTTCGCAGCAATTCCCCCACCCCCACCCCTTAAAGGGATCGAGGCAATATTTTTCAGGCTGGGGCATCGCGACACCCCAGTTTCAAAACCACTAAACTAGGCTAATGTTGACTAGTCAACTAATCAAAAGTGATTAATGTGCAAATTCAAAGTCAGATGCCAATAAAGTATCCTTTTTTTAATTGCATGAAGTGGCACCAACCACTTGGTTCAGGGAAGGATCAGGGAACAGCATCAGGGAGGTCCAATAGCAGTGGGGGCCTCAAACCATACATAATGTAGCCAGAATACCTGGGGACTGCAGCTCTCAGTTCCCTTTTGCTCACTCCCCAGAGCTAGGAGCTATGGAAAACTACAGGTTTTAGGCCTCCCTGCAACACTGGATGCTTTCAAGCATACTCATTACAACTTCTGGGAACTTAAAGATGAGGCCTCTGCCTCATCCTTGGTCCTCCTTGGTTTCCCGGTCCTTCTTCCATCACAAGGTAAGCTTGGAAGAGGAAGGAATGGTTGTGGGTTGTGGATGTTACCGACAGCGCAATCCTAGTGCACCCTTTGCATCAACACTACATGGTAGCGTCAGTGCGTCATCAGTAGCACTGATGCGGGGGCGCCAATCGGCACCCCCACGTCGGCGCTACAGCAACAGGACCGTCACTGCAGGCAGCGCCGGTCCTGCTACACCCACGCTGAGCCTCTCTCGTGCCAACCAAAGCCGGCCAGCATGAGGGAGGCTCCATCCTGTTCCAGCACGGGGAAGTCATATTCAGGATTTGAAACTGGGGTTGCCCTGATTCAACACCTGCAGCGTTTCCACAAGCCCATAGCTTCTCATCCCTCTTAGAACTAGCAGATAAGCTGGCTGTTGGGGTGGCAGTGGGAGGAGAACGAAGGCCTCTTTTTTGCTGCTAGGGTGGGGCAGTTCAAGAGCTGTTCGAGTGTGAAGCAGGAATTCTAACCTGCTTGTTTCCCTGTTTTTTTCTGACAAGAATTTTGCTCTTTTACCAGACATGTGAAAGGTGGATTTGGCCCTGATTCTGCTGTCTTCCATGGCTTGTCTGCTTTTCATGTGGGACTTGAATGCAGTGAGCTAATGGGATGGCTTCTCTAAAAAGTGCAACTATGGTTTCCCTGTTACTTTGTCTCATCCAGGGGTGTCAAACGTGTTTCATATAGTGGGCTGAATAGCATTCACGGTGCCTGCTGAGGGCCGGAATGACATTAATGACATCATTCAGCAGGAAATGACCTCATTAAACAGGTGATGGCCAGAAGCACTTTGTTCTCACATAGAAACTCATTAGCTTCTAATGGCAGAAGAGAAAATAGGCAAATCATGTTCATAAATTTCAAAATATGAGAGACCCCAGTTATAACAAGGCTGAAGATATTGCTTCGTGGGGGGGGGGAGGGAGCATCTGGCCCCCAGGCCGTATGCTTGACATCCCTGGTCTAATCTCTTCCTGGCAAAATGGTCCCTTTCCTGGTCTTGACACCAGGGGGACTTAACAACACTTGCCTTGCAGAGTCCTATTTCCCATGTGTTTGGTATACAAGCCTCCCTGAAGGAACTTTTCCTCCTTCCTTAGTCTGTTTGTTCCCTTATGCATTTCAAGGACAAATACATCCCACCTCTCCTTCTGCCAGGAGACATCCAAGTCAGCTTACCATTCTAAAAATAATCAAAACACAAAAACAAGAAATCATATATACAGACAGCAGCATCAGAAGAACCTAACGCAGAGAACAAAATCAGTTGGTGGTGCTGAACTTATGGATCTCTAGGCAAAATAGCTGAGCATGGTACTATCCCAACAGAAGAAGCCCAGAGCCTTGGAAGCAAACCATGAAACAAAAGCGTTGAAAAGTGCATCCTTTGTGACACAGATTTCATGGATGCAACTGCAGGGATTTTGTCCTTCTGCTATGTGTTGGCTGAATTAAGATACAGAAAAGTAGCTATATTGAACCCAGTAAGATGCTGGGTCTGGCTGGCTTTGAAAAGTCCACATACTGTAGTTACATTAACTTTTATTTTTTTATGTAAGTTTGTTTTTTAACTTCAATTATACAGATGAGTGTGCATCATTATATCTAACCCAGTCTGAAATGTCAGGTGATTATACAGATCCACAATTTCATTTCTAGCATTTGGAAGTACTTTGCAATATTTTATCAGATTTGCAGGGAATAATCCTTCATGTGTGAATCCGACTCAGTGCAACTTGCCTTAATTAAATCAGAACTCTCCAGCTGCCCCTCGTGCTAGAACTGGCCCATTTCCCATAAACTGGGAACCTTGAAGCTCCGGTGCATGTTTGTATTTTTTAAAAATATATAAAGGTGTGACACTAGACACTCTTTAAGTGATTTTAGCTTCCGCAGATATTCTCAGTGCATATGCTAATATTGCTCCATTTCCTCTGGCGCTCACTGTAGGATTCTGGGATGAGATTTTCTAATTTTGTGCAGCTGCTTAATCTTCAAATGCTCTCATTTTCAAAGTACCTATTCTGGCAAGAGTCAGATTTCTTATTGCGGGCTTGCTGAGGTCTGGTTTGCATGTTCATCTCCCATTTAAAAGTCGAGGCTGTTGTCCTGCTTGACATTTCAGTGTGATTTGGTTTGGCATCATATTTTTCAACTCAATTGTACAATTTTCGTATTCCTTATGTAGGGTGACAGTTACAGCTATCCCCATCTTGCCATCAATCATTTTTAACAGTGGATCTTCCCAGCATTCTGTTCCTACTCATGGGTCTGTGTGAGGAAACATTTCATTGTGAATATGTTGGCTGCCTTGGTTTGGGATTGTTTTTCCTCTTGCTGAACACATTTTAGAGAGCAATTCTAAGCTGCATTGGAATAGTGAGGCTGGTGGCTTTGGTGCACTGGGGAGCCTCCCTGGGCAAAGGCACATTTGTGCCCTTGCTCGGGGGGGGGGGGGCTCCAGCCTTCCCTATGGTTTCCTAACTAATAATAATAATAATAATAATAATAATAATAATAATAATAATAATAATAATAATAATACTTAGTATTTATATACCGCCTTTCTATGTCATTAGATTGCTCTTTTGACTTTATTCAAGGCGGTTTACATAGGCAGGCATTTCTAAACCCAAAGCGTTTTTTCAATCATAAATAAGTTCTAATCTTACAAGAACTGCTACATTTTCAGATGATACTTTCAAGTCCAGCCTTCCTTTCTAGCTGCACAAATGCCTTCCTGTTGGCTGATAAACGACTTTCTTGCTCTCACCAAGAAACAGCTGCTGGCCCGACACAACTCCTCCCTCACAGGCAGTCAGACACAGCTCAAATCTTATCAGCATTCTCGGGGTCTGCCGCTCATGGAAAATTCCGGTGATCTCGAACTGGCGACCTTCGGTTCTTATCTTCAAGCATGACTGCGGCTTTAACCCTCTCGACTAGACGTCCTGCCCTAGCAGGAATAGCAGGCGCAGAGCCAAGGAGGCTGTGCAACCCGCGGATGGAGGCTTGGATATTGCCTACTGGCAGCCAGCATCCCATCTCCGCCCCCCCTCCCTAGGCCTGCCTGCCTACCAGCCTGCCCACCCCCACCCAGTTCCTCCCTCCCACACTCCCTCCTGCCCTCCCCATGCCCAGAACCACTCTTGCACCATCTAAGTTTGCCTGGCACAGGAGCAGCACTGTGATGTCTCTGCCTGGTGCCATTGGGCGGATGCTGCTGCTAGCATTGGCCCAACAGCACTAGTGCTGGCGCAGGGGTGACAATTGGCAATCCTATCCCCCCATGATGATGCAGCCGTGCCAAAATGGTGCATGCTGCATCCAGCTTGGGGTGGGGTACAGATCAGGAAGCTTAGGAGAGGAAAGGGATAATAATAATAATAATAATAATAATAATAATAATAATAATAATAATAATAAT
>JAJKFI010000037.1:4967-35687 GCA_029204185.1 Lerista edwardsae | reverse complement strand
ATGATGATGATGATGATGATGATGATGATGATGATGATGATGATGATGATGCAAGTATTTATATACTGCCTTTCTTTGGCAATTAGATTGCTCCTCTGGCTTTAATTCAAGGCGGTTTACATAGGAGGCTTTATTTCTCTAAACCCGCAAGGGGTTTTTACAAATTACGAAGAAGTTCTGTCTTTCAAGAACTACAACAACATACAGATGGAACTTTCGTGGTTTAGTCTTTCGTTCTGGCCACATGCTTGCCTTCCTGCTGGCTGATAAACAGCTTCTCTGCTCCCACCAAAGAAACAGCTGGCCCAGCACAACTCCTCTCTCACAGGCAGCTGGAGACAGCTCTTATCAGTCGCACCTCTCAAGGTCTGCCGCTCATGGAGGCTTCCGGTGTTGTCGAACTGGCGAAATTCGGATCTTATCTTCGGGCAAACGGAGGCTTTAACCCTCTCGACTAAACCTCTGTTTTCCCTCTGAAAGCCTCCTGGTCAACAGTGGGTCAGATACACACCAGCCCTGTGGCTGGCACAAGTCTGAGAAGGAAGGGTGGAGAGGCTAGGATCTGGCATGCACCATTGCCACCAGATCCACCCCTTTCACTGCCTCCCCACCCCATTAGGCCCTCCTACAACCCCGTTTGCTGCCTCATCCCACAATCCCCAGCTCCTGTTCCCCCCTCCCCCAGCCCTGGCACTCACCAACAGAATGCTTATTTCTATGCGGAGGACTCTTCGCCATCACCACTGCCTACCCTACCGCCCAGTGCATGGGACAGCAAGGAGAATGGGCAGAGTGGTACTAGAGGGTGGTCAAGTTGGAGATCCTGGGCTTTGTGATTTGCTTCCACCTGAACTATCAAATTATTTGTATGGATGGTGGCTTGATTTCCAAATACAGTTTCCTGCCTGAGTTTGCAAAGATCCAAATGGAGGCACCACCTCTCCTTCTGGCACCCGCTGTTTTCATGTTCTGCCCCCAACCCATTTTGTAGCACTGCTTCTAGTTCTTCTGCCTCCCTGCACTTTTCTTACTTCTCTTCTTGTTGTTGACATACTTTGTGTGTTTTTCGGCATTCACCTTATCCTTTCATCTCCCATTCCCCAAGCTATCCTTATTTAACTTTCTTTTCTCATATTTAATTTCCTTCAAGTTCTTTATCTCCTGCAACGCTTTCTCTTTATTGATTCAGGTACATCAGTATGCTGCATTGGAGTTACTCTAAAACGGATATTATAGCAACGAAAAAAATATCAGTCAGCCAGAATGTTGTCAACCTAGGATTTGTAACTAATTAAAAGTATTACAACTTTTATCACACAGGCTAGACAATACAGTGGAACACAATCAAAAGTTTGAAAGTGCTTTTGGGGAGATCAACATTTTACCGCAAATGGTTATGAGGAGGTGACAAAAAAAATAATCAGATTGTCTAGCTCAGTGTTATTCAAACTGTCATACAGGACCTACTTGGTGGGTCATGACCTGATGTCAGGTGGGTCATGGAAAGCTGGGAGCAACCATCTTGGAAACTGCATACCTTATTCTTGTTATATTCCTTTTGTGAGTGTTAACAGTTTGAATTTTCAAGTGAGGTTTTTTTAAAATTTTGTTTTTATTCAGTGCTTTTACATCATATTTTGTCCCAGTCTTGCTTTCTGTCAGGGATGTTTCATGGTTGTACAATTGCTGCAGTCCAAGAATGCCAATTTGCATTTCCAGAGTGTCGTTTTATGATGTTACAATGACAGCACTTCCTGCTTGATGATGTCACTTCCTATCAGAATATCACATCCAGGTTAATGACATTACTTCCGTTGGGTCCCAAGTGCCATTCTAAAAAGTGGGTCCTGGTCTAAAAAGTTTGAATACCACTGGTCTAGGCAGTTGGTTCCCTTCATGAATTGCCCGATTTGGAGAGCTTATTGAGAGCAACAACAGGTGAGAACTAGCAAAACTGGACTCTCCTAAGCTGATTTCAGGAGATGACTGCTTTGGCACCAGTACTGCTTTAATTGCACTGTGACAGATCTGCAAATTAGGGATGTTATATGCATTTGAGTGTGGATGCTTGAAAAAATGAATGCCCTTGCTCAAATGCAGGTAGGATTTCAAATGCAGAAACACAGTCCTGCTTACCTGATCACTATTTGCTTTGTCCTGCTTTTGAGAGCTGCATCTGACTGACCACCCCTTTCCCATGCCTGAAGGCCTACAGAAACCTATTTTGAGCCAAAGAGAAGGCAGGAGCATTTCATGCTCCAATGGAGCATCTTTGTCCCACTAAGGACTAGTACAAGTTCCAGCATTCCCCAGCAGCAAGATGAAGCTCTGTGCGACATTCTCAGCAAGGACAATGATGATTGTCTCTATGATCTCTAGAAGTTGTGTTTCAGAGTGGAAAGTGGATGTGCAGATCTGGGTCTGTGAATACAGCCAATGCAATGTCCAGCTGTTTCATGCAAGGGCTGCTGCAATACATTTTAATGGTTAATTATATAATTGTTAACATGCTTAGTCAATTGTTTATTTTTCTAGCATATTTCAAGAAGAAACGCTGGTGTGGTTTCCCTTTAAAACAACAGAGAGTTGTTTGATGAATGCCGTGAATGCCAGATGCAAGGGTATGTATACAGGGTATAGGGATCTTGTTGTCTTGAGTGCTCCCTGAAGCATCTGGTGGGCCACTCTGAGATATAGGAAGCTGGACTAGATTGGCCTTGGGCCTGATCCAGCAGGGCTTATGTTTTGTTGCAGCATAAATGAATGTAGCATACAGCCAGCAATAAAGCCTTCAGCAATGCATAACAGCTGATGATAGGATGCAGCAGGTGCTTTATGAAAATGGACATGGTCAGTGGTGTCATTCAAATGATTTAGGAACAGGAACTCACTTTTGATTGGCACTTGTCGGGAACCCGGAACCAGCCACAGAGCCCGTTAGGATCTGGAACGCCCGTTCTGGTCCGTTCCCCCTGAATGACATCACTGCCTTCGCCCCCCTAGGAATCCGGAGTTGCTCCCTTTAACCCTCTGAGTGCTGGCCAACCAAGAAGAAAAGCTCTTTGCAGAGGAATTGGGAGGGGGGAGGAGGGAGAGTGAAGTGGGCGGAGTCAGCCCTAATTTTAACTAGTGGAACTGAGTTCCCCCGCGTTCCCCCTGCATGACATCACTGGACATGGTGCTCTGCAGACCCCAGGTGTTGTTGGCTGGTGGTGGGGAAAGATCAGTGCATGGAGCAGGGTGATTTGGGGGGGTGATTTAAGGGGAGTATCTCAGTGGCTTTTGAGCACACCAAATCCTAACCACCTTGCCTCACTCCACCCTGCCCCCAGAGGCTTCTACAAGTTACACCAGCACACAGAAGAGATCCATAAGGGACCAGGTAGATGCCAGAGAGATAAACATTTTCTTTACTTACCCATCCTGGCTGACCTGGTCCCTAGCTGGCCCCGCAGGTGCAGTGGAGGCTGCACCATTCGAACCAGCAGAGGATAGGATTGGGCTGCCATTTGATTTATCCCATATAATGAAAGAGAATTACTTGCTCAACAATACCGATTGAATGAATTTCATGCCTGAGATCAGTGATCAGGATTTGCATCCGAGACTCTCGTGGTCAGAACCAATACAGTCGTTCCGTGGTATCTGCTGGGGTGAAATGCCCCCCTCCGTGCAAACCGATAATAGTAAAAGAAAATGGAGAGAAGCAAAGCCTTAGCTTTAATTCAGAATTAAACGCAAGCAGCTTAGAAACCATGAGAATCAAGCAGCATGTAGCAAACGCAGCTAGATAACTTTCAGCATACGTCAGCAGTTCCCACGCCAGCAATAGGCCAAGAAAGCCGGTTATGACCAGATAGAGAGAAAGCCAAAAAGCCAGCCAAAGGGGAAGGGTGTCAAGACGGGTGGGAATGTAACTGACCACAATGCGTAGCAAACTCAGCCCCAAGGGGGCACAGACTGGCTTGTATAACTCTGTATACATGTTAATGGCCCTGCCCCTTAAGGGCAGTAACTTGATTTATTGCTTGCCCTTGGAGCACTTGTCTTGTCTCTCTTCTGCAGAATAAAGCTTTGAAAGCGTTCCAAACTTCAAACCTGTTGCGTATTTGATGATTTTTGCACCACTAGTTGGCTTCAGCAATTAAGCTAACACCGATGTCTGCAGATACTGAAGTCCCTTTTAAAAATGCTTTCAGAATATGAAAATCGATAACAGCCTTCCCTACCTTCACGCTGCAAAATTGCATCGTTTGCATGGGTGCAGGGATGTCTTTGCATTCCTGTAAGCCACTTCTGAGTTATGTGACCCCCAAGCTTGGTCCAGGATGCATCACATGACCTGAAAGTTATGGGAGCACAGAAGACAGCCGGGCAGCCCTGCAAAAAGTGCAATTTTGTGGCGGTAAGATAGGGAAGGTTATTTTCTTACTATTTTTACTTTTTAAAATGGTTTTCAAAAGGAGAACCCCGCATCCATCCACAATGAAATCCACAGATGCCAGACAAGGCGGACAATGCTACCCTATACTGGAGTTTGGGGCAAAATCCTGATGGTCCGGGTTCACCAAACTAGATCTTATTTCACGTTATACTGAATATGATTAGATTGTCTAGACTCACTGTTAACAGATCAGACCACAAATTTATGCAGCTATCTAGAGACTCACAAATAATTCTTCACATAGAATGTGACACCCCATCACACAATGCCACATGGCATTATATGACTTTCAATACAATGTTGATTTTAATATTTAGGAGTATGAAACTGAAGACTAAAAAAAAGGCAAAAATGTCTCTATACCAGGGACCACAGCATGCTTGAATACAGTTGTCACATCTGGAAATTCTTGAGGCTCGTTTTTTGGCAGACCTCCAAAGAGAGGGAATTAGAAAAACACCGAGAATGACTTTCTGCATGTCTTTGCTGAGTGTTATTTGATTTACTGATTCACTGATTCATGCTCTGGAAAGCATGAATTTCTGCACCACCCTCAAGTGAATACTTCCCACGTATTTAATGTACCACATCTAATTTTGGCTCTGATATCTGATTTCATTATTTGACATTTGATTGTTTTTTGACTGCCAGCATACAATGTTGGTTAGAAGTTTTGCAAAGCGTTCAGGAAATGTATCAAAATTCCCCAAGTGTGGTCTGCTTGGCTGTGTCTGATTGCAATAAATCAGTACTATACTTCTCAAACTTTTTAGCACTGGGACCCACGTTTTTGAATGACAATCTGCCAGAACCCACCAGAAATGATGTCATTAACCTGGAAGTAATGTCACAACCGGAAGTGACATCATCAAGCAAGAAAATTTTTAACACCTCCCATACAACAAAATCAAGTCTAATTAATTACTTAAAAATAAAAGTAAATTAAAATCAAAAGTAAATTAAAGCTTTACAATAAGTAAGAGTTTAAAAATTAAAATAAAGAAGAAGCCTTCTAATCCTCCCAAGCAGTTGCTCATTTGTTTGAAAAAATTTCCCCAAACATCCCAAAGGCTACAATCCTATTCACGCTTACCCAGGAGTTAGCCCCATTGAATATCATTGTTAAAAACATTATACATAGAAGCCTGTTAAAAGTACAGATTTGTAACATTTCCCTAAAAGCAGTCACATACCATCAAGTCTTATATATTAAAAACATACTTTGAAATGAATGGGAACCTGCCTGAAATTGGCTCATGTGGGCGCCTAGTGGGCCCCAATCCACAGTTTGAGAAACACTGCAATAAATCAAATGGATATTTATTAAAGGTAGTGGAAACAGTGGAGAGTGGAAGATAAATGTAGTTTGGTGATGTGTGCACCCCTTCCCAAGCTGACAATCTCCCCTCATCAGTAGCAGTTTGTGAATACTTAAAAGCCTTTCTTTCAAACTCCTAGCAGGTCACTCCTGGTTCTCTCTGTTTTGCTGATGCACAGAGAAAATTATCCCCTTGAGAGCTAACTTTTGCTTTCTCCTACCTTCACTTTAATTCGATTGCTATCCCCAGTACGTCTGCAGACTCACACGTTCTGGTTGTGATCAAGAAAGTGGATATTTGTGTATTAGAACTTTGCATATCTGGAGTGCATGACCAAGCCAACCCACCATGAGACGAAGACCTGGGGTTTAATCATGGGCAGCCCAAGCCAAACCAGGCTGGAACAGGCAGGCCAACTGGCCTGAGCCATATCCAGCCCCAGTTAGGAGGCTGCTGTGGTGCAATTCAGAATAAGAGGATGTGTGTCTCCTTGCCCCAAGTAAAGCCCCAGCCATCCCTATGGGGCTACTTGGATCTATGCCAGGCTTGATCCCCTCCCTAGTCCAGTCTGCCCACAGGCCCTGTCTCCTCCCACCTCTGCCCCCCAGATCCATCTTCCCCCTGCCCTCCCAAACCTCTGTACCAACCAAACTCGGCCGGTGCATCCTTCTCCATCCACAGTGGCACGGAGGCCAGATTCGCCCCCTCCCCATGGGTTGGTGCATGGGCTTGCACTGATCCAGCCAACTCAGATGTCATCCCAAATGTGCCTTATGGCACGTTTGCAACATCAAGACCACAGTTAGGATTAACAGGAGGATTTAACAGCAATCATTGTGTTGAATAATCTGGGGTTTTGCTTCCAGCTCGGGCCTGGGGTCAGTGACACTTGGAAATGGTCCCTATATGTAGAGTGAAAATAAGGCTTCAAGGCGGACAGCCGGCAGAGCTGGGGCCAGTGCAATGCTAACAGCATCCAGCTGCAGTAATGCATCACATAATATGCCTGCCTTTTGAACTAAATGTTTGTTGTATATACATAATGTATACCCTCAGTTCCAGTCCAACAATGCATGTATTGAATAGCTGTGGATGACATACCTGGCGCTGTTAAGAAAAGCATCAGTTGCACTAGTCCGTGCTTCAGCATGGAAGGAAATGTAAAGGGAATTAAACTGGGTCCTCTTCTCCTCCCAGAGGATCAACACTGTCAACTGTTCTAACAGGGATTAGAATGTGCAAGTGGAATGTGCAAGAGTGTGAGGAAGGAACTCCCTTAGTTTCTTGTCCAGCAAAGGAGATGCTTTTGGATCAAGGAGCTATACTTTTTAAAAAAATCTCTCTCTCTCTCTCTCTCTCTCTCTCTCTCAATAGAGGCCTTGATAACCACTGATGAGGGCAGTGCCGGCTCTAGCAGTGGCGGGGCCCAATGTGAGGCATTCCTGTGGGGGCCCCACTCACCAAGAAGAGCGCTGTTCGTGCCACGTGCAAAGCGTGGCATGTGGAAGTAGTTGGTGGTGATACCATAACATCACCGCCAATTGCTTCCAGGTGGCCCATTTTGGGCTGTTCCGAGGCAGAGGCAGGTGGAGAGTCCCAGGTAAAGCTGCTCTGCTCGCCCCACTGACTTACAGCCCATAGAGATTGTAGCTACAGCCACAGGCAATATGCTTACCCTGCTAGTGCGGGGGCCCCTGAAGTGTGGGGCCCGATGTTAACGACGTCGGTCACATTGGCTTAAAGTCAGCCCTGGATGAGGGGATGTGGCCTCTGAGAAACTGGCAGAAGTGGCTGTTATCGGAGTTAATTTGATTAGCGGCTAGCAGGTACCCAAAAGCTCCCTTCCGTAGTGCTGAATGGGAATGTTGCCCTGGGCAACCATCCAACCAGTCACGAAATATGAACTTTGATTAATTCTGGAGGAACCTTCCTGTTTGGAACCAGGTAGGGGAGCCCATTTATTCAAAAGGTGTTTCCTCTTGGGGGAGGGAGACCTTTGGTTAAGAACAGAGTTGCAGAACGTGAGACACAACCCCACTCACCCTGGTGGAAGGTGTGGCAGGAGATCCCTTGCTGTCCCCCAAACCAATAAGTGCCCTGCCTTGAGAAGGGACAAGGTGCAGGGGCTTTTCAAGGCCCAGGTTCCAGCTCCAGGCAGGCCCTTTCCTCCCCGTGAACTCCCGAGGCTTCCCTTGATGCCGTTCCCTGCACCGGCGTAAGGCCTGGGGCTGGCTCCTGTACCTGCCCTCCTGGCCACCGGTCTGGATAGGTCCTGTCCTTCCCTGGGTGTAAGGGCCTCCAGCCGCCCAGGGTTGGCGAGGCCTCCTTGCTTGGCCCTTTCCCAGGGCCGGGTGTCTCCAGGGGTCACTCCCTGCAAACCCCCTCTGGCGGTGGTCATCCCGGTCCTGCCTGGGGCGACACCAGGTTAGCAGACATTGTGAACGAGGATGTTACGTTCTCTTTGTCTCCTTTACTGTCAGAAACCTCTCTCATTCCAAATCAAGGTAATCACAAGTCAGCAATACCTGCAATGAAATATTGTTACTTTGTCGTTAAAACACACACATACAGCAATCCAAACTGCAAAGCCGATTATCTGTTTGTCCGGCAGTTCAGGTGCCAGTTAAGTGAGAAACAGAAGGCTGGTG
Organism: Lerista edwardsae; assembly: GCA_029204185.1. Classification (NCBI taxonomy): domain Eukaryota; kingdom Metazoa; phylum Chordata; class Lepidosauria; order Squamata; family Scincidae; genus Lerista; species Lerista edwardsae. The sequence goes on along the minus strand of JAJKFI010000037.1, from coordinate 27,276 downwards.
CTAAATCCACTCCATCTCCACTGCTTCCCCTTTGGACACTGAGTGATAAAATGATTAATATCACTCTCCACTTGGCCCATTTTCCTCCTAAATCCAGCTCGGTTTGTTGCCATCACACTCTTTTTCTAAACAGATTTCTGTGTGCCTATGGAGATCGGAAGTGTGTTGCGCTGATGTCCTCTTCACACTGTTTTCACACTCCAGCAAAGGAAAGGTGGCGTACAGTCTTTTAAATCAAGGCATTCTCCCTGCGTGCATCAACATTCCATAGTCTTTCTGCACAGCAAAATAAAGATGCCGTCTTCCAAAAAGGCAGAGGGGCTACAGGCAGCTGATGGCTGTTGCCACAGAAGCCAGAGAAAACCCACCTGCCAATTTGTGACTGAATGATCACAACACGCACAGATCCTGATGGTCTGATTCTGTGCTTGTTTACTCAGAAACAATCCCACATTTAATGGGATTTGCTACCTAAGTGTGCCTAGGATGGCAGTCTTTGGTTTGTTGCCAAGCCTCAACAATCAGATGACATTTTTTTCTTGGTTAATTCCGTTTCTTCTTCCCATTCTGAAATGGTGCTTGTGAACCCATTGGGGGAAGGTTCTTTGCTTCTGAGAAAGTCAGGGAAGCAGGAAAGAATGGGGAGAACACCCTCTGGTGGTTCAATGATCTTATCACACACAACGAACAGCTTTACAATTGAAATCATTCAAAAAGCAGCTTCCCCATTCCTGTGGCTGACCCCCTTTAATCTAACAATGTTTACAACTTTCATAATGCTATCAAAAGGCTTCTCTTTCTTATTGATTGATCACTGTAGATATTTACCTACAAATGTGCTGATTTATTTATTAAAATTGGCACCTTGATCCATCAAGCAAAACGGATAGAGGCTTTGAATCTGTTACAAAACGTTACTCTCCTTTGTGAGTAAGACAAGTGCAGTTACTTTGGTGAATCATCATCACCTTTGTCTAAAGAAAAAGCATATATGCAACTGTAATGAATGATTAAGCAGATGGATCTTTTTGAGATTCAGGCTGCTCTTTATTATCCATGTGCAAGATAATAAAGAGGCCTAAGTATTGTATCCTTTTTGCTGCCTTTGACTGTTTTCCACAGTCAGAGAAACGGACATATTTAGTGGACTTCCATTGGTCCACAACACGAGCAAAAGCAGCCTGTGTTCATATCCTTGGCAAAAAGTGGGTGAGTTGGAGTTACATATGGTTGACCCACATCTATGTGTCCTATCATGAATTTGTGACAATAAGTAAGGGGGGTGGGTGAGAAAATCACTCCAGAGTTCTAATGGGCAGAAGATTTAGTCAAGAGGGTTAATGCCTCCGTTTACCTGAAGATAAGAGCTGAAGATCTGAAGGCTGCCAGTTCGGGACTACCGGAAGTCTCTGTGAGCGGCAGACCTTGTAAATTGCGACTTAACAGCTGAGCTGTCTCTGGCTGCCTTGTGTGAGGAGGAGTTGTGCCGAAGTCAGCTGCTTCTCTGGTGGGAGCAGGGAAGCTGCTTATCAGCCAGCAAGAAGACAAATGAGTGGCCAGAAAGAAGGACTAAATCCAGAAAGATCCATCTGTATATGTGTAGTTCTTGGAAGATAGAACGTTTCTGTAAAAATTGTAAAAATCTTCGGATTTCTGAATAAAGTCTGCCTATGTAAACTGCCTTGAGTTATAGTCATTAGAGGAACCTGGTGACCTAAGAAAGGCGGTATATAAATACTACTACTACTACTACTACTACTACTACTACTACTACTACTACTATTATTATTATTATTATTATTATTATTATTATTATTATTAATGGGGATCCCCTCCCACATGCACAACTGTGTGACTTGCAGACTATATACAGTATTTTCTTACTGCCATTTCTTCCTCCTTTCCTCACTGGGGTTCTGCAGTCTTTTAACATTGAATGTCAATCCACCATCTGTAAGCTCATAAAATAAATGCACAGGGAAGGGGGGAAGATCCTGCATTAAAACAAGAAGCAAACAATTAATTGACCAAAAAACATAAGGCACTTGTAAAATTACTGTTATTTCTACTAAACTGAAACAATTTTGATTTTGTCTTGTTTCAGCCGTCTCTTTGACTATGCCTAAATTCTCTGGAAATACTTCAGCTTGAAAGTCAATTGAATCTGTATTCTCTTCATTTAAAAATAGTGCATGGGAAGGGTGTACCTGGGCTCAAATCCATGGTGTGAGCAAACTACAAAATCATTTCTTCCACTAATGCATTTTCATCACTGTCCGGTCTCTATTGGTATTTACCTCTAAAACAACCTCTACCAATCTGTCCTAGTTGCGTGATTAGGGGCACAAGCCTAACCAACTTTCCAGCACCTGGGTAAGGCCAGTGTAGCTCTGAGGGAAGGGAATAAACATGAAACATCCCCTTACCCTTGAGGAAGCCTCCGTGATTACTCCGTGACTACAGCTCCAATGCAGGATGCAGCACATGCCTCATTGGCACAGTTGTGTCAGTGGGAAGTTGGTTAGGATTGCGCCCTTGGTCTGATGAGGCTCTAACTATTTCTGATCTTCTGTCTACCACTTTAATGTTAAACATCCCATTCTTTTATTAAGTTGTTGGAGCAATGTATTATAAAAGCTGCATTTTTGACCCATTAATCAAAAAGGACCTTCAAATTAACTGGCGATAATTAACTAGGCAGATTCCTCCCTACCCATCCAGTTTAAAAGGTGCAGCAGCAGAGGAGGGGTAATGGTGGTGGCATTGGAGGGGATGGGGAGTGCATGTGTGCTGGTAGTGGGTGGCCAAATTCGGTGCTGCTTCAGATGCAGGATAAGGTTAGGCTGCGCCTGATGCCGGGGTGTCATCATTAATGTCTCAACTGTGTCTTATTCTTAAAACAAACTCTTTAGCAGATTGAATGGCTGTGAAAGCGCTCTTTAGTAAAATGGCAATTTGAAGTTGCTTTGTCAAGTCAATATCTCAGCCCGATATAGAATCAAGGAGGGTTCTTCTTTGCAAAAGGCTGAAGCTGTTTGTCTCCTGTCATGGCCCTATCATACAGCTTCAAAGGTATCACAAGACCACACATCCCTGCAGCCTGGACGTAACCATTCCTGACAATATTTTCCTTGCGCTTCTCTACAGTCTCAAAGAGTGTCTGATCTATCACCTACCTTATATTCCTTACCCCACAGATATCCCATGTGGCTTTGAAAACAATTGTGTATTTCCTTGCCAACAAAAACTAAGTAGATGGAGAAAAGGAAAACATCTTTATTGGACAACAGAGACACAACTGTTTCACACACCAGTTTCAAGCTGATGCCCTGGTTCTGTTGTTGTTTTTCTCTGTTTCTGCCTTTTGAGACCTTCCCAATGTTTAGACCATTACTCAGCCTTTCCCCTTAAGGCTTCCTTGAATGGTTGCTGCTTTTCATTGCACCTCCTGTACTCAGTTAGTCCAGTGGTATCCAGCTGTCAGTTCCATGCAGAGCAAGCGATGATGAGTGACAATGCCATTGAAAACAAAACAGAAAGATGTTGGGATGTATTTGAAAGTACCGGTACCATAAATGATACAAAGCGCCTTGGACAATCTGGACAAGTCTGGCTCCCTACATCTCCACTGTTGCTACACTGAAGACAACATAACCTTAAAGCACCAACTGCACCTTAAAGACTAATCAGTTATTTCACCATAAGCTGTCAGTGATTGCAGTCCATTTCCTCCGATGCATGAAGTAAAAGCTTCAGCAGACAGATGTGCACACACACAGGCATGAAGAGATGGAACAAAAGTTATAAAAGGAGAGATCAGATGCCTATAAAATGGAAGAGGTAAATGGGCAGCCCAAGACTAACTAAATCCCCATGCGATGATGTAGCAGTGCTGAAGCAGGCTACGTTGCATCCTGTGGCAGATTTTTGACTGCTTGAGGTCTCCTTGGGGTAAGGGGACATTTGTATCCTTTCCTCAGGGTTTAAGTCCCAGCAGTTGCAATAGGTTAACTTGGACCTGTGCCAGCAATAGCTCTGGTGAAAATCCGCAGGTGATCCATGTAGGTGATCAGGCTCAGGAAGGGACTTGGGATTCAGTGCGTGCTGCCACCAAACCTGTCCCCTTCCCAGCTCCAATCTGCCCACCCTCTACCCCATCTCCCTGTTCCTTCATCCACCTGATCAAATCCCTCCCTGCCCTCTCTCCTGTTCTGTGCTGGGTTTACCTGCTCCATCGGGTTTGTCACTTGGCTGATGAGCATGGGAAGGCTCTCCCCTCACTGCCACAAAGCACTTTACAGCACTTTTTGTGGCAGCCTGTGACAGAATGCACATTTCACTGGTGCAGGACTTGGGTCATTGGGTCATCAGTGGCCACAATGATGATACACACAACAATTAGTCACAACAGTAATCACTGCTATGACCCTGGGTATTAATTCAGCATAAGCTAGCATAACCCAGCACACTTTTGCTTATGCCTTCCCCATAGTGACCAAACAGTACTTTGGGCACCTCCTACAAAGGCGTGGCTTCTTCTGTAGCACCCACCCATGACTTGCCAGTGAAGAATGCTAGCAGGAGCTGGCAGATGAGCAAGGAGGGAAAGGGAGGAATATCTACATGTATCAGAGGGGAGCTGTCTCAGAAAGAGAGAAGCACACTTTTGTAGGCTGTGTTAAAATTAGCAATATATGGAGTTGGGTTATTTGTTTGGAGAGTGAAGAGGATCAGTATTAGGGTTCAAGCACAAGTTATGCCTCCAGAGTTAGTCTTCTGGGTGACAGTTATTTCCTTGAATGGTGATTTCAGACCTTAGTTTGCCAAAATCCAAATGTAAGTTCACTTTCTTCTCTCCAATTTGCATTGTCCGTGTTTTGCCGTTTTGCAGCGTTGCTTGTAGTTCTGTTTTCTTGCAATTTTTGTACTTCTGTCCTCTTTGTCACTGAAATGTTTTGTGCATTGTAGGCTTACACCATATCCTTTTCTCCCCCTTCTGACTATACTGTAGTGATTTGACTCTCTTTCCTCATATTTAATTTTCTTGGTGCTTGTTCATTGATGCTGCATTGGGGTTACTCCAAGCAGCTCTGTATGCATGCTTCTGAGATTCACAGTTTAGAAATGGATCTGGCCAGAACTTTCCCAACCTTGTCTTTGCACTTAATTAAAAGCATTGCACAGCAGCCTGCGCAATCTTAGAAAATTACATTACTCCAGCATTTTTATGATGCAAAATGTAGGAGTTAAAAAGTGCTGTTTTGGATTCATATTTAGTGAACGCTATTACGAAGTGAACCAGATTAGAATCAGCCTGGTCATCTAGCTTTAGGTTTATTAAGGCAATCCACAAGTTTAGTTCTTGTTTCAGAGCCCAGCTTTGTGTGTGTGTGTGTGTGTGTGTGTCTGTCTGTCTGTCTGTCTGTCTGTCTGTGAGAGAGAGAGAGAGAGAGAGAGAGAGAGAGAGAGAAACACAGGCACACAGGGGACAGGAAGGGCAATTACAACTGGTGTGTATGGAAGAGTTAAGTCCTTCGTTTTGTCTTCGTTTTGTCCCCTGAAAGTGCCTGCTGTACCCTCCTAGTATTAATCGTTGCTCTTCTTCCTGGTATCTGGGTTGGATTTTTCTAATCTCAGGGAATACAATGGATCATATCTTGCCCATTTCTAAACAGTGAATCTCAAAAGCATGCGTGAAGCATGGATTTCTGCTAGGCAGTCAGAATGAGGGCAGCACTTTGCTGCCACAAAAGCTAGTGGAAAGACAGAGCATACACATGGATTGTCTGCATGCCGCCAGGCACTTCCGGAGTCATGTCAAATGAACGGGAGGAGGATGGTGGAGAGAGTTGATGCATGCAAACCCAGCCCTGCTTCTCCGATTGCGCACATTCACCTCCCTCTGCTGTCCGTTCTGAACACTGCTTTTCTACCAGTTAAAGCCTCGGCATGTCTACTCAGAAGTAAGTCACATTATAGTCAATGGGGTTTACTCCCAGGTAAGCGTGGCTAGGATTGCAGCCTTGGAAACAGGTTTGTGCTTATGCAGCCATAGACAGATTTCTCTCTTCTGAGGCTGCAAAGAGTGGAAAGCGTGCCCTCTGGTGGTCAAAGCAGGACATGGTCAAACATAGTTTATTTAGGAAATAAAATATTTGAATGAATATGCAATGCAGATATATAAATAAAAGCAGTTCAGGACTTTAGTTTGGTCTTTTCTACACTATAGTTAAGCATATGCAGAGTCCTTCTCCCAACAGATCTGTTCGCAGAACAGAAAACATTGCTATGAACTTTTCTTTCCATATGAATATTTATGTACTTATGTATTTATTTTAGTCAATTTGTATCCTGCTTTTCTCCTAAATGTATCATTATGTTTCAAATCTATTTGTGAAAGTCACCTGGGATGGGGGTGGTATTTAAATGCCAGCGGTAGCATTAATTCGCTGTACTGCCAGAGAATTACCTTTTTTTTTTTTTCCATTTTGCTTCAGGTGCTTTCAATATTTAGTAGGTTGAAATGTTCAATTTTCCCGCAATAGGCTTAAATGCTAATGTATTTTAACTACCAAGTAAAAGAGAATGACATTTGAAAGTATAGAAAATAGCCTAAAACTTTGAAAAAGCAGAATAAAAAAGTGAAGCATATAAAAGCACTATCAAGTATACAAACGTACAGGAATAGCAGAAAGCAAAGGGCACGTGGACCCAGTCTGGCTCAAGGGTGTCAAACATCAGGCCTGCTGGGTGGATTCAGCCCCTGGAACTTCTTTATCTGGCCCCTGGGCTCTCCCAGCACCACCACTCAGCTGCTGAAAGGACACTGCTGAAAGGTGTCACTGCGGAAAGGGCAGCCCGCATGAGAATTGGGCTCTCCCATACCTTGAACCCATGATCAAGATTTGCATATTTTCTCTTCTGTCATTTGTAGCTAATGAGTTTCTAAGTGAGAAAAAGTGTCTATTTCTGCTTAATGACTTCACCTTCTGGCCCTCAGTAGGCATCCAGAATTCTATTTGGCCCACTTTATGAAACAAGCTTGTCACCCCTGATCTAGCCATTGCATGCCGACCAGGAAGCAATGGTGACAGTGACAGCCAGATGTATGGCTGTCACAGCCTGTGGGCAGATGGTAACCAGCCCGGTGCAGCAGCAGTGAGCAGGGCAATCTACCCACTCTGTGTTGGCTTTTCCCCAGCCCCTGGTGATGAATTAGCAACCCCAAGTAAGGGAAGTGCAGAGATGGAGGGAGGGTGCTGCAGAGGGTGACATGCGCAATGGGCGCCGGCAGTGGCGAGGCGCCACTGCGCAGAACAACCCGCATGTTTTTTGGCCCCACCCTCCCTTGTGCTCGTATTGCACCATGGAGAGATTCCAGGCGCAGGGAGGCATGGCTGGGCGACACACGGGGGCGGGGCAATCAGGCTGAGGATGGGGTGATGTTGCCCCGCCCCCAGGCACGTTCAGAGCTGGGATTGGCTCTGGGGATGTGACACACATTCTGGCATGGACTAGGTACACATGCATATGCACATCCTAGCAGAATGGCCAAGCCTTTCACTGTCAGACAAAGAGCATTTAAGAACCTGAGGACTGTTATAAAAATTCTTGAGTGATTCAAATATATCTTGACATTATGGGCCTAGGTAAGACTCAGCCAGTCTTATGAACAATAGTTTTTGCAAACACCAGATTCATGGTTTAGAGGGTAGATTTCTCTCCATCCTTCCTGAAACTGGGCAACTGAACATGCCTAATCTTACTAAGGGTATGAAATGCCGTCTTAGGAAACTCACAAAAAAGAACAGTATGACAATACTGCAGTTATGCAATGTGAAGGAGATGGAGAGCCGACAGTTTTACTGCTGTGTTGCTATGTCATGTTTTTGAAACCTGGGTAGGTTTTCACTCCCAGGATGGAATGATGTAGTAGGGTACGCCTTAGAAAAAAGACCATGAGAAGAACATTTATTTATTTACTTGAAGAATTTATATCCTGCGTTTCCCATGCCAAAGCAAATGCCCAAGGCAGCTTACATGGGCAAGCTAGTCTAAAGACATTTTTCAATTTTTTAAAACAAATATACAGTATTCTGTGATTCATTGCATCCTCAATCCCATATGTAGCCTTCACAGTGTGGTTCTCTCCTCTGGCTGCATCCCAGCAAGCTTCAGCAGGCGATCGTAAGCAGTGGTGTCATCCAAATGATTTAGGAACAGGTACTCACTTTTGATTGGCACTTGTCGGGGTCCGCCCACTGGAAGTGACGCCATAAGCCGGAAGTGATGTCATGGCAGGAAGTGATGTCATAGCCGGAAGTGATGTCATGGCAGGAAGTGAGGTCATGGCCGGAAGGGATGTCATGATTGTTGCCATGCAGGTGATCATGTTTGTAATAACTTCAGCTTGTGGTTAGTGTTGATTTAACTTCTATTGCTCTGCTTTCTAGAGGTGTGTATATACATATTTTGCTTCAACTCTTCCCTGGTTAAATAGCAGGCTAGACTGTACTAGATTGTGAGCCCTTTTGGGACAGGGAGCCATTTAACTTTAATGTTAAATGCAAGGAGCTGGCAAGGAGCAGGAGGGGGAACGGGCGCCCACCGGGCTGCGCAACCACGTGGGTGCCCGACCGAGTGCCAGGCCGGCCGGCAAGGAACAGGAGGGGGAACGGGTGACCAAAAAAAGACCATGTGGGGGCTGGGGCTGGGGGGAGGCTGCAGGAGGAACCGGGACGCTGGATCTGCGCGGCTGGAGGGAGCGGGAGCCCCAGGCAGCCTACCTTCTCACGTTTGCTGCCTTATTCCTGGGTCCCCCTCGCTGCTGCTGCTGCCACTGCTGCTGCCACCTCTGGTCCCTCTCGCTCTGCTGCCGCCGCTGCTGCCGCCACCACCATGCTGCCTGCCTGCCTGCCTGCTCACAGAAAGTGCAGGCAACGGCTGCGGGCATGCAGTACGCATGCGCAGCTGCTGAGCCAAACAGCCGACGGGGCCAGCTTCAAGTGGGCAGGGCCAGCTCAGTTTCTAGGAACCAGTACTCGCGTAGTGGTGCGTAGTGGGTGCATGACATCACTGATCGTAAGTCAAACCTGGACAGGCCCTCAAGGTGATACTCTGTTCTTTTGCCTGCTGAGCTTCTCACACATTCTCATACTGGCTAATTAGCTCCACGGTGACTTCCTCCATTCAGGAAAACAGGATACCTGTTGGGTCTTGTGCAAGCCACACAATTGGGTGATGCACAGTGCCCACTTGAGCTGTCTGAGGTGCAGCTAAGTGTTGCGTTGGACATTGTGGCTCAGTGGCAATACAGAAAGGAAGGGCTTCCCTTCAATTTAGGTAAGTTTTTCCCCCTAACATGCATGTTCTGTTTGCTTCTTGGCAGGATAATACAGTCAAGTGGTTACATGCACATCACGATACATTATGCCTCTGTAAATCGGTAGGTCCGCTTCCAGTTGATCCAAATAACTGCTACCTTTGAGGATTTTTTGTAAAAAAGGGATACAACCATTGTTCTTTGCTCCAGCAGTCCTTTTACAAGACGGAACTGTTTTGTACCCAACATGATCAAACTTAATTAAATCTGTGTTATACCTTCTTGTAGTTCTGACAGATCATCAAAAGAGCTGCTAGGAGCAGCTATGGCAAGCAATGATCTAGAAGAGGCCGTTGACAGTTTCATATCTCCATTGGGTAAGGTGAAGGAGCTCTTTAGGAGGACTAGGGAAGAGACAGAAGGAGCAAGAGAGGAGAAAGGAAGAAGAGGCAACACAGGAGGAGAGAGATGGGCAGCCCAATCTTATTCTGTGATGGAAAAGGCAGGCCAGTTGGCCTACACTGTATTCGGTGCAGGGTTGGAGGTGGGTGGAGCGCAACTCAGAGTACAGGGAATTAATTCCCCTTCCCCCATGTTGTGCGGCAGCTCTCTCAATAGGGTTCCTTGGAACTGCACAAATCTGAGGGCCCCGTGAACGACTGACCAAGCTGGGGATGGGGTGGTGGTTGGATCTGGCCTATGTCAGTCAGCCCAGTCCCCTCCCCTCCCCAGGCCAGATCTGCCCTTGTTCTTCCCTTTATTCCTTCATCCCCAATCTCCCGCGCTGGCCATCCTCAGCTGGCACAAACGCAACATGACGCAACACGAAGGCTGGATTTGGTCTCTCTGCAGGTCAGTGCACATCCTTGTGGCAGCCCGGCCAATTCCTGAGGAGACACAAACATGCCTTACTGCATGTTTGTGACACTTCCGGGCCAGAGTAAGGGACTTACACTGGCCCAGCGCAATCTTAGGATTGTGCTCTCAGAGAGAGGAAGGAGGCTGGCAGAAGGAACCAGGTGAGAACACCAAAAGGGAAGAAGGCAATGAGGAAGGGCAAACTGAAGGAGGACTGACAGAGGGCACAGAAGCCGAAGACAAGAACGACCAAGGAGGAAAGGAGGAGAGAGGAGACAGCAATCCCTTATTTCTAGGGCAAAAGCCTTTTCTCAGGCAGGGGAACCGTTGCCCCAGCTGGAAGAAGAGTCCCTAGAGGATGTGACCATCCTACCCTCTGAGAACTTGCTTTTTCTGACAGCCAGCAGAGGAGCCAGGCTAGAAAATCCTTCTGGTATGGCTCACCCACATACTCCACTCCCTCCTGGCTCCCAAAGAAGCTCAATCTTATTGACAGAAGGCCTGAGTGGTCTAACTGTGAGATCCAGTAGTAGATATGGAAGGAATTTACAGGAAAAACTCTAGTGTTGTTCTCTGCTTCCTACAAGAGGCAATACACCCCTTATAAGCAGTTCTTTGATCTCTGAATGCTGATTGCTCTCTGCAAAGTAAACATAAAGTGTCCTTATGATGTGGTTCTGCTCCCTGGGCATGACCCCAAGGGAGCAGGCAGTGTAACACTCCTGCATGCAAGACTACCCCAAATCTCAGGCTTTGGGTTTGATTTCCAGGATGCCCAACCTCTCCTCTCTACCACTTTTAAATTTTTTGCTTAAAACCTAGCTGGAGAAGAACACAAAAGTTTGGTCAGGACTTTTCAACATTTCTTTTGCCCTAATAAAGGTATCATCTTCCCGTTACTTTTGGATATTTTTTCTATTGGACCAACATGACTAATTAATTTTGCAGATTTATTCTGTCCCTAAAGAGGCAGAATTCAGTTTTTGTCAGGAAGAGTGTTGCAATTATCTGCTATCTCCATGCCGGGATACACAAGCTTCTGCATGACACACTTGCAGTTCCATCTTCAACCAGTCAGTGTCACTGTGGCTCAGCACTGTGCTCAGCTGAGTTCAGCGTCAGGATGAGCTCAGCATCTGCAGGAGGAGTGAACAGAGGGTTGGGAAATGGCGACTGGAATGCAGCTTGTTATTCAAATGGATTCCGGGGCCATTTCAAAAGAATCTTAAATCAGTGGTACATCGTTAAATGAACCTGAGTTTCCTCCAAGAGGACAGAGTCTGAGGGAGTCCTCTCCTAGCAGAAAAGGTAAGGGCTACATTCTTTTCCTGCCAGTGTTTCACTTTTTCTGTGATCCCTTTTTTAGATTCCGAAGAATCTGGGAGGAAAGCAGCCTCTACTTCTATATTCGTCACAATGAAATACGCACAAACACTTGGGTGCTTAAATACAACATTATTTCAATATGATCAATATTATAAATGTGAACATGTATACAGTGGATTAGGAATAAAAAATACTGACGCAGTCAGAAAAATCTTCTTGGTTTACCTATAATGAAACTGCTGATTACAGACACAGCCTGACATGAAGCTTGCATTTCACGTCTGGATTTTCATGTGGAAGAATTCTTTTTGCACGAAGGCACACTCCACAAAGACTGCAAGGCAAAGATGGCAAGAATCTGCAGTTTGAACCATGGTAAGGAGATGGAAGAACTCCCCTGTGAATCTCTGAACAAGAGGGAGAAACAAGCACACTGATGACTGAAAACGACAGTGGAAAACATGGTGGTTTTGTTCTGAATATACAAGACAGCATACCCCTGAGCATGAAGCCAAAACAACAGGATGGAAGAAAATTTTGCAAATGCATGGATGACACAGTGTAAGGAGAAGATGTAGGTTGAACATCATGGGAAACACTGGCATGTGCTGGCAGCTTTAAGAATTTGATAATTGCCTAAAAATGGAAAGCATGCCTCTGTTTTATACAAAAGAAAAAAAAGAAAATCACTGAAAATGCAGGAATCAAGTGACACTCTTATTGTGAACACAGTATATGAATAAACACAGAGAGCTTCTTTTCTTCTCTAGTCTGCATTCTAAATATTGCAAATTACATGTTAAGAACAGTGCTTACATTTTCCAGTGAACTGGAACTATACAGGATGAAATTCTAGTGATACAGATGAACAGAGTTAGAAACTGAAGTTTCTATCTAAACATCATTGAAGTGTCATGGAAACAAATGTAGAAAAGCAGATCAGTGGAGAAGTAACTGACAACTTTTCCTGAAATTGTGAAGCAGACTTTTCACATATTTGATGAAGATGGTTCTAGGGCCATACAAGCTTACAGCACACTGTATTGGTTTTTCTTTAAGGTACCACAGTACTCTTATTTTTTCTTAAAAGCTACATAGATATAAAGAATAACAATTTTAAATAGCACAAGTTATTTCACATTCCAAAAGTTCAGTCATTCAAACATTAAACAATTTGCTCATGTTGCAAAAGAGAAAAGTAATTTGCTTTTGGTTGATGTAGGAATCTTTAGGTTGCAAATAATTCTTCATCAAGCAGATGCCCAGCAAAAAGAACTGTGAAACTGCAACTCTTGTATATGCTTGTGGATATGGTGCCACCAATATTTTTTGTTTTTACAGTCTTTGGCTTATAGGACAGCAAACAACCCCTTCCCTCTGAGGTCATTACAAAAAGTCCCATTAGGATAGAGAATCACACAAATGCCTTACTCCTTCCAACTTAATTCTTTTTTATCACTCCATAAACACATGAGTGTGATATACTGCCTCCGGTAAAGGGTGCCCATCTATGGCTTTCCATTTACCCGAAGGACGATTTCGACTGGAATGCCCCAGGTCTCTGTCTTGGGCCAGTTCTCATCTTTATTCATCAATGTCTTGGATGAAGTGATACAAGGAGGCCTCATCATTTGCAGATGACACTGAGCCAGGAAGAGTACAGACAAATTGGGTATCCACTGAGGTTCCATTCCAGACCCCAGTGTGAATATCTGATACTGGGGATGCTTTTTTGAAGATAGGGGAATATCAGTGGTTTTTGCTGCAACAAGTAAAAAAAAGAGATTGTTCTCCAATCTTTTTAATAGAGGGATGTGGTGACGCTGCAGGTTAAACTGCTGTTGCTGAACTTGCTGACTGGAAGGTTGGCAGTTCAAGACCGCGCAACGGAGTGAGCTCCCATTGCTTGTCCCAGCCTAGCAGTTCGAAAGCATGTAAAAAATGCAAGTAGATAAATAGGTACCACTTCAGTGGGAAGTTAACGGCATTCCGTGCAGCTTGGCGTATAGTCATGCCGGCCATATGACCATGGAAACTTGTCCTCGGATGAACACCGGCTCTTCGGATTAGATGAGCACCGCCACCTACAGTTGATCATGACTAGACCATTTGGTCGTGGGGAAACCTTTACCTTTACCTAATCTTTTTAACAGGGGTCCTGGTATCTGTGGATAACTGAAACCATGGATACTGAATCAGTGGATACTGGGGCATGCTATATTAAATAGGAGACAGTAGAAGCATTCAGGAAGACCCTGACAGAATGGAATACTGAGCTGAAACAGAAACTGGAGAACAATCCCTAAGATGAAAGGTTGAAGGAACTCTTCAAATAACCAAAGGGATGTCATATGAAAGATGGAAAAATGTGTTCGCAGCTGCCTCTAAGAGCAGAACTAATCCAAGGGATTCAAACTACAAGAGAGGAGGTTCTGGCTGGATATTAGGAAGACATAACTATGTCACAAAAGAACAGCTACATTTCTTCATTATAGTTGCTAACAAATTTATGGGGAGAAGCACACTAGAGAGTAACCATAATAGAAAAAGAATAATATTTTGAAGGATTGGGGCTAAGAAATGAGAATGTGTCCATGTTGGTTCTTCAAGCTGTGGATCTCAGTTTACTGCAAGACCTGAAAACTAAAATGGTTTGGCTTGAGTTCAGACCAACATTCAGTTTCTGGTGCTCTTTGAAACAGTTTATCCAAATAAACTCTCCTGAATTTTTGAGTTCAAATACAGGGTGTCGTTAACTGGGGATCCACTAGGTTGCTTTAATCCCAGTCAATTTTTCAATTGCACAAGACAAGGCAAGAAAATGTATTAGGTGCTTTACAGAAAGGATAAGGGCATATTAGAAAAGTGTACTTAAAGTTTTCATGGTGCAAATATTGCACAGTATTACAGTGTCTTAGACTGCATGAATTTTGAAGCTCCATTTTCCAAAGTTAATATGGCTGTTGTGCTATCAAGGGTGTCTCTCCAAAGACAAGTAATCTCATTATTGTCTTTCTCAACCTATGCGGCACATAGGGTCAGAGTCTACCTTAGTTCACCTAATAACTGAAGAGCTGGGAAAGGATTCTTATGTGACAAACATTACTAAAGATTTGGGACATTGATCAAGATTTGAGTCAGTTGTCATCTTCCTTTTTCCCCCCTAAAGGCATCAAGCCAGACTTCCAGGTCATTTTATACACTTGTAATCTGACTTTCACTTGTAAATGAAAGGCTAGATTGAGAGGAGCCCTGCCCATAGAGTGCTAGCTGTCAAGTATTATTTGAAATTTGTCTTGAGAACCCATTCCAGTTGATCCAGGAAGAGGTGGATGTTTTTGGTATAAATGGTCACTCTCCTCTTTTTGCTAAGAATGAGATTGTGTTTGAAGTGCAGGAGCCCAATTTGACTGGCTCCAGATTTCCTCTACAGGCTGTTCAGAATTCAGATGTCAGAATCAACACATTTCCACAACTACACATTCAGTTCCAATCCACGTTACTCTTTATTGCTCTGGGCAAGTAAGAATGGTGTTAAGAACCTGAGCTGGTCCTGCAGAATCCCTTGGATCAAGAAGAGGAAGCCAACTTTTTCTTAACATTAACAGAAACTGATAGTGGTCCCTTAGCCAGGTCTAGCACAGTTGAGCTCCATGTGATAATCTTGCATAGCGATGAATGACAATGTCCCTGCCTTCCCAGATGAGGCTTCTGAAGACCCTGCTCTGGAAAACCATACTCTAGATCAGAGTGCACGAGGCACAGAAATTGGAAAGATAGCGCAAAGTATTCAAACTGAGCCCAAGCAGTAGAGAAGTACAAACCGGTGGGAAGGTAGATTATCAAGATGTTCAACGTTATGCAACAGGCTGAGTTGCAGATAGTGGTGTCTGTCCGCTCATAGAAAATCATTGTGGAAGATATTGACAATGCTTCTGGGATAACATTCACCTTCCTGTTGGTTCTGTCCCAGAATATTCCAGCTCTGAAATGGTGACAACTGTGTTTTGTGTCAAAGACAAAGACTCTGAAGACAATGGAAATGGAAACTATCTGTTCAATCAATGCAAATCTTCCTCTGAATCTGGTTTTCTAGAATTATTATAAGCTGCAGTGTGAAAATGCATCAGACCACATGTCTTCCTCTGCAACATAACAATCCCTGTAGTCTATTTTGGCTATCCTAGCCTAACGGATCAGGAAAATATAAACCTGGAGATCTTTGATTGTAACAGAAACTCTCCAGTGTTTGACCAGATGTCTTACACAATGTACTTGAAAGAAAGCAACAAATCAGCTTCAGTTATTGGTAAAGTGAAGGCTTTGATTTAGATTTAGAACAGAATGTCAAGAGTACATATACACTTATCCTGAATCTAATTCTTGGAATGCCTTTTACAGCAATACTTTGCACTTTCATCTGACCAGAGCATGGATGAAAGTAAAAAGCGGATGAATGTCAAAGTATTGGCTATTTAGTTTTTCAAGATAGCTGCCAGATAGCAGCCTCCAGGTTACACTGCTCTAAGCTTTTTCCTTTTTTTTTTTTTGTAGTATTTTAACTGATTTCTTTTAACTCGCTGCAATTTTTTGGGATTATTGGACAAGGAACCTTGGCTGATATAGGGGATTTTTTTTGTTTTTTTGTTTTCCTGTTTATGTGTTTAAAGCTGCAGATTGCTTTGGATTAATTGGCCGGATAGATGCAATCAAATATGGGGAAGAGAAAGAAGTGGCAGAGGACTCCTTCAGATCGTATTTCTCCTATTAAGGTTGGGAAGCATCCGTGCCTGGACCAATTGAAGACTTGGAAGGAGCCTGAATCTGAGACTGACCCATTTACCCAAAGAAGCCCCATTCAAATAAATACATGGTGTTAGAAGTATATCCAGAGTCAGTCCTTGAAATGAGAAGCAGTATCTCTCCGAGGACCCCCCAATTTGGAAACAACACTGATGACTCAATGTGAGGTCGCCGCAGTTGCTTTAGGTTTATCGCAAGCAGATTTACGTAGAGTTGGTCAAAACTCACAGGCTGTCAAAGCTCTGGGCCTGTCTGGCAGGCAATTGCTCAGCCTTGTTGATGAGCATTGCATCATCACAGGGAAAACTGAAATGGCCAGCTGCCGTAAACTCGAATATATTGCTTGCCAAGTGGATGCAGTACAGAGGATATGAAACAGAAACAAAAAGGAGGACAGTGATACCCAATATCCTCAAAACAACTCAATTCCTATACGGGAGAAGTCTGTTAGGGAGAAAGGAGATAGCAAGGCCTGAATCTGGGAGTGGCAACAGTTGCATCAGGATGCAAGCATCTTGTTGTCTCCTGGGTTCCCTGAGGCACCTGGTGGGCCACTGTGAGATACAGGAAGCTGGACTAGATGGGCCTTTGGCCTGATCCAGCAGGGCTCTTCTTATGTTCTAAGGCTGGTAAGAATAGGTGGAATGAAGCTGCAAATGAACTCCCAATGCCTCCAAAGAGAGCAAATAACTCTTGAGATTGCTGACAAATTTACAAATAGGGGGAGATGGTCCAACAGAAAGAGGGTGCTGGGGTCTCTGTGCAGCCTGTTGCTAACAGAAGTGAGGCAAATAGACCTAAAAGGAATTTAATTCTTACCAGCTCCTTGGAACTATCAGGCTGCTCATAAAGTTTGCCTCACCAATTATTCCAACAATGCTTATAAAAATGAGACGTTTTCTGAGCCTCTTTGAAATTGTGGTCAGAAGAGTATTTACTGATACGGAAGGAAAGTCATTACTGCCGGTGAGATAGAAACACCCGGCTGATAATTTATTAGTCTCAAGGACAGCTGAAATTGACTGACAGCCAACAGCCAGAACTCAGCATGGCTGATACTCAGTAAAAAGCAGGCTTCTAATGAGAATGAGATCCTCCAGCTCCAAAGGCCTTGGGAATCCATAGTCCATAACAATTAACCTGGAGAAACTAACAATGTGCCTAAAAAAATCTTGCTTACCTCATGGGCTCTTCTTTAGCCCTGAACTCAGTGACTCAGAACTCAGGAGACTCTGGCAGAAGGAGATACTATTAAAACATCATTGCCTAAGATCTTTCCACAGTTCATAAGCGCCCAGGAGAAAAATCAAGAAGATTCCTTGATGACCATGAGTGTCCAGGAGACAGAGCAAGAGATAGTTAGTGAGCCTCAACAGGTGTTCCAGGAATGTAAAGACGAAACACCAAGAAACCAATGTGAAAATGAGACAGATTTGCCAACTAAAAATCTTCTATTATATATGGAGATTGAAGGCGATGAAATAGTGGAAGGGGCAATTTCAGCTTTTAAAGAACTTCCCCAAGATGAGGATTATTTCCAGGTTGGATAAGGTCAGGACTGAACTGATAAAATCATGGAAGTCCCATTACCCCAAGAGAAGGAACTAGTAACAGATGTTATCCACCAGCCATCTACTGATGCACTACCTAAGGTTGGCACTCCCTTGGCTTGCTCACCTTCCTTTAACTCTATCCCTAAGCTGGTTACAACACAAGCAATTATACATCATCCGGATTCCAACAACAGCGAGACAGATTTACAGATTCAGTCCAGAGAGACTAACATGGGAAATTCGGTCTCAAGAGCAACTGCATTTGCCATAGGGATGGAGTGAACTCTGGCCTGGCTACAGACATTTCACCTCCTCCTCTATTGTTATCTATAGATACAACAGACACACTTAAATCAAATCATGTGTCCCAATCACTACTTGATTCATCTGCAGATCATTTGAACATTGTAGCCTTGGAATGCATCCCGTCTAAAAATTGATGCCTGGCTTGAAAGGAGCTTGCTATTAACCTTAACTATACAGAAACCTTATTATGGAATGTAGCAGGATGGGGCAGTAAGTCACATGATCCTGATTTTATATCCCTACTGAGAGGCTATGAGATTATTTTATTACAAGAAACCTGGTTGATGCACCCTTTGCAATTTACATGGTATAATGCCATCTTGTTGCCAGCTCATCAACTTGGGAATAAAGGTTGACCCTCAGGGGGCCTGGCAACATTGTGTACAGCTCAGTTCATAACTGAATTAATATTTATGGTGGCCAGTCACTGTATGGTCCAAGTAATTAAGGGCACAATCTTAACCTGGAGTTAGGCTGGCACAAGGGCTACCTTAAAGCATGTTTGGACCACTCTCGGAGTCAGGGAGGATGACACATCTGTGTGCTGGCCTCTCTGACTCAGAGTGGTCCAAACATACTTTACGGAGTCCCTTGTGCAGGCCAAACTTTGCTGGCCTGACTGTGCCGGCCTAACTGCAGATTAGGATTGCGCTCTAAATTAACTCTGCAGACCCATATAATCCTGCTTTTTAATGTTTACATCCAACCCAGTCAAACAAACTATTTTAGGAACCGAAAGTGGAACTATTTAACACAGATGATTGAAAATAGTTTGCATAGATACCCTAATGCCTGGGTGTTGTTTGCAGGTGATTTTAATGCCTGTGTGGGAGCAGGACCTAATATTTTTTCTTTACACTGTGACCATGCCTGTATAAGAGCTTTGGGTACCCCGTTGTGTGCCTTATGCAGCACTATGTTTAGAGGCTGGTCAACTACATTTAGAACTGGTAGCATGGGCCAGGTTTTTCAAATACTGGCCACATGTCTGCTTTACAGTGGACCAGGTTCCCCTTTTAAAGAGCATTTTGATAGATACCATCCAATTGTCGGGACATACTCTATCAAGAAAATACACTCTATAGGGTTGTATGTAGAAATTTTGGGCACTGGATCCCACGATAGGGCACACAAGATCCTTATGTCTAGATTGATAGATATTGACAGACAAGAGGTCTACGCAGAAGCCCTCAAAACCTGTTCACCATTATATCGGCATCTCCCTTTTACATATGGGAGCAGGCTGAAATACTTGTCTCTGATTGATAACCCTCAAGCACAACGGGCATACTTGATGCCTCGATGCAATGTATTCCCGTCGAATATACATAAAGCCAAATTTGAAGGCCTAGGCAACGAGGCTAAGGGCGCAATCCTAACTTGCACTGGAACGGCAAGGTCTAGCGTCAGCCCAAGGGTGCAGGATCGATTGTGCCCTAAAAGTTGTCCATGCAACGCAAAGGACATTGAGATTTTGACTCACATACTTCTGCATTGCCCCTGGTATAACAACTTGCAACAAAGAAATCTGCACCCGCATTTGTCTTATTTATCTATGAAATTGGACACAGATATTATCTGTTTTTTGTTAGTCACTGAGAGCAAGGTATTAGAGCAAACAATAACTGATTATCTACAATTAATTACTGAAAGACGAACAACGATCAAATTCCAGAAAGATTTCTTACAACTTGAAACTTAGTTTATTACATAATATACCATGGCTATAGATAGAATGGGTGATTGGTAGAGCTGATATTTTTTTTCCTTTTTTAAAAAGTGTTAAACATGTATGTTTATGCATGCATGTATTTATTTTATGCCAGTAAAGGTTCTGTATGTGTACCTACCTTATTAAGCTTGTAAATTTATTTTGGCTGGTGAAAAAGGTAAATAACTCACTATATAACACATGCATATGCGCTCAAAACCTAAATAAACAGAAATAAAAGAAAAATAAACATCAGAATGTCAGCTAACATTGTGGAAGGCTGGATGAAACTGGACAAAAAAGGAAGGCACATGGATAAAATTTGAAATGTGGTTATAATTGAAAACGGCTGAAAGAGCAAAGTGATGAAAGTCAAGTGGATAAAGGCAAGGCATTTTTGTATTACAGTAAAGTCAGCTCTGCAATCCATGGATTATGAACAGATAAAGATTTCCAGGATCCAGTGCAAACTTCTAAAAGTAGCTCCCCATCAGAGCTGACATGGGCTCTGATGGAGCCTGGGCAGGGTGACATCATGAAGTGTCACAGCGCCCTAGCACCATCGCCCCACCCCTTGTGCCGCCTGCCACACCCCCAGCATTCGGAATTGCTCCATTTAGGAGTGGTCCCTGACACTGGGGAGGGAGGGAGGGTGACACAACCCAGCAGCTGCAGTGCCTCTCCACAAATAGTGCCCTGGGCAGCCTCCATGTGTTGCCCCACAAAAGGTTCACCTCTGCTCCCCATCCATGAACACAGAAGTCATTGTTCCAACATTTATCATGAATTAAGTAGACAATGCTCAGTTTTTCCGCTGCTTCCCATTGCGAAATAGCTCCTCCCCATACAAAGACATGGCTCCCAAGGAAGCAAACTGCTTATTTGGTCACTGCTGCCTGGCAGTGGATGGAAATTCTGGCCAGGATTGGCTTTCCAATTGGCCTTTCCAACTGAGCTGCTGAACCAGACCCATGATAGGAGTACAAAACAGAGAGGCAAAACCCACAAGACCGATTAACGGATGAGATGCTGTGAAAGAGGCTTGTCATCCTGCTCAGACACCCTCTTCAGTCCAGTTCCATGACTCAACATAGACTTCTGGGGCATGATTTTGCTGATCCTTGAATGAAGTTCAAAAAAATCCACTGAGAAGAAATAATAGATGACAACACCTGCATGCATGTTATGGTTTATTTGGCTGCAATCGTTTCAACGTTGGTGTGCTGGTGTTAGTTTCAGCAAAATGAAGAAGCCACTGTTTCTGGACCTGAAACTGATCTGTAGCTGACCTGAAACACTGTAGCTGATCTGATAACACTGTGGATTCTTGCACGGGTTAATTTTTCCAGACTTACAACTATGGTGTTTGCTTAACTGATGAATCTCTGAACAGAGAGTTTCTCAAGGTTCTATTTCCTCTTCTTCCTGTGGAAGAATCTGTAAGTACAGTACAAGAATTTTATTGTGTTCTCAAGGCATCTGAAATCTCAAGGCATCTGAAAGAGAAATAAAAAATATGTTGGACAGTGGAGCCACTTCTTCTTTGAGTTATACTTCTTATTTAACAGTAGTTTTAAAAATGAAATACTTGCTATCTATGCAATGTATTGGGGTTTCATTTGCTCTCCACCATCACTCCCTTTTCTCTTAGGTAGGTAAACCTTCTGTCTTCATCCAGCCATCCAACATTTATGATTGTTTCACGTAAAAGCATGCAGTAGGATGGTATAATTGTCAAAGGGGGCACACACATTCATGAAAAGAAAAAATGAAATATCAGAAACAATCTTCCTAGTCAACTTCCCCCAAAGTCAAACAAAATCAGATTAATAAACAATGGGTACAAAAGCAAAGGAAGAAGTAACCAGAAGCGTTGCTGTGGCTTGGAGATGAGGAATTCCAGAAGACGTTTTTCCAGATGAAAAGGATCATAGTTGGAAGATCAGTAGAAATTAACAGTGTTAAGTGACTTATGGATTCTCTTGAAAAATAAGAATTAAAATCCTACTATGGGACAGTCAAATGATAAAGGATGGATTGTGGCAGGAAATACTGGCATTTCTAGACTCAACACAAATGAAAATCATCTGGCAGGGATATATTTAGTGAATATCACTGTATAGGCAATCACCCTGAATGTTTTTAAGTTGACACAATTTTGAAATATTTGGAAATCATATCCCATGAAGCCACAAGATGGCATAATTGCCCCAACAAGGAATGGCTTGAAGACTCTCATTTTCTTGGACTTACATAATGAGACACAGAACAAAGGAATCAAGGGGGGGAGAGTTGTCTACAACTGGTGGGAAAGGAGGTAGTTTCTTTAGCTTACATCCATACTTCAGGAGAAAAGAATTGTCCTGGCAGCATTATCTATGCAAAGAAAACTGAAACAGTCATGACATGGAAGAAGGACCATGGGAAAGG
>JAJKFI010000036.1:8195066-8234006 GCA_029204185.1 Lerista edwardsae | reverse complement strand
TTCTGTGGTTGTTAGGGGTGCTACTGAGAAGTGGTGGCTGTGCTTTGCCAGGACAGGCTTGGCATTTGGCCCTTGCTGCAACCGGTGCCGTCGTGCCATAGGCACAGCATTGCCAAGATGGGCTTAGGATTGCGCTGGTGACCAGGCTATTTCGGCACAGCATCCAAACAGAATTGGGCCTTTCAACATGTATACTTTCTGCAGCTCCATTTCAGGTGATCAAACATGGTGTTCTAGTGTGACTGTGGTTACCAGACCACAGTCTGGTAACCAGCCAACCAAGGCTATTCATCAGCTTAATGGCCTGCTCCATCTCAGCCTAACCAAGACAACAATAGTTCTGTGGTTTGGGTTTGGTTAGGCTGAGATGGAGCAGGTCATTAATGAAACAAGGATATTACCTGCCTTGTACTGAAATTCAATTTAAAAAAAAAGAAAAAAAGTACCATGACACTTCTGATGGATGCCACCAATAAGCCAAGACTGTGTTCCGCCATCGCTCTTTAGACAAGAGCCCTGAGCAAATGTACAAGGATCAGATATCTGGAGACATCCAATATTTGAAAGACTGGGCTTTGGGCTTTTTGTCTGGCTACTTGGCATCTTCAGCTCAGTGGAGGGAGGAGGGCAGGAAAGGCAATTGAACCGTACGATCTGACTTCTTCAATGGAAGTGCTAAAATGTCAGTGATTAATTGTCCACTGGGTTTATATGCCATTCAATGTTCCTAAGTACTCAGTTAATTCTGCTTGTTGCATATTTACACTGGGCTGCACTTTCCCTGTGCACCTGTCATTTCAGAAGGCACCGTGCAAAAAACGAAGGAACCCATTGTCTTTGCCAGCTCGCCCAGTAAAAATGTGTGCCGATATGTGTCTCCTCATTTGAGCATGAAGCATTTGCGCACCGAGATGGCTAATTAAGCATCGTTGCCATCCTCACTGTACATAACATAAGAACATAAGAAGAACCCCACTGGATCAGGCCAAAGGCCCATCTAGTCCAGCTTCCTGCATCTTGCAGCGGCCCACCAGATACCTCAGGGAACACACAAGACAACTAGATATGTGCATCTTGTTGCCACTTCCCTGCATCTGGCACTCTGAGATAGCCTAACTAAAGTAAAGAGGTTGCACTAACCATCATGGCCTGTAGCCTGAGATGGACTTTTCCTCCAGAAATCTGTCCAGTCCCCTTTTAAAAGCATCTAGGCCAGATGCCATCACCACCTCCTGTGGCAAGGAGTTCCACAGATTAAAAGCTTGACTTTCATCACTTTGCTCTTTCAACTGCTTTCAGCTAAAATGTTGTCCGGATTGCAGGGAGACCAGCACTGCCCCAGTAGAGCATTGGCCTTTGAAGGCCAGGTGAGCCCGAAAGATGGTAAGGTGAGGCCCTGATTTACCCTGGGTAGGGGCCAAGGGGGGTAGCCAATGAAAGTGTAGCCCAGTGCAGAGGGTACAATGTTGCCCTGGAAGTGACATCACAAGAGGAAGTGATGTCACAGTTGTATTTTCGTTTTCTGTGGTTTTTTTGGCCATAACTTTTGATGGAGTAAAGATATTACACTTTGGTTTGTTATATGACATCCTGCACTAAATTACCTTTCCAATGATATATAACATGATGGCATTACTCGTACTTAGCAAGGTTTTAACCATTTTGACCACTAGTGTCGAGCTCAGCTTGTTACCCCCCTAATGCTTGTTGCCCGCTGCAATTGCACACACACCCCGCACTTCTTTAGCTACAGCCCTGCATGGATACTCTTCCACCATGCTCAAATTTGTTTTCTTTCCTGGCCCTCTCCATTTCTATTCTTAACTCAAAGTTCTAGAGAGCCTGAGATTTTAAGTATGTTAATTTAATCAAACAGCCTGGAAGCTACAGTAAGTGGCTAAACATAAAACATTGGGGTGTTTTTTTTCAAGAACTGCAGAGGTGCAGTCTTACTTCTGAGTAGACACAGGACAGCTTTTGCTTGCACTTTAAATGAATTGCTAACTCAAAAAATAAGATCCCTCCTTTAAACAATAGAGGGGGACTTGAATTCAGTGATTGATTCAGCACTGAGAACAACATTGTACAAACACATTGTGGCTTCTCTATGCCATTGCTGATCAAGGTGGTCAAGCCAAATTTTAGCTAGTCTTCAGTGTATTTACGTTCTTTTTCCCCCATGCGCTGGGGCTCATCTAAGCATGCACATGGAAGGCGTGTAATGTCTGCTCAGAAAGAGACCCTGGAGAGACTTCATCACACGCATATGCAAACAGCAAAATGAGCCCATAGCAAGACTAACTTCCCTTGTAGCCACAAGCATTGAGGAAGTGACAGTTGAATGGGGAATCTTCTTCCCTAGCCAAAATGTACTCCAAGATGGTTGTGTCCAGCTATTCATGATAGCTGTCCCAAGCTCTTTGTGACCCCCTGAAAATCGGTTCACAACCCCCTTGGGGGTCCGGACCTCCCTGTTGGGAACCACTGCTGTAAACCCATATTAAGAGCGCAATCCTAACCTGGAGTTAGGCCGGCGCAGTTAAGCCAGCAAAGTTTGGCCAGCACAAGGGCCACCGAAAAGCACATTTAGATCAGTCTTGGAGTCAGGGAGGATGCCGCACATTTGTGTGCTGGCCTCTGACACCAAGTTCCAGACACACATTACGATGTCCCTTATATGGGCCAAACTTTGCTGGCCTAACTAAACTGGCCTAACTCCAGGTTAAGATTGCACCCTAAGTATTGTTCACCAGCCAACGAGGGTTCATTCTTCTGTCCACTTCCTTCTTTTTGGTACCCTCATTATCGAGATTGTTTCTCGGCAGTTTCACGTAGCTCAACTGTTGCTGCTTTTTAAGAAAACTGGCTGTCTACGCTCCCTCTCAGCGTTGAATTGATGACTGTCAGCCCACAGGTACCAGCACCTGTTCAGAGCCACTCATTAGAACCGAAATCACTCTCATTCTCCTGTTCTGAAAATGGCTGTGATCCTCAAGACACCAAATAAATTGGCAATCTCAATGGGACGTAATGAAAAGTAAATGTACACAGCTTGAGTCGCTTTTCTGAATAGACGCGTTTGGGATGGTAGCCAAATAAAGAAGTTGTTATTTGGAGCACGGTTTGGCGGTGTCCTTCTCTTGCATTACGGTGTGGATGCTTATTGGGGCTGGAGGGGGGATGAATGAGAGATGGCAGCCGAAAGCATCGCTTTGGGGGAATCTGCAAGGGGCTTTTCTGGATAGACCTATTACTGTGCATGTAATTAGCCTCTAAAACGTCACAGATGAAAATGACACACTCCTATTTTGACGCCAAACCTCCTATTTTATGCCAAACACAAGTGCTGGTGCAGGTGTCTAAGAGGCTGAGATTAAAGGTACTCTCATGGTACCTCTCCATCCACTGGACACTAACACTGCCGTAAGTTCTGAAGGTTAAGGTTTGGCCTGGCCTGGTGGATTCTCTAAAGGACAAGGGTCCCAAGTTTGCAACCAAGTGAGCCAATACCTGAAATTACCCCTGCCAAACACCAAGATCTCCCCCCTACCAGGGTTCCAGCCAGAGGTGAACATAGAGGGGAATCACAGCACTAAGTTTTGCAAGCAGCCGGTCCCCCTCCTCTTCACAGCCATTCTCAGCGGCTAGGGTAAAATGGAGGCTATGCTGGCTCTGAATGGCTCCGAAGAGGAGGGGGAGCCAACTCTTTGCAAAACTTAGTGCTGTGATCCCCCTCTAGGTACACCACTGGTACCAGCTGAGCATTCTGTGTTGGCAAGTTTGTGTGTTGGATTTTCTGGTTCAAGTTTTATTGGGAACAAATATCATTATCTGATAACAGGGTATTGTATCGCAATACAAAATTCAGAATAAAATATGATGTTATGTGTACAGGATGCTTCAAACAGTAAGGAAAGCAAAGGGCAGGTTGTTTCGCAAAGGGCTTGAACGTGCGTGATGGAGGGTGTACCAGTGACGTGCCTGGGGGTCAAGGGGGGCTAATGTTCCCCGGTGGCAGCATCACAACCCTGCCCCTTACCGCCGCCACCACCAGCCGCTCACGCAGGAAGTAGCCTCGTGCTGCTACAAGGGGCCCCATTCCTCCAGTACTCAGAGGAACTGAGTGCCATTTGCAGTGGCGTGAAGCTGCTGCCAGGGAGTTGCTGGAAGCTGTGCTCACCCTCTCCAATTGTCAGAGGTGGCAGGCGTCACTTTCAGGAACTAATTGTGGTGATGCAGTGATGTCACCATAGTAATTATCACCAGGGCAGGGGGGGCAGCCGACTGGGGGTTTGTTGCCCCAGGGCATGCAAGCCACAGGACTGCCATTGGGACACACATAAGCAAGACAGGCAAGAGTCAATATGATTTCTGTGCTTTTGGGTTGTACAAAGCTGCCTTACCTAGAGTCAGCCTCAGGTAGAGTTAAAGATTGGCCAAGTCAAGCACTGGCTGAGAGCACAGGCCCATCAGAGGCCCACCGTAACCTGATTCTATCCGTGGTCAGCCTATCGGCCCATTGTGGTTGGTAGTATCAGCACTGACTACTAACAGTGATGTCATGTAGCCAGGACGCTCCAGAACACCGTTCCGGTTGTTCCGTGTAGGGCTGGCTCCGCCCACTGCAGTCGTTGCTGCCATGCGCCCCTGCAATATGCGAATGGGGCTGGCCGCACCTGTGCCCTGCACGCCCGCAGCCGGAGGTTTCAGCCAGGCAGGGAGGCAGGCAGGCAGCAGACCGCGGGGGAAGCGAGGACGCGCGGAGGAACTGCCAATCAACTGGGCGTCCCGGTAGCGACTTCCTGCGTTCCAGTTGTTAGCACAGGTAGATTCCACCACTGTACTAGCAGGTGTGAATCAGGGTATTTGAGAAGGGTCTGGAGCAGCAATTTTCAATGTTTTTTCATCTCATGGCCCACTGACCTCTATGATCTTCTCTATGGTCTTTGCCTCTTGTGATGTCACTTCCGGCTTCTGGGAGACCCTTCCAGGTTCTGTGGCTCTTTTTCTAGTACTGCCTGTATAATGAACGGTCAGTCCCTCTTCCTCTGCCAGCACAGCCAATGCATTAATATAGGCAGTTGCCCTAGAAACAGAGCTGCAGAACTTGGAAGAGCTTTCCAGCTGTTTTTAACCAACGTGCTCCAAACTCTCGCAGCACACCTGCAGATCTTTCATGGCACACCAATGTGCCATGGCACACTGGTTAAAAATCACTGGTCTGGCACTTGCCAGGGCTGAACCTGGGACCTCTGCAAATAATCAGGGGCTCTACTACTGAGCGATGTTGGGCATACATCCGGCGTTGGCTGTGCGCACAACCACACCCAGCAAGGTGTGCACCGCAGGTGAGACAGGGATGATGCTCACTGCAAGACCGCAGCCCCACTCAGGAAAGGGATTACTTGGGAGGCAGGAAGGCTGGAGGAGTGGGGAAACGAGCCACAGCTGGTGCTGTAGCTCCTGCAGAGAGAGGGAGGGAGGGAGAGAGAGAGAGATGGGGCAAGCCCAAGGGAAGTGAAGCTACAGCCCTTAAAAACACCAGTGGCCTGTGCTGAAGGTCAGTGGGACTTTGGCTAAGACAGGCACTGGCAAGCCTCTGACTAACAGTTCCCAGGATCCAGGGTGAGTCAAACCCCTTCCCTCTTTTGCTGATCATCTGAAGCCCCTACCAGGGGCGTAGCTAAAGAGGTACAGGGGGCACAATTGCACTGGTCAACGGGCTTTAGTGGGGCAACAAGCTGAGCTTGACACTAGTGGCCCAAATTGTGAAAAGCTTGGTATGTACTGTATGAATGCTACCATCATGTTCTGTACCATTTGGTGTAGAATTTAATGCAGAATGTAATGAAACAAACCAGAGTGTAATATCTTCATTCGGTCAAAGCATTATGGCCAAAACAAACAAACAAACCCCAGAAAATAAAAATACAACTGTCATGAAAAAAAGTTTGTTAAAATGGTGGTTTTTAGGAATAGTACTGTCATATTACATATCATTTGATGCGGCATTTCACTGGAGTGTAATATCGTCATTCTATCGAACGTTATGGCCAGCCAAATAAGAAAATGAAAATACAACTGTGATGTCACTTCCTGTTGTGATGTCACATCCGGAGAATCATTTTGCCCACTGCACCGGACTACAGTTTCATTAACTATGCCAATTGATCCATCCCAGGTATCAAATGTGCTAGGTACACCACTGAAGAAAGGTGAAAAGCAATGTGCCCAAGTTTGCAGATGACACTTTTCAGATTGGTACCATCTAGAATGAATGTGAAGCACTCCAGAAGGAACTCTCCAAACTGGTGGAAATGGGCAGCAAAATGGCAGACATATTTCAAAGTTGGTCCCCCCCCCAAAAAAAAATTAAGATATAAGCTATAAACTGCCCATAAGGGATCAGGAGAGAGCTCTGGGGGGGGGGGGTGCTTGATGAAAGTGTCCACCCAGTGTGTGGTGGCTTTGAAAATATTTTGATGAAGAATACTGCTTTTCAACAACAACAAAAGTTCACAGACTTATAAAGAAAAAACTAAGAGCACAATCCTAACCTGGAGTTAGGCCAGTACAGTTAGGCCATCAAAATTTGGCCGGCACCAGGGCCACCGTAAAGCCCATTTGGACCACTTTCAAAGTCAGGGAGGCTGGTGCAAATCCATGTGCTGGCCTTTCTGACTCCGAGAGTGGTCCAAACATACTTTACAGCGTCCCTTGTGCTGGCCAAACATTGCTGGCCTAACTGTGCAGGCCTAACTCCAGGTTAGGATTGTACTCTAAATAACTCCCTATCCCAAAAGGGCTCACAATCTTAAGAAATGTAGAAGAAACACTAACAAGCAACCATTTGAAAATACACTCTGCTAGGTGAAGGCCAGTTATTTCCCCCCTGAAATACATAAGAGGAGCACCACTTGAAAAAGCACTTTTTCGCCCGGTTAGCCAGTTACAATTATGCCACTGAAGAAATCAATGATAACATCTGGAGTAGTCTGTCCAGGACTGAGGTTTATAGCATTATGTATAGGATGGATAAGGGACGTGGTGGCGCAGCGAGTTAATCTGCTGTCGCTGGGCTTTCAACCGCAAGGTTGGGAGTTCGAGACTGCATGACGGAGTGAGCTCCCGTTGCTTGTCCCAGCTCCTGCCAACCTAGCAGTTCGAAAGCACCTAAAATGCAAGTAGATAAATAGGGACCACTTTGGTGGGAAGGTAACGGCGTTCCGTGCGCTACGGCGTAGAATCATGCTGGCCACCATGATCGGACAAAAACGCCGGCTCACAGGCTTTGAAACGGAGATGAGCACCGCCCCCTACAGTCGGTCACGACTAGACCATTCGGTCGTGGGGAAACCTTTACCTTTTTTTATAGGATGGATAGTGTGGATGGAGGAAAGTTTGTTTCCTTCATGCAACACCAGAATCTGGGGACATCCACTAACATTGAATTTTGGGAGAATTAGAACAGACCAAAGAAAATATTTCTTTTTCCAGTGGGTAATTAATCTGTGAAAACCCTTGCCACATGATGAGGGAATGGCACCTGGCCTAGACAACTTTAAAAGGGGATTGGACAGATTTATGGAGGAAGAGATGCTCAAGGCAAGATTTTCTCAATTTTGATAACAGATGGCACATTCTCCCTGAAGGGACACACAAATCCATTTTCCTGAGTTGCTTTAGGCAGTAGTGAGAGCGGCGCTTTTATGCTTCTGTGTATTAGGATTAAAGAAATGTGCTCTGTGTATGCTCAGGAACTTTGTCCCTTGTCCTTTGTCACCCCCTCCTCCTTTCCCCCGCGTGAGCTTTGCACATAAGAGTGGAAATTTTTAAAGCTGCTGACTGCCTAACTGACCTTTTGCAAGAGGAAGTTAACTTATAATCACATGCCTAGCTAAAACTGGTCAGGACTTTGCTGAAGCAGTATACATGTGTATTACCAAACGCTACAGTTGCAAATAGTTCCTGTAGTATGCTAAATCCTGAACTGTTCTGTACTTTGCAAAGTATGTGGTAAAATGCTGAAGATAATCATTACTCATGGGAGGCGCGCACAACTCCAATATAAGGAAGAAATAATCAACTGTAAAATTCTCACTGAAAGCTTTGAGAGAATACTCCCTTTCAGACACCCAGCAATGCGCAGCTGAAATAAACTGCTTGACTTTTGCTTAAAAGAACTGAGCCTGGTTTTAATGGGAAGTGCCTAACAGTAGTAAAAAAAATCCTGTTTTATTTGCTCAATTAATTTGTTAGGGGAATTGTCTTATGCAGTGGGGGCTCTCACAGTTCTGTACCTCTGTATTTGTAAATGTCAGTCTTGCACTGTACAATTTCTGTTTCTTTGACTTTTACTGTAAACCACCAAAAGTGGGTGAATAAAAAAGCAGGTACGTGCTAAAGCAAAGTCAAAGGTTCTTATGAGAAAACTTTCTGCTTAAATTCCTGCTCATTGTTGCCCATATGCAACATTTTCTGATACAATATGGAGAGGAGGAAAACACAGGCAACCAAAAATTCAGGGGACATACCAGCAGTGGCAAACAAGCATACTTGTTCTTCCTTGTAAACTACCATTTCTGTTCAGTATTGCAGCTATAGTAGGTAACAGCAATGGAGCTCCTTTCCAAGAATGACCCAGATATGGCATTGGTTCTGCGGCATCCTGGGGAAAAAAATGGCGGCACACACTGAGAGCCACAGTTTCCCCCCAAAATGCCTTGGAGCAATGCTACACCTGGGCCTTCTCAGGGGAAACGACGGCAGTCGCAAACACAGCCAATGGTCAGCCCAGGGACAGGAGGAGGAGGAGGCAGTTCACTCCCTCTGCTGTTTCCCCACCTGTAAAAGACAGGCCAACAAAAGACAGGCCTAACGCCATCTTAGAGGGCCTGATTCCATCTTTAAGGTATTTTGTCCATCTGGAGAAAGCAGTGAGTTAAAACAGGCCACAATGAGAAATCAAAGGGATAGAGAAAAAAACAACTTTAACTACTTCAACTCTTATTAGTTGGCCTAGGGAACTTTTGGGAGGTTCCATGGGGCAATAGATTCAAGGACATTGTGGTGCCAGCTGCCTCCTCCTAAATTCCTTTGCAGCTGTAACTCATGACTTGTGATTGTCTCGCGGTTACCAGGCAGAGGCAATTAGCCCTAATCGGAGAGAAGGGGCTAAGTGCTATAAAAATTGCCTCTCAACCTATGTTGGGCGTTCAGCGTTTTCTGGCTGTTCCAGAGATGACTTGATTGTTACTGAGAAGGAGAGAGAGAGGCTAGCTGGATTCCAACAATGCAACATGGGTAACATCTGTTTAGGAACTTAGCGTGTTAAGCAATGTTAGTCTCTGTAAGAGCAGAAGCTCAGGTTTCTTATTTTTTAATTGTTATGTTTTTTATGTTAATTGTTTTATGTTTTTATGTTAATTGTTTTTTAATATCTCATTTATGTTCGCCTTCGGGCCGTGTAACCAACGGAGTTGTGTTTTTAATAAAGTTTTGTCAAGCTGATTTGCTTGAGTGTGAGTACGTGACGTTTGGGGAAAGATAGTCAGGGTGCTGGCTAAATCCAAGCCGATCTTTGCCCATTGCCCTTGCAATAGGAACTGCTAAAGGTTTTTTCTGTCTAAGATTTTTCCAAACTACCGCCTCTGGGTTAAGTGAGGCTGGGGGTATTGGAATTGCCTTGAATGCTGGTTAAATCAAGTTGCTCCACTGGGCTTGAGTCAGTGGTTATTGGAGCTGGTGGCGTTTTTAGCAGACTTCCTATTAGCATAAGATTTGGCTGCACTCACGGCTAGCCATGGAAAGATCAGAAGTCGGGTACTTAGCATAAGTATATGTAAAGTGCACGGACTTCCTAGAACCTTGCACCCCTGGCGCATAGTGTCTTGTTCACTTTGCTACAGCTGTGCAAAAGAACTTATAACCTCCCTGTGGCGGGTTCATTACACCACCCCCATGCACTGCTCTGCTCCACCCCCATGCCATGCCATGCCACATTTCAGAGCCGTTTAATGGCAGGGGCAGGCCAAAACTGCTCGCCCCTCAACGCCCTTCTCCTGCCCCAGGAGCACCACTCCCAGGGCTTTTGCCCCACAGACATAATGTAGGTAGCTGTGACTGAGGGCGCAATCAGTGGTGGGATTCACAGATTGACAAGGGGAACGCTGGGTGGGACTTAGGCGGGACTTCTGCGTGATTGGCTGTCCGTCCGCAGCATTCCGCAGCTGTCCTGGCCTCGGGGGGCTGCCCCCGGTTAGCGCGCCCCACCGCTGCTTGCCCAGGTACCCGACGCGACCCTCACCTGTCCCCCGTGGGGAGCGGGAGGCCCCCCAAGGCCAGGACAGCTGCAGAACGCTGCGGACGGGCTGCCACTCAAGCAGAAGTCCCGCCTAAGTCCCGTCCAGCATTCCCGTTGTCAATTTGTGAATCCCATCGCTGGGTGCAATCCTAAGCAGCGCCAGACTGGCGAGGCCGACGGGCCAGTGCCATAGCTGACGCTGCTTAGGAGAGGCTGGAGCCTCCCCGAGGCAAGGGAACATTGCCCTATGCGCTCCTTGGATCTGTGCCTGCTAATGCGAATGACAGCTGCCAGAAGTCATGAGAGATCCGTCTCCCCCCTCCCCCAGGATAGCAAAGCCTGCAGATAAATGAGTCTGCAGGTTGGGCCACCAGAGGACCTCCAGAGACAACCGGAACGGCATTCTGGAGGGGCTCTATGGCATGGGGCCTCTCCGTGCTTCAGATGTCCTGCTGGAGCCTTCTAAACCTCCCTCCCAGAGGGGATCACGATGTCACAGCCTCAGGAAATAATTTGGTTGGTACAGCAATGTCTTTGTCCTGGCAGGAGGCCACCCTGCAGTCACCATTCAACATCCTGAGAGAGGCTAAAATAGTGGTTCTCAAACCTTTTAGCACTGGGGCCCACCTTTTGGAATCTGTCCAGGACCCACCGGAAATGATGGCATGGCTGGAAGTGCCTGAGCCTGCTGTTTTCCTGAGAATGCAGCAATAATTTGGGGTATTTCTCAGCCATTTTCCAACAGCGAAGTGAATCAGAAAGAAAAAAGCCTATTGACAACCTTGACGCAAGCAAAAGAACCACCCAGCCTGCCCTTTTCCAGCATCCCAGCTTC
Organism: Lerista edwardsae; assembly: GCA_029204185.1. Lineage (NCBI taxonomy): Eukaryota > Metazoa > Chordata > Lepidosauria > Squamata > Scincidae > Lerista > Lerista edwardsae. The sequence continues at coordinate 8,222,868 of JAJKFI010000036.1, read as the reverse complement.
CCATATTTTCAATATGGCTGCTCTAGGTCAGCAGCGTCATGCAGCCGGAATGCTGGGCGGGAGGAACGGGTGAGCGGCAGCCCGCCTGCTGTGTACCGCTCCATTTTGCCGTCTTCCCCGCCCCTGCAGGGGCGGAGAAGACGGCAAAACGGAGCGGTACGCAACGGGCGGGCTGCCGCTCACCCGTTCCTCCCGCCCAGCGTTCTGGCTGCATGACACCGCTGCTCTAGGTGTTTTTGCAACCCACCTGAAATTGGCTCACGACCCACTGGTGGGTCCCGAACCACAGTTGGGACCACTGGGCTAGAAGATTCCTCATCCTTCCACATGCCATGTTTGTGCAGTGAACAAGCGAGAACCATTCTTTTGTGCCTCGATGGCCCTTGATTGTTCATCCCCAGTAGTTTGTCCTGAATGTTTTGGGGGAGTTCTTGATGGTTCTGAGCCCTGCTGCGACTCAAGTAGCAAAGGACAGGTGATTAAACCAGCAATGAAGTCAGTGAGGGAAGCCGAGGTTGAAGGCACTTCTTTGTGAACTCTCATAGTCTTGTATACCTAAAAGTCAGGAGGCTTCTAGGATATGGCTTTGTCTACAAGTTTGAATCTACTGCCCATCAAGGTTTGACTGATCATGGAATTCTCCAGCTTCTTCCAAGCCAGCCAGCAGGATTGGTCTACTGGGTTGGTCTACTAAGCCAAAGTTTGGTGTTTTCCCTCAAGGTCTATGGGACCTGATCGGTAATGGCATCTAAATGATTTAGCAACAGGTACTCACTTTTGATTGGCACTTGTGTCAGGGCCCGCCCACTGGAAGTGAGGTCATAGCCGGAACCCAGGAACCACCCCCAGGAACCGCCGTGCCTCCTCAGTAGGCCGCGCGGCGGCCCGGGAGAAGGCCCGGGAGTCCTGGGCCTTCGCTGGGGCCGCCGCATGGGCTACCGATTCCCCCCCCCCAGGAACTGCTGTGCCTCCTTGGGAGGGAGCCCCAGGCAGCCTACCTGCTCACGCTGCTGCCGCCGTCGGTCTCCCTCGCTCTGCTGCCTGCCTGCCTGGCTCTGAGAACGTGCAGGCAACTCAAATGTTGCAGGGGGCGGAACGGAGTGCTGATGGAGTCAACGAGTGGGCGGGTGAATGGGCGGGGCCAGCCCTAATCCTAGGAATGGGTACTCGCATACCCCCGCGTACCCGCTACATGACATGTCTGGACCTGATGCTTCCTTGCCTTTGCCAAGCAAAACAACATGAGTCTGATCTGGTTAGCTTCCTGGCTTGCATCCAGCACCCTGAAATCTGTGTATAAACATGACAGGCAACACGAGTGCTTCAGACTGTGAGAGGATTAGATCATGTGCCAGTCAAGTTGTGGTATTTTGGGTCTGTGTGTCTCCTCCAAGCCCTTTCCCCTGTGAAATGGACACCCTGCTGTGGATCGCTGTAGGTATAGTACAGAATGTTGCCTATGTTATGCTGGCATTAGCCTTGGTGTAGCAGGACCATAGTATCGACCTGCCCGTATTATTTCACAACCATCACTAGATTTAAGAAGAAATGCACCCAATAATAATTTTCGGGGTTCAGCCTGCTTCAAAGCCATTAGACAGCCTGCCCCGAGTCAATTACCTTTTATTATTTTTAAAAACAACATTACGGTAGTTAAAAAGCTAATTTCTATCCCACCCCCAAACCTCTCCACAGCCTTGCTTCCCAAAATAACTCCGACAATAAACATCGTTTGCCACTTTGCTTTCCTCACCCCTTAGCAAAGTGTCTGAAAAAAAAGTCTTTTAAACAATGACATCTGCAGTGCAATCTGTTGTACAATTCCTCCTGGCATCGTCAACAAACTCCCGATTACTTTGTACCGTCACCAAGGCTTCAAGGGAGGGAAGGACTTTTCTCCAGAAATAGAATTCTACGCTTCTCATGGGTACCAATGAAATTTGCCAGCAAGCCCCACAAAACCTGCATGCGTTTGAGGTTTACGGTTTGGATTTGGGGAGTTCTCACGGACTCTGCTTGTGCTGATTCCAGAAAAGTGAAATCCATTATATCCAGAGTTGAGCTCCCCTCGATCCAGCTTCCCTCAGTGCTCCATGAACATGTGGTAGGCCCTCCATAATACTGCACATGTGTCCTCTTAGTCATCCTCTAAAAGATAAAGGTTTCCCCACGACCGAATGGTCTAGTCGTGACTGACTGTAGGGGGCAGTGCTCATCTCCGTTTCTAAGCGTTTTGTCCGAGGACAAGCTTCCGTGGTCATGTGGCCGGCATGACTCTACGCCAGTGATGTCATTCAGGGGGAACGGACCAGAACAGGCGTGCCGGATCCTAACGGGCTCCGTGGCTGCTTCCGGGTGTTTTTTTTCCCCGACATTTGAATTTGAACTCAATAGTGAGTTCCTGTTCCTAAATCATTTGAATGACACCACTGCTCTACGCCATAGTGCACGGAACGCCGTTTCCTTCCCACTGAAGTGGTCCCTATTTATCTACTCACATTTTTATGTGATTTGAACTGCTAGGTTGGCAGGAGCTGGGACCAGCAACGGGAGCCCACTCCGTCATGCAGCCTTGAACTCCCAACCTTCTGGTCGGAAAGCCCAACAGCAGCGGATTAACCCACTGCGCCACCACGTCCAAACAAGAAGGAAATCCTCTAGGGCAGCGTTATTCAAACTGTGGGGCCCGCTTGGCGGGTTGCAACTTGATGTCAGGTGGGTCACGGAAAGCTGGGAGCAGCCATCTCGGAAGCTGCAAACCTTACTCTGAATATATTCCTGTTGTGAGTGTTCACAGTTTGAATTTCCAAGTGAGTTTTTTTTTAATTATTTTTAATTCCGTGCTTCTACATAATATTTGGACGGGCAGCACAACCCTAGACTGCGTTGGAACAAGCAGGCCGGTGGACCTGCACTGTATCCAGAGCAGTGTATGGGAGGCTGCAGCCTCCCCCCCCCCCCCCCCCCGGCAAGGGGAGGTGCCAGCCTCCCGTATGCACTCCTCGGATCTGGGCCTGCTGAATATCAGGCTCAGATCCAAGGAGGCTGCACTGCCTGAATTGGGGCTGGGCAGCCGTGGGAACCGGTCTAGGATTCAGCCTTGTAGGCTGGCTCAATACCACAGCCGTAACTAGTAGTCCACCAGATGCCTCTGAGAGCACTCAAGACAAGATACCCGTATCCTTTTCCCATTTCCTTGCACCTGGTATTCAGAGATAGGCTATTCCAGGCTAACGCTACACAGTCTTCATGACAGGCAACCTGTGGTGGACTTTTTCTCCAGAAATTTGTCCAACCCCCTTTTAGAGACATCTATGCCAGGTGCCATCACCACATCTTGTGTCAAGGAATTCCACAGACTGAGGGAGCCATCCTAACCAAACTTCCAGCACTAGGGTAGTGGCAATGCAGCTCCATGTTAAGAGAAGAAACATCCCCTTACTTTGAGGCGCCCTCCGTGACTACTCCCTAACTGCAGGGTGCAGCGCATGCCCCATTGGCACAGCATAGGCCCTAATTACACATTAGGTAAATAAATATTTCCTTTAGTTTGTTCTGATTTTCCTGTTGTCAATTTTATCTGTGGAACTCCTTGCTTAATCTGTGGAACTCCTTGCTTAATCTGTGGAACTCCTTGCCACAGGAGGTGGTGATGGCATCTGGTCTTGATGCCTTTAAGAGGGGATTGGACAGATTTCTGGAGGAAAGGTCCATCGTGGGCTATAGGCAAGGATGGATTGTGCAACCTCCTTACAAAGGTGGTGGGCTACTGGTACCGGGTGCAAGGGAGTGGCAACAGGATGCAAGCATCTTGTAGTCTCATGCCTCCCTGGGGCACCTGGTGGGCCGCTGTGAGATACAGGAAGCTGGACTAGATGGGCCTTTGGCCTGATCCAGCAGGGCTCTTCTTATGTTCTTATGTTATGTTCTTAATTTTATTGGATGACCCCTAGTTCTGGTATTGTACCAGAAGAAAAATAACCTCCCTCTATCAAAGATCTTGGTAGGGACGTGGTGGCGCTGTGGGTTAAAGTGCTGAGCTGTTGACCAGAAGGTTGGCAGTTCAAGACTGCGCATCAGAGTGAGCTCCCGTCGCTTGTCCCAGCTCCTGCCAACCTAGAAGTTCGAAAGCATGTAAAAATGCGAGTAGATAAATAGGTATCACTTTGGTGGGAAGGTAACGGCGTTCCATGCGCCTTGGCGTATAGTCATGCCGGCCACAGGACCACAGAAGCTTGTCGTCGGGCAAATGCCGGCTCTTTGCGTTAGAAACGGAGATGAGCACCGCCCCCTACAGTCAATCATGACTAGATATTTCAGTCGTGGGGAAACTTTTAACCTTATCAAAGATCTTAACATCAGATCTAATTTGATCCCCCGCCCCCCCCCCAAATTTTGTGTTTAACAAGCTTGGGTACAAGGTATCAGGAATGACTATGGGTTTTCAAGAGTGAGAAATAGGTAGCACACCAACCGCATTATCATTCCTGTCCTTGGGTGGGCACTTGGGCTAATGTAGAGTAATGTTGGCGTCAACCACTCTATTGAGCTAAAGGCACATTCTTTCCTTGATATCATCTGCTTTGGTTCAAAATCATATTCCCCCCTTCCCAGAAGTTAATAATCACTTTTCTGTTTACACACGCTTGGCTCATCATGTTCATATATTTATGCAAAGTTAATAGGGTGATGATTGTCAATTGCAATTAAAATTAACTAGCATCTTACAATTAATATCTTCATTGACGTTAGCAATCAGATATAACTTACAGTGACTCCTTCCAGTCTATGGAGGGCACAGCTGAAATTCTAACCTGATTCATCCTCTCATTGTGAATATTTTGAAGGAAAAGAAAAGGACTCATACAGTGCTCAGCCACCCCATCATGTGTCAGGGTGTGCATGAATTTCTGCTATCTCGGTGGAGTGGGCACATGAACTGGAGGTGGAGCATGCTCACGATCTCCACACTAGCCCTGGGAACAGCAAGGTTTAAAATCACCACCGGGTGACTGTAGATCACTGGCAGAATCCCTTCAATCCCTGGTGTCTCCAGTTATGGTCAAGAAAGACCTACCACCACCATGACCTGAAGCCCCAGCAAGTTGCCACCAATCAGGGGTAGGCAATCTTGGGCTAGTGGGCCAGATTTCTGAATCCATATGAGGCAGCTTCATATTTTTCCATGTGTAATGGCCAGTTCAAGGCCCAGCAGTGCCTGGGAGCTGTCAGCTTTCCCACCAACTTGTTCGCATGAGAAGCATGAGAAGTTGGTCTCTGCACCTGCCTGATGTTATGAGAATGGGGCGATTAGAGGCATGTCTACTCCGAAGCCCTAGTCTATATTCAATCTTCACATGTATCAACTTAAGCAGCACCTGACAGATAGCCCTTCTCCCAAATGATGGGATCATCTCTTGCTTGTATCAGCCTGGCCAAGTATCCACTGCAGCTGGCTGATCCTAATGATGAGAACCTGAGTAATAGTTTACAGTAATATATATCGTTTGCTAACCCTGGACTGAGAAGAGCGTTTATGTTAGCTCGATTTAATATTTTTCCTTCTGCGGTGCATGCAGGTCGTTTTTTAAACATCCCTCATTATAATCGGCTTTGTTTCCTCTGTCATTTGGTGCCGGATACCCTGGATCATATTTTATTTTGCTGTCCGGCTCACCAATCCCTCCGGAAGTTATACCTTGAACCTTGGTTGTCCCTTTTTCCTAACTCTCTTCCTTTTTTCTTGAGTGATCATTTTCCATCAATCACTGCCGCTGTAGCTGGGTTTTTATTAGAGATCGCCAAATTAACTATTCTCCTCTGATTGCACTTTGCTTGGATCCTGTTTACTCTCTCTTTAAGTTTTACTACCTACTTTGAACCTTGAACCTGATGGAATTATTACTGTGTTGTGTTTGTTATTTATATATGCCATTAAAGGTTTGAAACTGAAACTGTACTGAATATATCGTTTGCTGTCAATCAGCCTATTTTTTTGCCAATTAGCATCCATTTCCCAATAAAACAGCTGGCACAAATCGCTGGTGTAAATCTGAGTGGCCCAAATCAAGGCCAACTGGACTGGAGCTGGGGGTTAAGATCTGGCCTAAGTGTCAGAAGGGAGACCCAGAACCAAACTGCAGCAGATACCAAGGTCCCACCTGTTGGTTGAAAACATCAAATAATGACCTGATCCCAGTGGTGTCATTCAAATGATTTAGGAACAGGAACTCACTTTTGATTGGCACTTGTTGGGAACCCGGAACCAGCCACGGAGCCTGTTAGGATCCGGAACGCCCGTTCTGGTCCGTTCCCCCTGAATGACATCACTGGGCATGGAGCCTCCTGAAAGCCTGCACAGCTGGCTGGGCCGCCTTGAACAAGAACGGCATGGCAGAGCTGCACTCCAGGAGAGCACAGCTGCACCCAACAGTAGGGGCCAAAGGTGGAATAGGGGGAGGAGGGCAAGGGTGCAGTAAGCCCCTGTGGAAGGAAATGGGGTGGGGCTCCTCTTTCTTTCATCCCATGGAGGGCAATGCCACATTAGGTCCGTTCCCCCTGAATGACATCACTGCCTGATCCTAACTAAAAGACACACCAGCTGAACGTGTGTCCCACTGGCATGCACTGGCGCAAAAGCAGTGCAAGTGCTTTGCAACAGCATTAGTAGCTGGCGCCAGTGGAAAGTCTGGAGCTTTCCTGCACATGCCAGTGTCCGCGGCAAACTGACTGGAGCAGATAAGTCTAACTCAGGGGAGGGGAAGGCATGGAGAGGGCAAGGAGGGATGGAACAGGGAGAATATTGGGCAAGGTGGGTGAATTGAGCTTGCGAGCAGGGGAGTAGCTAATGCAAGTGTAGCCCAGTGCAAAGGGCAAAAAATTGACCCTGAAGTGTTGTCACAACACAAAGTGATTTCACAGTTGTATTTCGTTTTCTCTGTTTTGGGGGCCATATCTTTTGATAGAGTAAAGATATTACACTCTGGTTTGCTTCATTGCATTCCACATTAAATCACCTTTCCAATGATATATAACATGATAATATTATTCGTAATTACCAAGTTTTCACCATTTTGGCCACTAATGTTAAGCTCAGCTTGTTGCCCCCCCCCCCAAAGCTTGTTCCCAGTGCAATTGCACCCCCTGCACTTCTTTAGCTACGCCTCTGCTTGAGAGGATTGGCAACCTGGCACAAGCCATATCCTAACCTCCTTTCCAGGCTTGATCCACCTGCATAGATCAACTCAGGCTTGCGCCAGCAATATCACTGGTGCATGTCTGAGGGCACAATCCTATGCAGCGCCGGAATGGCGAGGCCAGCTTGGCAGCGCCATATCTGACACTGCATAGGAGAGGTTGGAGCCCCCCCCCACCCACAGCAAGGGAGCATGCACTCTCTTACCATAGGGGAGGCTCCAGCCTCCCCTATGTGCTCCTTGGATCTGCGCCCACTAATGACCGGGCACAGTTCCGAGGAGTCCATGCAGCCTGAATTGGGCCTCGTGGATGGGCTTAGGATGTGGCCATATGGCCGCCTCCCGAGCCCGCCCACATCCCGCCCAAGTCCCATCCCACCTCCCTCCCTTCCACCAATCCCCGTCCCGATATGGGACAGAACTTCCTTTGCGCCAACCGGCTTCGGTCGGCACAAGGGAGGCTCTCCGTCAGCACTCTGAAGCCGACGCTACAAGTAGCATCGGCTTCAGACCTTTAGCGTTGACGCGGGGGTGCCGCTCGGCCCCCCTGCGTCGGCACCAAGCACATCGCGTCGATGCAGCTACGTTGCTTTGACACTACGCGCAATCTAAGATTGCGCTGTGAGTTAACCCTGAGTTGCTGGGGCAAAGGTATAAATATTGACCTTCCCTTGGGATGTAGGATTGGGCTCTAAATAAAATATAGCATCCGGTCGACACATGATATTGTAGTGTGAAGGTTGTCTTGGGCCCAGAGCATTTTTTCTTCCCATGTCCATTTTCATACTAATATCGTGAGGCAGCAGCACACCCATCCCTTTCATATAAGAATAACCGCACTTCATTTTTCCTTGCATGATCCATTTTCTCATGGAGAAAATAAGCGAGTCCATGCTCTCTGTGCAGCCACAGAGAGACCCTGGAAAAATAAGAGGGAAGGTTGTGAAATGTTACCACTATAATTAAGCCAACAACGCACCTCACAGAAACAAAACCCGAGCCTTTTAATTAGCTTCTTGAATTAGAATTAAGGCTTCATTATTCCTTAGCATATCAAGCTGAGAACATTATTAAAGTCTGACGGAATAATGAACAACATGGCAGAAAATACATTACAGTGCATGGAGCCGGGTGCTGGCCTATTAGGCAGTCTACATAAATACGCCTATCACTTCTATCCCGGAGAAAGAGGAAGCAGCAAGAGAAACCAAGAGCATGAACACAAAATAATAGGTCTTCAGACTTGGGTCCTGCAGCTTTGTGTGCAGAGGAAGGGAGTACAGCAAAAGAAGGAAACACTGGCAGAGAATCACCACGGAGGGGGATGCCAAGTTTCCAACTGAACAAGCACAAGTTTAGGATGGAGGTGTGGACGGATGGTTGAGCTGCTGGTACAGCCTGAAGCTAAGCAGGAGAATCTGTGGTCTTGTTTTTGGATGGCAGACCGAACATCAGGCTGTGACAAGCTGCTGTACCCATCCTGGCAGAATGGAGGTGCTGATGAGCAGATTAGTCACCACATGTGAGAGTTGTATGGGAATTTGTGGGAAGGCCTGCTGGCAATAGATACAGTACGACCTTGAGGACCTGTCCAGGAAGGACTTATAATTGCCTGCTGAGTCTTGATGGCACACAGCCAGAGGAGAGAACCGCACTGTGAAGGCTACATCTGGAACTGAGGATTTGGTGAATCACAGAATATTGTATATTTGTAAAAAAAACAAACAACTGAAAAATGGTGGTATTCCACTGGCATCGTCAACAGATAGGATTGGGCCATTAATCATATTGCATAGATTGGGCAATGATTGTCTCTTTAACACTAACTGAAGAAATGAGACAATTAAGATTATTATAGTCAGTCCTCATTAGCCGCAAGGGTTAGGTTCCTGGAAGTCCTTGTGGATAGTGAATTCACAGATTTTAACCATTGATCCTATGTGCAAGGGGTACTTATCTGCCATCAGAAGAATCCAGCAGAGTCCCCCAGGAAGCCAGCAGGGTGCAGCAGGAAGTGCCAGAAGAGCTCTGAATGCTGCAGAGGCCTTCCAGAGGCTGCAGGGATCTTCAGAACGGCACCTGCTACCTGCATGGACCCCTTAGAAATGGCCAGCGGATGCTTTTGACCCCCCATTTTAAAGGGGTCAGTGCTGGTTGTATGGGCCATTATGAAGGTCTCTGCAGCCTTCTGAAGGTCTCTGCAGAGTGGATGAGGAGGACAGAGGTCAGATAAGAAGGTAAGTAGCAGTTCTGCCCCTTGCAGATAAGTGAATTTGCAGATAGTGAGGCTGCATTTCAAGAGGACTGACTGTATTTGCCCAGTGGCATTCTAGTATACTGTATGTGGCCCTTGAAGAACCTTCCTGGTCCCAACCTGTTCCAATCTCCAAGGCAACTTACAATTCAAAGTTTCACAGTGTAAAAGAAGCAACTGAAAATGGTGATGAAACCAGTATCAGAGGTTGCCATCCCTAGGTAGCCCTTTGTTGCCCAGAGCCCCCTATATATTGCATCTTGCCACCATGAACACTGCCTGCCCAACTGGTTGCCCAACTTGCAATCCCTTATGGACATCAACGTTCCCATCTTTGAGAGAATCAGAAGTGCAAGATAATTTTTTTAATAAGAGATTAAAAAAACAACTCTGTGAAGTTTGAGCAGTTAAAAAAAGAAATAGAGGGGGAAAAAACATTTGTTAATTATACCATTGAGACAGATGAACGTCTTGTATGTTTTGAGACATACAAAATAATGCATGGAAGGGATAGAGTCGATAGAGGGATGTTCTTTTCCCTCTCTCAAAACACCAGAACCAGGGGGCATCTGCTAAAACTGAGGGTTGGGAGAGTTAAAACAGACAAAAGGAAGTACTTTTTTACCCAGCGGGTGGTTAATCTGTGGAACTCTTTGTCACAGGAGGTGGTGATGGCATCTGGTCTGGATGCCTTTAAGAGGGGATTGGACAGATTTCTGGAAGAAAAGTCCATCATGGGCTATAGGCAATGATGGATTGTGCAACCTCCTTGCATCAATAGTAGGCTACTTCAGAGTACCGGGTGCAAGGGAGTGGCAACAGGATGCAAGCATCTTGTTGTCTCATGCCTCCCTGGAGCACCTGGTGGGCCACTGTGAGATACAGGAAGCTGGACTAGATGGGCCTTTGGCCTGATCCAGTAGTGCTCTTCTTATGTTCTTATGAACGGATGTATCAAGATTTCACATTTTTGAGCCCAAGCATGGCGCAAAGGCACTCCCAAAGCAGACGTATTGTGTGAAATGGGGAAATAACCACATTTCCGGTGATGAACCATGGAGGCGAAAAGAGTTCCAAACCAAACCAGCTGGCACACATTGCATGGCGGACTTTTGCCTTAAGCCACTGAGAGGAACTGAAAGCAACATGTCCCAGTGTTGGGTCACAATCTCAAAACGCACACATTCATTCACCAGTGGAGTGTTGGCTGGGTTGACACACAAAAAGGCACATTGCACAGGAAAGCCCTGGGAGGAAGGTTTGCGTGGGGCCTGTACAGTAGTACAGCATGTCTGCGCTATGCAGAAGATCCTAATTTTAATTCCTGACATCTTCTCCAGGTGCAGGGGTCAGGTAGCACCTGATGGGAAAGACCTCTGCCTGCTCCCAGAGGCAGTAAACTGGACCAGATGGTCTAACCCAGGAGAAAGCATCTTCATATGAGCTACACTAGAGTCTGTAGACTGCCTGCAAGTTATGACAGGAGTGGAAAAGGCAGGTCATGTATAACAATTCTTTCAAGATGCGCAAGAGCTCTTATTTTCTCTTCATAAGTGCACACAGGCTGTGATGTAAAAGATTAAAGCTGCAGAAGAAAAGATGGGAGGGGGAAACCAAAGGGAAGGTGCAGACTGCAAGATGAAAACATTATTTGCAAACACTTCTGGAATCAGAATTGCGCATTAACAATGCGAAAAGTGGCTGTGCTGTACGGCGGGATGTCTTATCTTTTGGAAGAAGGGACTTATCTCTGATTCCTTGAGTCAGCACTGCGTCAACCAGCAATTTTTTTGACTCTATCTCCGGCATTTTTTTCTCCCCCCATTTCCTTTAAAACATATAATGAAAAAGCGAGGAGATGGGTTTTTAATGTCTTGGCAAGACCAGGCGGGAAAAAAAGGAAATGTAATGATTTTGAAATGAATAAATGTTCATACTGTGAATGCAACAGATGCTAGGAAAAAAGAATAAGGAAAGGAAATGTCTAGAAAGACAGTGAAGGCTCTGAGGGACCGCCAAGCGAGAAAATAATCTCAGGTGGCCTCAGACACTGTGAGATGAAGAGGGGAAAGAAAGGGCGAATTGAATCTTCCTGCTTTTTGTAATGCATATGTCCAGTGATGTCATGCAGGGGGTATGCAGGGGTATGCGAGTACCGGTTCCTAGGATTACGGCTGGCCCCGCCCATTCGCCCGCCCACTCGTCGACTCCGCCCCCTGCAATGTTTGAATTTCCTGCATGTTTGAGTTGCCTGCATGTTCTCAGAGCCAGGCAAGCAGGCAGGCAGCGAGCGGAGCCTTGCCTTGCCACTGAAAAATGAGCTGCTCTGGGGTTTTGGAACTGTTGGGTCACTTTAACATGATGCCAGGCCTCCTTAACATGTTCTGGGGGTGCTGTGGAATACTGTTGTAACTGTTGGGTCAGTTTAAAATTGTCTGAGGCCTCAAAAAGGGCTTTTTTCATGTCACTTCCTGCCACGACATCACTTCCGGCTTATGACGTCACTTCCAGTGGGCGGGTCCCGACACGTGCCAATCAAAAGTGAGTACCTGTTCTTAAATCATTTAGATGACACCACTGCATATGTCAGAAAATAAACAGCTTTTCCCACCCCTCCCTACCATAGAGCTACATGTGCAATTCAGGGCTGAACTATTTTCTTGTGGGGAGATGCTTATAATCTGTCTCTTGGTATCCACCAGGGTCTGGCTGTGGGTCTCCACACGGACACCAAAAACTGTTTTAAATAAAAGCCGTTAAAGCGAAACATGGGTTAGGCAGGCAGTCAATTAGAACTGCTATTTTGCAGCTTGATCTGAGAAGAGTGACCCCTCCCTTTGCCCTCTTTCACTGAATATTGCAGTTTTACAGTGCAAGCCTACGTATGACTACTAAGAAGAAACATAAGAATATAAGAAAAGCCTTGCTGGATTAGGCCAAGGCCCATTAGTCTAGCTTCCTGTATCTCACAGTAGCCCACCAGATGCCTCAGGGAGCACACAAGACAACAGGCTGCCTGCACTCTGTTGCTACTCCCTTGCACCTGGCACTCTGAGGTAAATTCTGAGGTAAACACACTGGTGGCTAGTCAAGATTCTCCACAGCATTTCTCTTGACAGCCACCAGAACCAGATGCTCCTCTTCAGAAATGTACTCACAGGAACAGCCTTACTGGATTAGGCCAAGGCACATCTAGTCCAAGCTTCCTGTATCTCACAGTGGCCCACCAGATGCCTCAGGGAGCACGCAAGACAACCAGCTACTTGTATCTCGCTGCCACTCCCTGGCATTTGGCATTCTAAGATAGCCTATTACCTTGCACCATCCTCAAGGAAGACACCAGACCGGGACATTGAATTCAGTGGGACATACTGACTCTCAGGAAAGTCTGTATAGGATTGCAGCTTTATGGGTCTTTGTTCCCTTTGTAAAAAAAGAAACTGTTTTTGAAAAATGAAATCACTGGCATGCATGAATATGTACAGTCAATATTCTTTATATGTGACCTCACTATCTGCGACCTCCCTTATCTGTGAGGGGCAGAATTGCTACTTTCCTCGTTATCTGTGCCTCTGTCCTTGTTTTCCACTATGCAGAGACCTTCTAAAGGCTGCAGAGACCTTCAGAATGGCATATGTGACCAGCACTGACCCCATTAAAAGCTGGCAGAAGCTTCCACCAGCCATGTTCAATGGGTCCATGCTGGTAGCAGGTTCCGTTCTGAAAATCCCTGCAGCCTCTGAAAGGTCTCTGAAGCATCCAGAGCTCTTTTGGCACTTTCAGCTAAACTCTGCCGGCTTCCTGAGGGTCTCTGCTAGATTCTTCTGATGGCAGATAAGGCACCCCTTGCACCAAACCCAGTAGTGTCATCTGGCAACGAGATGACACTAGGCGGAACGCTAGGCGGGACTTACCGCTTGATTGACAGGCTGTCTGTGATGTGTTGCCACCTCCAGTTGGCGCACCCCTCCACGGCTTGCCCAGGCACCCGGTGTGCCCCCCAGGCAAGCGGGCACCCCCTCCGAAGCCAGGGATGCCCGCGCGGTGGGTGGGCAGGCGGCGACACATCACGGACGGGCAGCCAATCAGGCGGTAAGTCCCGCCTAGCGTTCCGGCAGCTCATTGCCGGATGACACCGCTGACCAAACCCCACTGATCCCATAGGATCAATGATTCATTATCTGCAAATTTACTATCTGTGAGGATTTGCAGGAACCTGACCCTAGCGGCTAATGAGGATTGACTGTATATAATTTGTGTAAGATCACAATACAGTTCTTTCTCAGTACCTGCTGTGGGTTGGTTCTGGGACTTCCTGCTGATAAAAAATTGTGTTAAATAAAAGCAGTTAAAACAAAACATGTATCAGGCAGGCAGTAAATTAGAACTTCGAGTTTAAGCTCAGCCCAAGAAAAGTGACTCCCTCCTTTCACCCCCTCTCACTGAAGAATGGAATGCAAAAGTGATTAATCACATTCACATTCCCCTTTTCAGCGAGAGAGGGTCTTAGACTAAGCTGAAATTAGCAGTACTAGTAGCCTCACTCCTAGAAAAGCAGTTTTTAGCAGGGGGTCATGTTTTTTCCCCTTCTTCAGAGATCAACAGGATCCTTCTTATCTGCAGTGGCCATCAGCATTAAGTCAAAAAACAGCGTATAAAAAGGCTGGACCTGTATAGCCATTATAAAGCCTAGGAAGAGCCTTGTTGCTTGATCAAACCAAAGACCCATCTAGCCCAGCATCTTGTATCCCGCAGTGAGTAATCAGATGCAACTGAGAAGTCCACAAGCAGGGGATAAGGGCAAGAGCTCCCCAATTTGGCAAAGTCGCTTGACAATTTATGTTTGGGGAAGGTTTGAACCTGAGAGTGGAATCCTAACCTGGAGTTATGCTGGCACAGTTAAGCCAGTGTATTGGAAAAGGCAGGAGCCACCCTGAGGATAGGGAGTGGTATCAGCAAAGGCCCCTTGTCCCAGATAAACCAGGGATTATAGGGTTAATCCCAGAAGGTATTTGCAAGCCTTGCACAGGTGCAGATGGGCGTGGCTAATGAATTAAAGCCTGCCCACTGACTGGCCTCAATATATTGGCCTCAGTATAAAGCTGGAGGAGGAAGCTGGAGAAAGGTAGCTGAGATAGGAAGGTCCTTGATGAGGACCTGGATAGGAGCTGGAAATTGGCACCAGGTAGGGGCTGGCTGGCTGGCTGTGCTGGACGGACGGACGGACGGACTGTTGGCTGTGCTGGATGGACTGACTACCTGTTGGACAGCCTGAAGGACCATTGAAGGACTGGAGAAGGTAAGCTCCTTGTGGGGAATGACTGTGGGGAACAGTTGTTTGGCTGCCACACCCCTGGAGCCACCAGTGGAGGAGGCAGTTGTAGCTGGGACAAGCTGACTGCCTATTGTTTGGTGGTGGGGTATTTTGAGCGAAGCCAGTGATGAGGGCGGTCTGGAGGAGGCTGACCAGCCAGTGAACCCAAACAAAAGCTGCTGGAAGAGAGGAGGCCCAGTGGGTGACTGAACCCCCTCCCTCTTGCCTATCTCTGAGGCTGCTCTGTGGGGAAACTACTTAGCCTAATGTGGGCATTGAGGTCCTTGGGGAGGCCTGGAAGGGAAATTTAAAGGAACACTTGCCTTCCTTAACTGTAAGTTCTCTGTTGCAGGATGGGATTTGGCAGAACAGCCAGCAAAGTTTCTTAAATGATTTAGATGACACCGCTGGGTAAAGGTGCTTTACGGTGGGCCTTGTGCTGACCAAACTTTGCTGGCTTAACTGTGCCAGCCTAAGAGCACAATCCGAACCTGGAGTTAGGCTGGCACAATTAGGCCAGCAAAGATTGGGCCATACCAGGGCCATCACAAAGCGGGTTTGGACCTCTCACAGAGTAAGGAAGCATGGTGCACATCTGTGTGCTGGCTGCTCTGACTCCACGAGTGGTCCAAACAGACTTTACAGTGTCCCTTGTGCCTGCCAAACTTTGCTGGCCTAACTATGCTGGCCTAACTCCAGGTTAGGATTGCACGTTGAGCCTTTAGTTTAAAGCAGGAATTGGAAGGAAGACGCAAAAGGGCATTGTGGTTCTCGTTCTTTTATTTGTAGCGCCCTTCATAGCTTGGCTTGCACAAACCTTCCCAGTGGATTGGTCCCGTGGTTAATAAAAAAGATGCACCTTTTCCTTTAACCAAAGAGAGCCAGCCATCCTTTTGAAAATGCTTTAAAGAGAGATAGAAAATCCCTTTAGATAACTAAAGAGCAGCCAAGGAATTTAAATCCCGATGCTATCTGTTCCTGGGGGAAAAAAAGAGAGTCATATATTAAGAGTGCCTGCTCTTTATTGCTGTGGTTGTGAGATTTACTACAGAACAGGCACTGCATGTCATCTTAAAATTCAGAGCCACTGATCAAAAAAATAAATTAAATCCTGGAATCTTTGCACTCATGGTAGTGATTCAGCAGGAGAAAGCATTAATGTGGTAAATTATACCCGCAGCTGCTAACAACATGTAAGTATCTTGTTTTCTCTCTTTTTGGCTCAGATAAAGCCTCAATTAATTTGGTGATATTTGCGCTAATTTCTTTATTTATCGGATGTAATTGTCCATCTGTTTCACCATGGGAGGAATTAAAATAAGCCTCGTTCTTTGGAAGCCCTTCCTTGGTCGATGTAACAGCATCCCTGTGGGCTATTTATGCAGAAAGACGTACAGACCAGAGAACTACAGAGTTTGCAGAAGTTGTCTTTGAAACTTCTGCAGCTATTATTTCAGTTGATTAAAATGAGTCGTCTGTAGCCATCAGCCCTGCTGCATGAATAGAACAGGGGGCACCAAATTCTGGCCAGTGGGCCGGATCCAGTCCCCCCCGGATCCTTCCCCCAAGTGAACAGCATCTGCTTGGGGGAATGCAAAGACCTCGACTATAGCCCCCAGGGATCTTTGTGGCAAACTGCGCCTGCATGGAACACCACACATGAGGCATGCTAAGGTGGCTGACCCCAGAAGAGGCTCACTGCAAAGACCCCTGGGGGCTGTAGTTGGGGATGTCATGATGGTCCCGGGTGGAATGGCAGACACTGTTCTCACCGGGGACAATTTTCAGCGGTACAGCTTGGAGACCACTGGAGTAGAATATTGATGAATGTTCTTATCAGTAGGCATGGACATCTAGGTGGTAGTGGGCATCTACAATCATCTCTCAAGGATTTCAACCCCACCAGATCCACCAGTCATCCAGAGAACTCCTGTCCTTAAGAGTAGTGGTGAAGAGATCGTAGGACATCAGAAGTCAGGATCACCCCACCAAATACCTAAGGGTGTTCGCTCTCTGAGAACTCCTTGTTGGAGAAGCTGCGTGTTGAGACTTTGAACGGCATCACCTTGTAAGGCTCTAAGAACAGAATGTCTCTCCTTTCCTTACAGAACAGCCAGTCACCAAGCATGGTACGAGACCTCTTATGGGCTTTGGACTTTTTCTGACCAACTTCTTCCCATCACTGGGATTTCTTAAGTCCTGAAATAGCATTTTCTGAGTGTCTCATCTGAGTCACCACCACCTAGTCCTTCTCCTTGGGGAGGCACTCTGCTGCCTGCCCACTGTCATCAATGGATATATTTTTACATATCTAGCCCACCTTTCTTTCACAATGGAATTCAAGGAGATATCGAAAGGTTTCATGCAATCTCCCATCAGGCACTAGGAGGCAGTCAGGCCCAGTAGGCGGAGTTTGTAGTCGGCCATTAGGCCTCATCCAAGCCCCCGTCCGTGCAGCCCCAATTCGGGACATGCAGGGAATTTGGATATATGCCCACTATATAGTGGGTGCAGATCCAAGTAGCCTATAGTGGTGGCTGGCTCCGTCCTACCCCAGGGCAAGGGTGCAAATGTGCCCTTGCCCTGTGAAGGCTCCAGCACAATCCCAAGCTATGTTGGATATAGTGCACGCCCACCAGCTTGTGCTGTTCCAGCACAGCTTAGTCTTATGCTCCTTAACAAAGAATTAATCATGGTTCGCATTTAGCTTAATGCAAACAACGTTAATAATGGCTAGCACTGAAACAAGGAGGGATGGAGAATTCTGGTGCTAGAGGGAAGGATAATCTCAAAAATTGTCGCATCTCAAAAAGGACATAGTGGAGCTGGAAAAGATGCAGAAGAGAGCGACAAAAATGATTACGGGGCTGGGGCACCTCCCTTATGAAGAAAGACTGCAGTGTTTGGGGCTCTTCAGTCTAGAAAAAAGGCACTTGAGGGGGACATGATTGAGACATACAGAATTATGCACGGAAGGGATAGAGTCGATAAAGGGATGTTCTTTTCCCTCTCTCAAAACACCAGAACCAGGGGGCATCCGCTAAAACTGAGGGTTGGGAGAGTTAAAACAGATAAAAGGAAGTACTTTTTTACCCACCGGGTAGTTAATCTGTGGAACTCCTTGCCACAGGAGGTGGTGCTGGCATCTTATCTGGTCTTGATGCCTTTAAGAGGGGATTGGACGGCTTTCTGGAGGAAAGGTCCATTGTGGGCTATAGGCAACGATGGATTGTGCAACCTCCTTACAAAGGTGTTGGTCTACTGGTACCGGGTGCAAGGGAGTGGCAACAGGATGCAAGCATCTTGTTGTCTCATGCCTCCTTGGGGCACCTGGTGGGCCGCTGTGAGATGCAGGAAGCTGGACTAGATGGACCTTTGGCCTGATCCAGCAGGGCTCTTCTTATGTTCTTATGATAGTGGATAGTGGAAGAACAGCCCTGTTAGCCTGAAGGTCAGTCCTAACCGGGGCTAGGACATCAGGAGGTGTCTGTACTGGACTATAAAAATCCTTTCATGTGGCAGCCATAAAGCCGGCAAACAGATGCCATCTGCAAAAACATGCAAAAACAGAATGGTGCTCCTTAGCACAACAAACAATAGAGCCACTGGGATGTGTACTTCTGTACTGCTAATATGGACGTCCTAAGACATCATGGCTTTGTATGCAACACCTCCAGTCAAGCACATGGACTGGGATCTGAAATGTCCTCCCGTTTCTCCCATTCTCAGCCTTTTAACTCTAGATAATGGCTCTCTCCGGGCAGTTATTAATGCATTAAATCATGTTCACAACTGTTGACACAATGAAAGCATCTTGTATGCCTCCTTTGGAGGCTGCCAAGCATCAATTAGCTCAGTGATATTTACATAAATATCTCTATTTTGGGGGCAGAATTGTCCATCTGTTTTCCTGAGACTATAATTACTACCATTAGGCAAGGAATAGCAATGTGGATGTCTCTGAATGCTAACCTTTTCCCCAATACACCACCAATCACATACAGAAGTTACAAGTCCTTAGAGAGCACATCCTTTTTCCCCACCGGAAAGCAGCTGTTTCAACCATATAAACAGGCATCTTAAGGAAAATAAATTTTAGCAAGCTTTACCAGTTACTCACAACAATATTCTCGAGCAGTGGTTCTCAAATGTTTTAGACCAGGGAACCAAATTTTTGAATGGCTCTCATGTCAGGACCCACCGGATGCGATGTCATTAACATAAAGGTGATGTCATAGCTGGAAGTGACATCATCCAGCAGGAAGCGCCGTCATCGTGAAATAATCAAATGACACCCCTGGAATGCAAATTGGCCTTCTTGGACTGCAGCAATTGCACAGCCATGATACATCCCTGGGCATGATCCGAACCAACTTTCCAGCACCAAGATAAGGGCAATGCAGCTCCACGGTAAGGGAACAAACATCCCCTTACCTTGAGGAGGCCTCCATGACTGCCCCCCCAACTGCAGGATGCAGCACCTGCCCCATTGGCACAGCTATGCCAGTGCTGGAAAGTTAGTTAGGATTGTGCCCCCCGACAAAAAGCAAGACTAGGATAGAATATTATGTAAAAGCACAAAATTGAAAACCAAATTTTAAAAACCATCACATGAAAATTCAAACTGAACATTCACAAAAGGAATACAGCAAGAGTCAGCTCTGCAGTTTCCAAGATGGCTGTTCCCTGCTTTCCATGACCCACCTGAAATCAGGTTGCGACCCACCATCCTGCTTGATGATGTCAGTTCTGGGTATGACATCACTTCTGGGTTAATGACATCACTTCAGATGAGTCCCAACATGAGTGCCATTCTAAAAAGTGGGCCCCGATCTAAAATGCTTGAGAACCACTGCCCCAAGGGACAGGCTGGAGGGTGAATGGGAGACCCTCAGAAGCATCTTCTGCATTGTTTAAACTAGCTGTGAATGCTGTTCATTTGGAAGAAGCAAAACACACAAGAACTCCTGACAGGTCAGGCCCAAGACCGGAGAATCGAGCATCCTGCTTTCCAAATGGACAAGGTGATATCTCTGGGAAGTCCACAGGCACAGCTTGGGTCTGCTCCCCTGCAATGGACATCATTCCTCTAACCCTGCAGGCTCCGCATTGCCATTTTGACTAGTGACAGATGGAGAGGAGCTGCATGCAAGCACGCCATCCAAACTTGCCCTATGCCTCAAAGCCCAGGATGCTTAGGCCCTGGCTTGGCTTTCCACTGAGCAACATGCCACACTCCTACTTCTGACCTTTTCCTCATCGCTTGTCCACACCAGAACTGGGCTCCCAGCTATGCTTGCGTGGGAGCTTGGCCAAGGCTTGACCAGTTCATCCCCATGCACCGAGAGGGTTGTGGGCATGTGCAAGCCCAAGTCTTGCAGTGACTAAGAGTGCAATCCTTACCTGGAGTTAGGCCGGCACACCGTAAAGCACGTTTGGACCACTCTCAGAGTCAGGGAGGAGGGCGCACGTCTGTGTGCCGGCCTCTCTGACTCCGAGAGTGGTCCAAACATACGCTGTCCTTTGTACCGGCCAAACTTTGCTGGCCTAATTTCAGGTTAGGATTGCGCCCTCATGCTTCTACCACTGAGCTGTGGTTTAGCATTAGGTCTGAAGTGGACTGTTCTTAAAGTTAACAAAGTACAGGATTCCATTTAAATTTCAAATACACATTTCTACTGCATATGCATTAGTAAACAACTAATCCCTGTGTGGGGACATGGAAACCACACTTCATTGCCTGTGTTTGATGAGCAAATAGTTCCCCATTTCCTTATCTTGTTTTGTCCAACATCCATCTTATTATTTCTTGAACGTTTCCCTCTATCTTCATGCCTGTTGTCAGCTGAGAGAATGAGGAGCATCGTAAAGTGGCCTTGAGTTGTTAGGTGAGAGTACCAACCTATTGCATTGCATTCTAATGGAACACTGCTCATTCCTTACTCAACCTGGTAAACACGAAATACACTCTCATCTAATCCTGAAGCCAGAGGCAAGAGACACACACCAGCTGGGAATCTTCTGCAGAGTTCTTCATTTTCAATTCAAGTACACAGCATACACAAGTTCCACTCAGCAATCAGGATAACAGAAATCCACAGACACAAGAAAGACACCTGCTAATTTGGATGTTGACTGTTCCATTGGCTGCTATCCCTTCAATATGAATTGCCTGCTTTACTTATAAACACCCCCGAGATATGACAGGTCTACATTTTTGGCAGGTCTACATTTTTGGGACGTAAGGGATGTGGTGGCACAGCGGGTTAATCCGCTGCTGCTGGACTTTCCAACTGGAAGGTTGGGAGTTCAAGACTGCGCAACCGAGTGAGTTCCCATTGCTTGTCCCAGTTCCTGCCAACCTAGCAGTTCGAAAGCACCTAAATGCAAGTAGATAAATAGGGACCACTTTGGTGGGAAGGTAACGGCATTCCGTGCGCTATGGCGTATAGTTATGCTGGCCACATGACCACGGAAGCTTGTCCTCGGACAAAATGCCGGCTCTACAGGCTTTGAAACGGAGATGAGCATCGCCCCCTACGGTTGGTCACGACTAGACCATTCGGTCGTGGGGAAACCTTTACCTTTACCTTACATTTTTGGGACCCTGAAGCTTCAACTATTATGAAGGAGGAACCTTT
Source organism: Lerista edwardsae (assembly GCA_029204185.1). NCBI lineage: Eukaryota > Metazoa > Chordata > Lepidosauria > Squamata > Scincidae > Lerista > Lerista edwardsae. Next base: position 8,201,463 of record JAJKFI010000036.1, on the reverse strand, counting down.
CCAACCAGCAATGAGGTCTGGGTAACCACTGTTATCTTATTCAGTTGGGTTGCTCCATGACAGATCACAACAAATGTTTAAAAATTTAACATCTCAGATTCGATTAAAATATATGATTTTTTTAAAAAAAATTCCTTTAGATAATTTTTTAAAAAAATTCCTTCCTAAAAAAAAAATTCCTAATTTTTTTTAAAAAATTATTTTTTTTAAAAAAAATTCCTCTTAGAGAAGAGCAATGAAGGTGATCAGGGGTCTGGAAAACAAGACCTATAAGGGATGAAAATGTTGAGGGAACTTGGTATGTTTAGCTTGGAGAAGAGAAGGCTGAGAGGGGATATGATAACCCTCTCCAAATATCTGAAGGGCTGCCGTAAGGAAGAAGGGACAAATTTGTTCTCATCTACCTTGGACAGTAGAACTCGGTCCAATGGGTACAAACCAGTGATGTCATGCAGGGGGTACGCGGGGGTACGCAAGTACCGGTTTCTAGGATTATGGCTGGCCCCGCCCATTCGTCCGCCCACTCGTCGACTCCGCCCCCTGCAACGTTTGAATTTCCTGCATGTTTGAGTTGCCTGCACGTTCTCAGAGGCAGGCAGGCAGGCAGGCAGGCAGGCAGCGAGCGGAGCCTTGCCTTGCCTTGCCTTGCCTTGCCTTGCCTTGCCACTGAAAAATGAGCTGCTCTGGGGTTTTGGAACTGTTGGGTCACTTTAACATGATGCCAGGCCTCCTTAACATATTCTGGGGGTGCTGTGGAATACTGTTGCAACTGTTGGGTCAGTTTAAAATTGTCTGAGGCCTCAAAAAGGGCTTTTTTCATGTCACTTCCTGCCACGACCTCACTTCCGGCTTATGACGTCACTTCCGGTGGGCGGGTCCCGACACGTGCCAATCAAAAGTGAGTACCTGTTCTTAAATCATTTAGATAACACCACTGGTACAAACTGCAAGAGAGGAGATTCTGGCTGGACATCAGGGAGAATTTCTTGACGATAAGGGTGGTTTGACCAGAGGCAGATCTAAGGGGGGGCAAATCTCTAAGTTTAGCAAGAAGCCTTACCTTGCAGTGGAAAACAATCCTCTCCTGCACTGTTCTAGCCAATCCTCACAGGGAAAAGCAACATCTTGGCATTGCTTATTGGCTACAGCAGCAAGGGATAGGAGGGATTTACATGACAGGGTAAGGCTCCTTGCAAAACTTAGAGCTCTGCCCTCCCTTAGATCTGCCTCTGGGTTTGACAGTGGAACAGACTGCCAAGGGAGGTGGTGGATTCTCCCTCACTGTTCTTAAAGTTACCTTCAAGCTTGACAAGCACCTGCTGGAGCTGCTGTAGGAGGATTTCCTGCTAAGGGCAGGGGGTTGGACTAGATGACCTTGTGAGTCCCTTCCAAATCTAGGATTCTAGGGTTCTCGTACAGTCGGCGCTCTTGCATCAGCGCTGGTGCTGTTGGGCCAATGCAAGCGGCTACCGTCGGCCCAACGACGCTTACAGGATTGTGCCCCCAGTGTGTTACTCCTCTGCTCGCATTAGCAGAAAGTCCTGCCTTCCCTAAGCCACTCTGCTTTCCATTGCCATTCCTGGCTGGGCAGCATCATCCGCTCATGCTGGGCAATCCCTTGGGAATGAGGTGCTCGTGTTTTTCGCCCTTGAGGGGAAGGAGAGAAGGAGAGGGAAGCAGAGAACCAGCGGCATCATGCAGCCGGAATGCTGGGCGGGAGGAACGGGTGAGCGGCAGCCCGCCTGTTGCGTTCCGGTCCGTTTCACCGTCTTCCCCGCCCCCAGCGTTCTGGCTGCATGACGCCGCTGCAGAGAACCCCACCCCCCTGCCGCCCTCACTGGCAGGCTGGGAGTGAGAAAGAGGGTTTTCCACAGCGGTGGTGTCCAGAACTCACCGCAACTGAATCTGGACCCTTCCAAATGCCAAGGATGTGCTGTGGGCAGCCGGGGTTTGGCCTCCTGGTCACCATTTCCCGCCTTGATCCAAATTCCCAGCCCGGCACCCCTGTTTGGATGCCAGCGTGTTCAGCAGATCCAATTTCTGAAGACGGAACAGCTGCCGCATTTGGGGTTTTCATTACATTTGCGTAATGTGCCCGTTCCAGAGCGCGGCGTCTTCTACGCAAATGACACAAAATAGCCGTGATGAAGCCAAATGAAAGCAGAGCTGCAAATATTAGCACTCCCAGCATTTTCTTCTTGCTCAAATCATGCCTGCAGATTAATTCCCCACAGAGAAAAGAAAGCAAAAATGTGTTTGCTTTGTTGACTCTGATTGCATAACTCTGATTGTTATTTCCCAGATAAGGCTTTCTATTTCTTTTCTTTAAATGTGAGATCTTCGTATGTTCTAAAGGGCCAGGCTGGGTTGCAAGTTAGCTCCCTCCCCACAGACAGGATAGCAAATTCTATTTTATATACCTCATGTTTCACTCAGACTTATACCTCAGAAATTTACCTCCGAACACCAGGTACAAGGGAGTGGCCACAGGATGCAGGCATCTTGTTGTCTACTGGGCTCCCTGAGGCATCTGGTGGGCCGCTGTGAGATACAGGAAGCTGGACTAGATGGGCCTTTGGCCTGATCCAGTGGGGCCCTTCTTATGTTCTTATGCAGGACTCCCAAAAAGCAAAGGCTATTGACAGTTTCAAAATGTGATGAGTAGTAAGATACAGCAAATGTCTGGCCCAGTTGAACAGGCTCCTGCCAAGCATATAAGATCAAGCAGCTGATTATGTTGTCCTTAGGTGCTGCTTTGCTATTTAAAAACTATTTAAAAAAGAGCATAAGCTCTTGCAGTGGAGAACAACTCAACTCCGCTCTGTAAGGCATCCTGACAAATGTTCTATTGTTCTGCTTCTTGTGTTTAGACAAATTCTCATCGGCTTCTGGCAGACAGTCCCAGCCAGTGTCCCTTTGATGTGCTTTTGCAATTTACATCCTTTTTGCTTTCCTTTTTCGTACTTCATTACCAAAGGGGAGGGAAAACAGCTTCATCGTGAGTCTGAGGGAGGGGGGAAAGAACACTAACAAGACATTACATTCCCCTGCTATCAACGATGATGGCGATAACAACGGGAATAATCTTCTTTTTTTCCCATACATTTTCTATGTCAGCTACTCCTGGCTGTCAGTTTCCAGCACAATTTTTGAGACATGAAAGAGGAATTTTCAAGCGCACAGCACAGCAGTTCATTAATGTATTTATTTTTTAAAACATTGGTAATTCACCTTTCTTACACCAAGGAAATCCATAGAGGCTGGCAGCAATTATAACATTGGTTTAAAAAAACCACAAAGCAGAAAACAGAATCGATTTTTTAATAAAAAAAAATCTGTATTTTTGAATTAAAAACTAAAATAGAAAACAATTCTGAAGACAATGGCAGAAACAGTGAAAGTAGCACATTCAGGGCACAATCCTAAACTGGAGTTAGGCCAGCACAATTAGGCCAACAAAGTTTGGCCAGAACCAGAGACACCGTAAAGTGTGTTTGGACCACTCTCAGTCAGAGAGGCCAGCACACAGAGGTGCACCATCCTCCCTGACTCCGAGAGTGGTCCAAACGGGCTTTACAGTGGCCCTGGTGCCGGCCAAACTTTGCTGGCCTAACTGTGCCGGCCTAACTCGAAGAGCTATGTTATCAATGTCTGGGGAAATGTAATCAGTGATGGGGCCAAACTGTTTTTTTAGGAAGAGTATTTTGCAATAAAGGTGTCAGTGCCCAAAAGACCCTGTCCAGCGATGGGATCTACAAATGAACAAGGGGAACGCAGGGCGGGACTTACGCGGGGCTTCCGCGTGATTGGCTGCCCGTCCATAGCGTTCCACAGCTGTCCTGGCCTCGGGGGGCTGCCCCCGGTTAGCGCACCCCCCACTGCTCACCCAGGCACCCGGCGCGACCCTCACCTGTCCCCCGCGGCGAGCAGGAGCCCCCCGCCCCGAGGCCAGGGCAGCCGCGGAACGCTACGGACGGGCTGCCACTCAAGCGGAAGTCCCGCCTACGTCCCGCCCAGCATTCCCCTTGTTCATTTGTAGATCCCACCGCTGACCCTGTCCCATGTCGCCCTGTCTCCAGACAGTGAGCAACCCGTGGATTCCTGGAGGAAGACCTTTGATGTTCATCGGACTGCAAAGAAAGTAGGTATGAGAAAAGGTGATCCTTAAGGTACCTTGATCCTTGGCCACTCCCCCCTTCCAGTTTCATCATCCAGTCCAGGAGTGGTCAGACTGCAGCACACCATCTGACAGTTTGTACCTAGAGAATTTTGAACGTACTCCAGCTGGCAGCCCAATCTAGAACCGCTCGACCGCCCAAGAACGCGGCGGCAGCCAGGCAGCCCCTGGAGGCCCCAAGGGCAAAGGGGACGCTCGTCCTCTTTCCCTGTGGTAAGGGCGAATGGTGGGTGATGGGTCTATTTGCTCCTGCGCCAGCTTTTAGCTGGTGCAGAAGTGAGGGCCTCCAAGTAAGGCCGTGTGGGCCTTACTCGGTTGGGAATTGCCGGCAAGAGTCGCCGCTGGTCCCACCCCCCGCTCCACCCCCACCCCCGCTCTGTGCCACTTCCTTCCCCGCTGTGCCCAGCTCCCTCACCGGCGCCCATGGCAGCCACTACACCGCACCCTATGGAGGTGACACTTCTGTGCTAGATGGGGCTATTTTGGCACCTGGGAATATTTGCCCCCTGACCTTCCCTAGTACCCCATCATAATGCACCAATCAGGATCCAAAGAAATAAGTAAAGGTGGGAGAGGGTAAGGGCAACCATAAGCCTGCTAAAGGCCAACTTTTCCCCTTCTCCAGACCAAACCAGAGCCTGCCTTGTGACTATTCAGCAGGTTAATGGATTTGGTCCATGCTGCTGCCTACTTATATTCTACCCCAGCGCGTGCACACACACACACACGCACACACACACCGGCATGATAAGACTTCCTTGCGCTACAGAGATAAGGGCACAGGGTCTGATCTCAGTTCGAGCAAAATGTACTTGAAATGCGCACCGTTCCTCAGAATGCTCCACATTCAGGTACACTGCATTCCATTTCTCTGTTTGCCGGCATTGCCAGATTTGGTTTCCTGATGGACGGAGCCTGCCTGGAAGCCAGTTGGAGGACTGAACAGCAAGTGGAACCTGCTCTTTTCCTGCCATGATCAAGTGAGGGAGCAGGAATAAAAAAAATTGCAGAGGTGCATTTTTATAGAGGATCCTTATTCAGATTTATGAATGCAGCAATAATTGAAATTCCTTGGTTTACATTCTCCCCTACAAACATTCTGAATCAGCAGTGGAAACAGCTGTTCTTGCAGTCCTGAAACCCCAACTCTTGACTCAGTCCTTCTTCTTAGAGTTCAGATAAAATTGAACTCCGGGCAGCGGCAGGTCACCCACTACAGAATATATTAGTTTCTGGAAATCTCTTCTGAAGCTCCAGTTTGCAGGAATACAATGCACATAGTGAATGGGAGAAAACTGCCAAGGAAGGAGAAGAAAAGAGAAGGGTGGAGACCTGCAACTATTAAAAATCACACTTGACTGATGGTGCTAACTGAAATGTAACGCCTCCTTATTTATTGCAAACTTTCATTTTATCCAAGCCAAGCTGTTCAGGATTTCAAGAAATGAATCTTGAAGTTGAGTGTTGGGAGAGTTAAAACAAATTAAAAAAAATACTTTTTTACCCAGCGGGTAGTTAAGCTATGGAACTCCTTGCCACAGGAGGTGGTGATGGCATCTGGCCTAGATGCCTTTAAAAGGGGACTGGACAGATTTCTGGAGGAAAAGTCCATCGTGGGTTATAGGTCATGATGGGTGGTGCAACCTCCTTACATTAGTAGTAGGCTACTTCAGAATGCCAGGTGGAAGGGAGTGGCAACAGGATGCAAGCATCTTGTTGTCTACTGAACTCCCTTAGGCACCTGGTGGGCCACTGTGAGATACAGGAAGCTGGACTAGATGGGTCTTTGATCCAGCGGGGCTCTTCTTGTGTTCTTATGTTCTCCACCAGCCACACATACAAAACTGAAACTAAGGACTCAATCCTGAAGCGGCTCCGAGTGGTTCGCCATAAAGCATAAATTCGCCACAATGCACGTTTACAGTACCTATAGATCAAGGAGTGCTGGTACTCCTTGGAACCCCTCTAGCTGGGCAAGAGGCACTTTTTCAAGTGGTGCTCCTCTTACATTTAGCAAGGGGAGAGTAACTGTCCCTCTTCACCCCAGCACAGTGTCTTTTCTTGTGCCTGTTGCTGGTGAGCCTTTTTGGGACAGGGAGCCATTTAACTTATTATTTAACTTATTATTATTACTTAATAATAGTAAGTAGTAAACTACTTTGTGAACTTTGTGTTGATTGATTGATTGATTGATTGATTGATTGATTGATTGATTGATTG
>JAJKFI010000036.1:8171328-8195056 GCA_029204185.1 Lerista edwardsae | reverse complement strand
TTGATTGATTGATTGATTGATTGATTGATTGATTGATTGATTGATTGATTGATTGATTGATTGATGCTGGACAATGCCAGATGGTGCTGGGCTTCAGTGCCAGGAGGACGAATAACACTTCCGTACCACCAGCCAGTGGTAAGTATTCTCAAGGTAGGGGAGGCATGGACTGGGTGGCATAGGGAGAGCAGGATCGGGCCCATGAAGGGGTGGGGATAGCAGCAATCTCTGCCATTGAATCCTACCCCCCCTCCTGAGCCGGGCAGCCCAACAGGGGTTTCTTTGGCTCTGCACCCATTCACACACGGGTGGCCCTCTGTAATCCTCCTGCCCTGCGACAGATCTTTAGTAGGCGCAAGTCCGAGGAAAGGGGGTGGGGAGGTTGTGAAAAGGAAGGATAGGATTCGGTGCCCACCATCACTGCCAGATCCACCCCCTCCCTCAGCCTCCCACCCCATTCCTCCCCCTGCCCTGCCCTGCCCTGCCCCATTTTGCTCACTTCCCACCCACTAGTGCCTTACCGGCTCCAGTGGGTTCACCAACATCCAGGGAGCATTGCTGACCCAAAACACAGCACTGCTGTCATAACTGGCTGTGCACGACAACCCAATCCCAGATAGGGTTGGGCTGTTAATCTCCTCACTACTCCCTTTCTAAAGAATTCCACCAAAAGCAGGTAACTCCAGCACACTTCAGTCAGTTTCTCCAAATGCTCTTTAAATGGTGTTTTCATTTCAACTTTTTTTCAAATACACAGGAGAAACATCTCTCCATCTTTTTTCAACACACGCACACACACACACACACACACACACACACACACACACACACGCTATTGTTGTGCAACAAAACAAGACAAAGATGAGTAAAAATTACTCCTAGCTGCAAATATAAACTATCAGTCTTGAAATAATAAAATGGCACATAATGGTTTGGAGCATCACAGGGAGTGCATAGCCTCCCACAAACACGGTGGCTGTTTGGATCATGGCTAATTTTCCTACCATGCTGAAGCTGTGAGCTATGGTCAGTGGTGAAGCTACCCATGGGGGGCACAGCATCCCAGGTGCCATCCTCGGGGGGGGGGGGTTGGTAGTGTCACCACTGAACCCCAAATTTTGAAAATCGCAGGTTTATGGAATACTACCATCATGCTGTATATCGTTGGATGTGGAATTTCACCTGAAATTCATTGGGGGAAAAACGGAGTGTAATATCTCTATGGTCAAACAAAAACCATAAACCTAACTTCTTTTGATTTTTAAAATCATGGCTTTAAGGATTAATACCATCATGCTGTATACTGTTGAATGTGGAATTTCGTCCTCAATTCAGTAAAAAAAAACCTGGAGTGTAATATCTTTATTCTAGCAAATGTTATGGCCAAAAAACAAACCAAAATACAAGTGTCTTATGCAGGGGGGGGGGGGCAAATATACAGTCTGTGTGCCTGCATGATGAGTCCATGAATTTTGTTGGGGAGTGTCAAAAATTTATGGGTCCCAGGTGGAAAATGGCCTCACTGTTCCACTGGCTATGGTGGTGGTGGGGTGTGTGGATCAGGAAGCCTGGGAGAGGCAAGGGGAAAACATTTCTCCTTTACCGGTACATTAGTCCCTGGTGACCTATGGGTAGAAATTGTTTTTTTTTTTTCAGTGATCAACACAGAACGCTAAATAATAAGAATTTCTACTCAAAACACTACATAACACAAAGTTTAGATCAAAACACAAAACAGCCTGCTTTTGCTTATTTTTGACACAGTCTGACTCAAATTTAATGGATGGTCTCTGCATAGTATGGTCTCTGCATTGCATGGGATGTGGTGGCACAGCGGGTTAAACCGCTGCTGGGCTTTCCGACCAGAAGGTTGGGAGTTCAAGACTGCACGACGGAGTGAGCTCCCGTTGCTTGTCCCAGCTCCTGCCAACCTAGCAGTTTGAAAGCACCTAGATGCAAGTAGATAAATAGGGACCATTTTGGTGGGAAGGGAACGGCGTTCCGTGCGCTACAGTGTAGAGTCACGCCGGCCACATGACCACAGAAGCTTGTCCTCGGACAAAACGCTGGCTCTACAGGCTTTGAAACAGAGATGAGCACTGCCCCCTACAGTCAGTCACGACTAGACCATTCGATTGTGGGGAAACCTTTACCTTTTTACCTCTGCATAGTTAATAACCATGTCACAGATAATGAGGTAAGTGCAGTGGTGAACCCAGCTGAGGCTCTGCCCTGGGCCAGGTTGACGATGGCTCCATTTTGGAGCTCTCTCTTGGGCAGGCAGGTGGGTGGGCCAAACACTCTTGCATGACCTGCCTCGGTGCTGGCTGGGGTAGGCAGGCAAGCAGCAGTGGTGGTGGCTCCACTGCCGCTCCGGACCCTGTGACCCCCTGGACCCCCCGCTAGGCCTGCCACTGGGTAAGTAGCAATTCTGCTCCTAGCAGATAAGCAAATTCACAGATAGTGAGTTCGCCTATAAAGAGGACTGACTGTACTGGGGATACAGACCAGAAAATTAGGACTTCTGCTGGTATTGATGGAGAATGTGAGATGTGCAGAACCCCCCTGAGAAATTCCAACCATCTTCAAGCACCTGCTTGGTATCTAATGAAAACTGGCAGATTTTTTTCAACTTGGAGAGATCACCGGCATCCACTTCCAATTTGCATGACATTTCGTGCTGATTTGGTTCAGTCTGGTGCCAGGACTCCTTGATGACGATGGGTTGGAGCCCACAGTTGCACAGCAAGATTTTTTTAAAATCCATTTGGAAGTAGCCTGGGGTGAGAAGGGGCAGGATTTGCTAGAAGCACCTGAGTTCTAGTCAGAAGAATTATCCACGGCAACGGACTAATAAACCTCTATTCAGGAAACTTTCCAGTTACCAATATAGTTTTTCCACAACAAAATTATTTGCTTCTTGAAAGCACAGGAGGAACAGGGGGAACATGCAAATATTCTCACAAACGAGCACTCCTTTCCATTAAGGTTCCATTCGTTTATAAGTGGATTATAATGATTGCTGTCCTTCACCCGCATTTCCGGCACAGCACCTACCTGATTGCCATTTGTAAATTTGCAGGCCTTCCCTGGGCCATGGCTACTTCCTCCGCTGCTCTAGAGAGGAGCAATCAGACTCCCTTTGTTCCTGCCTGATAGATAAATGCTTCTTTGCCTTGCCCAGCCAATTAACACCTTGCGATGTTGAAAGGCCATTGACTTACAGGTGTGCACTCCCACTTCACCCTCCATCAAACTGGTCTGAAAATTAGCCATGCCAGATGTGGAGACATTGTTTTCATTCCCTCTCTGTGGAAAGTCTGGGAAGTTTCCACCTTCTTTTGCTCCAGGTAAGAAAAGCCTTCCCAGAGGCACACCTAAACACTAAGGTTTGCAAGCAGCCACTCCCCCCTCCTTTTAGGAGCAATTCCCAGCAGCTAGAGCACTGGTATTCAAATGTTTTAGACTGGGACCCCACTTTGTAGAATGGCACTCGTCTCGAGACCCACCAGAAGTGATGTCAGTAACCTGAAGTGATGTTGTGGCAGGAAGTGACATCATCAAGCAGGAAGTGCCATGATTGTGACATAATAAAATGACATTCCTGAAATCCAAATTGGCATCCTTGGACTGCAGCAATTGCACAACCATGAAACATCCCTGACAGAAAGCAAGATGAGGACAAAATATGATGTAAAAGCGCTGAACTAAAAACAGTTTAAAAAAAAATCCACACTTGAAAATTCAAACTGTTAACACCCACAAAAGAACAAGAGTAAGGTCTGCAGTTTCCAAGATGGCTGCTCCCAGCTTTCTGTGACGCACCAACTGGGTCCCAACCCACAGTTTGAGTAACACTGGGCTAGAGCAAAGTAGAGACTACATTGGCAAGAAATGTCTCCAAAGAGGAGGGGGAGCTGCTGCTTGCAAAACTTAGTGCTGTGTTCCCCTTCTAGGTATATCACTCAGTCATCCTGCCTGAACTCTTACTTTAAATACAAAGTTAGCTCCCCTCCTTTTTTATCTGCCTGCCCTCTCAAAATGTAATGTTCATTATCTAAAGGTGAAAAAGCATATTGGCGTAATTTACATTCTCCAAAGAAAGCAAAGATAACACTACTGTATTCAGAGGAACTCTATAAGGCCGATCTCAATGTTCCTGATAACCACAGTGGTACAGTCACTGAGCTCGAACCTGACATCCTGGAGAGTGAAGTCAAGTGGGCTTTAGAAAGCCTCACTAACAACAAACCTAGTGGAGGTGACAGCATTCCAGCGGAATTACTCAAAATCTTAAAAGATGATGCTGTCCAAGTGCTGCTCTCCATATGCCAGCAAATTTGGAAAACCCAACAGTGGCCACAAGACTGGAAAAGATCAGTTTACATTCCAATCCCAAAGAAGGGCAATGCCAAAGATTGCTCGAATTACCGCACCATTGCACTCATTTCACATGCTAGCAAGGTGATGCTCAAAATCCTACAAGCTCGGCTTCAGCAGTATGTGAATCGAGAACTACCAGATGTACAAGCTGGTTTCCGAAGAGGCAGAGGAACTAGAGATCAAATTGCCAACCTTCGCTGGATCATGGAGAAAGCAAGAGAGTTCCAGAAAAACATCTACCTCTGCTTCATTGATTATGCTAAAGCCTTTGATTGTGTGGATCACAACAAACTGTGGCAAGTTCTTGAAGAGATGGGAGTTCCAGACCACCTGATCTGCCTTCTGAGAAACCTTTATGCGGGTCAGGAAGCAACAGTTAGAACTGGACATGGAACAACCGACTGGTTTAAAATTGGGAAAGGAGTACGACAAGGCTGTATATTGTCACCCTGCTTATTTAACTTATACGCAGAGTACATCATGAGGAAGGCAGGGCTGGATGACTCACAAGCTGGAATCAAGATTGCTGGGAGAAACATCAACAACCTCAGATATGCAGACGATACCACTCTACTGGCAGAAAGTGAGGAAGACCTAAAGAACCTTTTGATGAGGGTGAAAGAGGAAAGTGCCAAAATTGGTTTGAAGCTCAACATTAAAAAGACTAAGATCATGGCAACCACTCCCATTACTTCCTGGCAAATAGGAGGGGAAGAAATGGAAGCAGTGACAGACTTTCCTGGGCTCCAAGATCACCGCAGATGGTGACTGCAGCCATGAAATTAAAAGACGTTTACTTCTTGGGAAGAAAGCTATGGTGAACCTAGATAGCTTAATCAAAAGCCGAGACATCACCCTGCCAACAAAGGTTCGCATAGTCAAAGCGATGGTTTTCCCAGTAGCCATGTAATGTATGGCTGTGAGAGCTGGACCATAAGAAAGGCAGAGCGTCGAAGAATCAATGCTTTTGAATTATGGTGTTGGAGAAGACTCTTGAGCGTCCCCTGGACTGCAAAGAGATCCAATCGGTCAATTCTCCAGGAGGTCAAGCCTGATTGCTCCCTGGAAGGACAAATGCTGAAGCTGAAGCTCCAATACTTTGGCCACCTGATGAGAAGAGAGGACTCTTTAGAAAAGACCCTCATGCTGGGAAAGATTGAAGGCAAAAGGAGAAGGGGGCGACAGAGGATGAGATGGTTAGATAGTGTCACCAAAGCAATGAATATGAAATTGAGCGAACTCAGGAAGCTAGTGGAGGACAGGGAGGCCTGGCGTGCTGTGGTCCATGGGGTCGCGAAGAGTCGGACACGACTTAGTGACTGAACAACAACAAATTCTGATAGTGGGGCTGATAGCTAACAGTTCAAGCTTTGGCATCACCATAAACATTTCCCCCCTCCTTTTTTGTCTCTATTGATGGTTTCTTCAGGGTTTTTTTTTTTTCCTCATTTAATGTTATGCCAGGATTTGGTAGAAAAATGCATGCTATCAACTGCGGCAAAAATCAAACAAGAACACAATTGCAGTAGCAAAAACAGCCAAAAGCAAGGGCAAAATAGATCCATCCCAGAGTCCTATTTCTCAACAGTTGATAAATTACCTGGCTGCTCTGGTCAGACTCAAAGGCTACATTTGTTTTTCCCCTAGAAAATTGCAGGAAGTTACCTCACTGGAATACCTGTAGCATGCTTCTAGCTCGATCCAAAAACAAATTAAATGACAAATGACAAAGAATGGGGTTGATTTCTAAACTTTATGAGCTGTCCCATAGAGATGCTGGGGCTAGACTGGCACCCAGTGGAAGGAGAAGGCTTCTTTTTGGTCAGCCAGGTGGGCCCTCTCTCAAGGCCATCTTGTCTGGATTGAGATTCAGGGCACAATTCTAATCAACACAAGTCCCTTGTTCTGGCCCAGGAGTGTCACAAACGCACTGTAAAGCGCATTTGGACCATTCTCTGAGTCATGTGCACCCTCCCTGACTCTGAAAGTGGTGCAACACTCTGGGTTCACTCCAGGTTGCTACTGTGCCCTTAGTTAGGCTGGTACAGTTAGGTCAGCAAAGTTTGGCTGGCACAAGGGACACTGTAAAGTCTGTTTGGACCACTCTCGAAGTCAGGGAGGCTAGCACACAGACGTGTGCCGTCCTCCCTGCCTCTGAGAGTAGTCCAAAAACGCTTTGTGGTGGCCCTTGTGCTGGCCAAACTTTGCTGGCCTAATTGTGCTGGCGCAGCGAGTTAATCCGCTGTTGCTGGGCTTTTGACCGCAAGGTTGGGAGTTCAAGACTGCACGACGGAGTGAGCTCCCGTTGCTTGTCCCAGCTCCTGCCAACCTAGCAGTTCAAAAGCACCTAAAATGCAAGTAGATAAATAGGGACCACTTCGGTGGGAAGGTAACGGCATTCCGTGCGCTACGGCGTATAGTCATGCCGGCCACATGACCACGGAAGCTTGTCCTTGGACAAAATGCCAGCTCTACAGCCTTTGAAATGGAGATGAGCACCGCCCCCTACAGTCGGTCTTGATTAGACCATTTGGTCGTGGGGAAACCTTTACCTTTTAACTCGAGGTTAGGATTGTCTGTTGCCTGTTTGTGAAATGTTTCCATTCCATTTCAGTGTTACACTGTGTGCTTTGGGGGATATTGTGGGTTAATAAAAAGAATCTGCAAACTTTGAATTTAGTAATGTACTTTTTTCTTTCTCATTTAGAATTTGGATTGTTGCCTCTGTCTCTATAGTTCTGGAGGCTCATTTTTCCACAGGTACAAGAACTGCAGCAGCAACATCTGCTAAGCAGAAGTTTCATGTCTCCCATAGCAAATACCAAAAAGTACTTTAGCATTTTTGGCAGTTCATAGAGCTTTTGAAAAAAAAAGAACTGAGTCCAGTGGAAAAGGCACTCCTGTGTATTTCAAGAACCTCAGAGTGAGTGTGGGTAGCACTATGTACTCTTCCATGAGTGCATAGCACCCCCTATTGGTTGGGATAATATAAGGCTATCTCAAATCAGATCTATAAGAAGTTTTACTTCCTGCAGCCCTCTTTCTGCCTGGATGGAAGATATGGGGTTCACTTAGGAATATCAATACTGGTCCTTCAAGGAGCAGTAGGCCATAGCATAGAGACCATATGCCTTATATCAGTGGTTCTCAAACCTTTTAGCACCAGGACCAACTTTTTAGAATGACAATCTGTCCGGGACACACCAGAAGTGATCTAATGGCTGGAAGTTCTGACATTGTGACGCCAGAACCTGCTGCTTTCCTGAGAAAGTAGCCATACATTGGGTGATTTCTCAACCAGTTCCCAATAGCAAAGTGAATCAGAAAGAAGAAAAGCCTATTTACAACATTGACACAAGCAAAACAATCACACAGTACTCCCCTTTTCCAGCATATCATCTTCTCATATTTTCAATATGGCTTCTCTAGGTGCTTCGCCACCCACCAGAAATTGGTTCACGACCCACTGGTGGGTCCTGACCCACCATTTGGGAACCACTGCCTTATATGTATAATATTCCCGATTCAATCCCCAGCACCTCCCATAGAGGACAGATAGCAGAACATTGGAGTGATGCTCCCAGTTGGAATAACCCGTACTGGGCAAGTTGAACTGGTGGTCTGTCTCTGTAAAAGTAGCTTCAGGCACATACCTGTACCACTTTGTACCACGCAGTGGGTTGAATATTTCAACACAGTTTATAAGAACATAAGAAGAATCCGTGCTGGATCAGGCCAAGGCCCATCTAGGCCAGCTTCCTGTATCCCACAGTGGCCCACCAGGTGCCTCAGAGAGCACATAAGACAACAAAATCTTCTTATGTTAAGATGCCTGCATCCCATTGCCACTCTCTTCCACCTGGCATCCTGAAATAGCCTACTACTAATGTAAGGAGGTTGCACAACCCATCATGGCCTATAGCCCACGATGGACTTTTCCTCCAGAAATCTGTCAAGTCCCCTTTTAAAGGCACCTATATATTGGGTTACCAGATACAAACTGGGACTGAGTGCCTATACTTTTAACCATTGTATAGATGAGAGAATTTTGGCAGGTACAGCTTTTGAAACCCTTCTGTGATGAGCTGCACCTGCAAAAATTCCCTCTTCTATACAATGGTTAAAGGTAAAGGTGTGTGTGTGTGTGTGTGTGTGTGTGTGTGTGTGTATGCAGGTACAGTATGAATAAATAAAAGGGTCTCCAATTGCTTAGGATTGCATTCTGTCTCCTTATCCTGAAAGTATATGTCTGCAGTTTTGCTGGCACTCTTCCAGTTAATTAACTTGACAATGAATGCAACCATGGGAAAAAAAAATCTAAATTCATCCTTTTTCCAGGCCACATCCTTCTTAACTGAATGATAATGGTATGATGTCTTTTATTGGGATATCACAAACTGTTCTGAGAAGCCCCATATAATCCTTTCCTCTGAGTTTATCATGTTTCCACCCGTTGCAGAAGCACAACAAAAGAATACTTTTTTTTTCAGTAGTGCAAGTTACTGATCACCAACATTCAATTAAAACACCTTGCCCAGATGGCTCTGTTGTCTGATATCGCACACGCTACTTTTCAAGATTAAAAAAGGTAAATCTTGAAAGGGATAAGTCGTAAAATCAAAGCCTCTCATATCCAGACTTTAAATCCTGAAAAGACCAACACACATTAAAACCAGAGACCAGGTGGCTAGATGTGAATCATGGGGATTTAACAGTGATCGATTTATTGCGATTTAAATTACCATTACAAAAGTCCAATTTAAATCATCGCTTCAAATCCATGTTCTCATTTTGTCATTTGTAGTTTTCCAGAAACAGCATGCTTCTAAAGTAGTTAGAATTCAGGGCGCAATCCTAACCCACTTTCCAGCACTGGCATAGCTGTGCCAGTGGGGCGTGTCCTGCATCCTGCAGTTGGGGGGCAGTCATGGAGGCCTCCTCAAGGTAAGTGAATGTTTGTTCCCTTACCTCGGAGCTGCATTGCCTTTACCCTGGTTCTAGAAAGTTGGATAAGATTGCGCCCTAAAACTTATTGGATTGTGATGAAAAAGAACATGGAACGTAAGAACTTCAGAACCATTAGTCGTGCAAAGTAAGGCGCAGATCCGAGCATGCCCATCGAAGTGGCTAGTGCGGTGTTTCTTAACCTGGGTTCAATCGAACCCCAGGGGTTCGGTGAGTCACTCTCAGGGGTTCGGGGGAGGTGTGTGTGTGTCCATTCCATTCACTGGCCTTGATATCTGTGCTGCAGGGAACTTGGTGCGCTCAGTAGTTGTTGGGATATTAAAGTAAGGCCTGGGAATTTGCAGGCCTGAATGGTAAGGCTTATCACTGAGGCCTAGCAGACCAACAGAGAGTGCGGGGTAGTTCTGACTTAGGTTCTGCCCAGTAACAAGACCATGTGATCTCTGGTGAAATGGTTGCTTGTCAGTTCAGCTCAGTGAGTGTGTGTGTGTGTGTGTTCAGTCCTGTCCTGATCAGAGAGCTCTTCTATTCTACTTTCTGTTTCTCTCTGAGTATTGCTGCTGCTGGATTTACAGATTTACTATGTTGAGCAAAATAAGAAAGTGGTCGGACGAATACGTACAATTGATTTGCAGTAAATATTCATTGAGTTATGTTTTTGTTGTGCGACATTCATGTTTTGTTGGTTTTGTTCTTTGAACACAGTGATTTCATGTGCAACTGATGCATGGTTCATTTTGTGCACTAATAAAATATATTTCTCTATGTTTTGAATTTGAAAAAAAAAACATTTTATTTTTCCAACTATGAAGGGTTCGGTGAATGCCCGTATGAAACTTGCGGGGTTCGGTACCTCCAAAAATGTTAAGAACCACTGGGCTAGTGTCTACCCTGGGACAAAGGCCTTGCCGTTCCAGCTCAAGTTAGGGTTGCACCCACAACCACCGTGTGATACCAGCAAATGTGAAAGTTGTCTTCTGATGTGCCCAGACGGATGTTCCTCATAGGTAATCTGAAAATTAGCAATATTTGGTTTTATAATAGAATTCTGAAACACTCAGTTTAGCAGACAATTCATTTTACGCTAATGGTGAGGGTGAAATTTAAGCCGACACGACTTTCACCTAAACAAATTGGAGCACAAGTAATTAAGCAAGTGGAGATGAACTGATCAAATTTATGTGTACTAAGTTGGTTCCCTCACTTCAGTAGCAAGCAATATAAAAATGAGTAATGGCTTACTATCAAGGTAGATGCAATTATCAAGGAATAATCACAGGGAAAGTATCACACCACCAAAAATTAATCTATCACAAGAAACAAATGCAATTAATTGTTTGTCAAACGCCTGTGGAGTAATAGCACAATCAACAAAAAGGAACTGCTATGCTAGAGCTACCTCCTTCCTTTCCTCTGTGTATTAATCAAGTCCCCCAATACCCAAATCTCGAGCCCCAAAATAGTCGGAAACAGCTTGGTTTTATCTTTTTAACCCAATTTCAAATCCAGAGACTCCATTGTGAGCTCAACCCTAAGTTAGGCCAGCCTAGTTAGGCCAGCAAAGTTTGGACAGCACAAGGGACACCGTAAAGTATGTTTGGACCACTCTCGGAGTCAGAGAAACCAGCACTCAGACGTGAGCCATCCTCCCTGACTCTGAGAGTGGTCCAAACCCATTTTATGATATCCCTTGTGCCGGCCAAACTGTGCTGGCCTAACTGTGCTGGCCTAACTCCAGGTTAGGATTGTGCCTTGTGTCTCGTTCCCCTAGTGATATCATTGTGACAGAATACAAAGACCTTTCTTCCCCAATCAACCCAATGAACCCCCTCCCCAATTGTTTGGTATGTGTCCCCCTCCCCCTGCAAATTTATATGCTGTGGGGAGAGTCTCTGGAGTGTTGCAGGTGCCAGAAAACACAAGAAATGTAGTTTTCTAAGAGCCCAGATTTATCCCTGGCTGCTGCTCTACATTACTATAATACGGGAGCTATAATAACTTGTAACCCAACCTGGGCCTTAAGAGCATAAGAAGAGCCCTGCTGGATCAGGCCAAAGGCCCATCTAGTCCAGCTTCCTGTATCCCACAATGGCCCACTAGAGGCATCAGGGAACACACATGACAACAGGCTGCCTGCATCCTGTTGCCACTCCCTTGTACCGGGCATTCTGAGGTAAATTCTGAGGTAAACACACTGGTGGCTAGTCAAGATTCTCCACCGCATTTGACAGCCACCAGAAACAAATGCTCCTCATCAGTCATGTACCAACATAGGAACTGCCCCACTGGATCAGGCTAAGGCCCACCTAGTCCAGCTTCCTGTATCTCACAGTGGCCCACCAGGTGCCTCGGAAGCACACGAGAAAACAAGATGCCTGCATCCAGTAATGAAAAGTCACTGCATCCTCCAGCCAGTCTTTTCAGTTTGAATTTGGAAAAGTTGAAAAGTGATGCGGTTTCACCCCAACCTTCCTTTGGAAAGGTCTGGTTCCCAGCTCCAGTTCTGACTTTTTGAAACTTGCCATGCCGACGTAGGTGTGTGTTTTATTAATTCATGCATCCTAAATCACGACTGTCTAAGCAGAATACAATTACCGCCGTCAAATGATGGATGCTGCGCTCCTTAGCATCCATGCCTAGGGAGATCAATATCCATCATTTCTTCCACTGGAAAATTCAATAGGTAATTGCTCAATTCACTGCTAAACTACAGAAGCCAGCAGACACTTTTTGTGGGCCATCTGCTCAATGATACCGGTCTGCATTTACAATGTGGCTTTTTTCCCCTAATGATTATACCTATGTGCTCGTGCCAAGGATCCAGCTGTTTGTCTTGTGCCAAATTTCTAACGTGTTTACTTTTCTCATGAAAAGGTCCAATGAGCAAAGTACAGAGAGATGATGATAATGGGACTCCTAATAGGCGACTGGTTTGGGGAGTGCTCCATTTCACGGGGACACTGGAGACTCAGGAAGAAAGCAGGTTCCCCACAGGCTCATTAAGGACAGTATCGTTATCATTATTATTTCTCCCCAATGCCCAATTTTCCCCAATTTGCTGCATTTTCAGCTTAACACCTTTCGGCTCTCTTCCTCAATCATCTTTCCTTAACACACACACACACACACACACACACACACACACACACACACATTTTTGTCTTATGTGTTTGTCTATTTAGATAAGTGGTTCTTGACCTTTTTGGCCCCGGGACCTATTTTTTGGAATCTGTTCAGGACTGCAATAAAGTCGTCCCCTGTGCAAAGCACCAAATCATTACTGACTCATGTGGGTGACGTCGCATTGCGACATTTCCTAGGCAAGCTCAGGGCCCAATTCAGAAGGCCCTAAGTCCGCCAGAAGGCCCTACTGCTGCATACCGCCAGCTGAAAATGTTGCGAACGTGCCATAAAGCCCTGGCCCCAGTGCAAGCGGACTGCTAGCTGATGCTCCCGCAGCAGTGGTTGCTGGTAATCTCATTTGGGGCGGGGTTAGGCAGGGAGGGGGGAGGAGTGGGCTAGTGATGGGGAGAGACCTGGCCGTGGCTTACACCGTCTGACCTTATTGCCTCGCCTCACCCACGCAGCCTGACACAGGACTGCTCAATTCACTGCCAGCAGAATAGCCAGTGGTGAGCTGAGAAGCCCCACAGGAGGCAGTGGGACATCCCTGGACCCCGAGGGAAGGGGATGAATGTCCCCTTCTCTTGAGCAGCCTCAGGCAGCCGCCTGGCTCCCACAGGATGCAGCAGTAGCCATTTTGGATTGAGGATTTCAGGACTGGGTTGACCGTCTCCATTAATTCAATGGGCAGTCCAATCCTAAGCCGCTCTGGAGCAGGCAGGCTGGTGGGCCTGCACTGTATCCATCACAAGTTGGGAGGCCGCCTCCCTATGGGTTCCCTGGCTCTGCGACCACAAAATCACCAGCTCGCCCAACCCCCGCTCAGTTCTGCCTGCCCAGAACTGCCCCTGCGCCAGCCTGAACTTGGCTGCCGCAGGGGCGGCTCAGTGGCCGCCTTCCCAGGCCGACGCTCCTGCTAATGTCAGCTCTAGCACTGGTGTGGGTGTGCTGGTTGGCATTTGCGTTGGCGCTAGTGATGTGGTGCCGGTGGAACGACGTTGCATTGGCCCCACATCAGGGCTAGGATTGCACCCTGAATTTCCTTCTAAGGGCATAATCCTAAGAAGCCCTGGATTGGCAAGGCGGGCCAGCCAGCACCAAATCCAACAGTGCTTTGGGGAGGCTGGAGCTTCCCAATGGCACAAGCACACTTGCGTCCTTATCTTTGAGGAGGCTCCAGCCTCCCCAATGCGCACCTTGGATCTGCGTCTGCTAAACAGCAGGCGCAGATCCGAGGAGACCACATGGCCCGGGTCAGTGCTGTGCGGCCTCTTGGATGGGCTTAGGATTCGGCCTTATGACCAAATCCGGAGGCCACCCTCCCCTCGCTCACAATCTCCTTCCTGCCGCCAATCCCCATCCCGGAATGGAACGGAGCCGCCCTCGCACCGACCGGCTTTAGTCGGCACAAGGGAAGCTTGCCGTCGGTGCTCTCAGGCCGACGCTACTGGTAGCATCTGCCTGAGAGCACTAGCGCCGATGCGGGGTGCTGATTGGCGCCCCCAAGTTGGTGCTGCTGATGACACAGCGACGCTACCACTTAGCGTCAACGCTAAGGGTGCGCTAGGATTGCGCTGTGAGTAAAACCTACCTGGATCCCACTACTTGCTTCTTAAACTCAAATCTTGCAATGCACGAGCTGAGGGGGAAAAGGAGAGCATCACCTGCAGGGTCTGCATCCAGAAATCAAGTAATTTGAGACGCAACGCAGGTCTTTGTAGAACGTTTCTAAGGCAAAGAGAAACTTTTGTAATGCCACAAAAAAAGCAAAGTTCACAACTGAGATTTGGGATTCTCTTAATTAGCAGACTTTATATTCACCATTTGGAAAGGCCAGTGAGGTCTTATATAATTGGTGTGATTTTTCATTCCAGTCCTAATTGTATAGCTACTCTATGTGAAACATCCTGTTGGCTGAGGGTATAGTGGCAAATTTGGAAGTCCAGGAGCTTCTCATGACACTCATTCTCAACCAAGCCCCTTTAAGACTACACAAATAGACTTGGAGTGGGTTCTCAGTTTGCCTACTGCTGAGCCGGATGTTTCTTCTCAACTAAGATCCTTTGGAAAAAGTTACAAAGGCAACCCTGAGCCTTCCTGCTGAAGAAGGGGTCGGGAAAGCCACTCCTCCCCAGTCGCGGATCTAGGGTGGGCTAGGGGGGCACGAGCCCTGGGCGCCATCTTGGGAGTGGGCATCGTAACCATGGCGTGCCACACCCCCAAAATGGCGCCCGCGGCCCGCTCCGCCCCCGCACTCTCCTCGCTCTCGCTGGCCTTAAAGAGCCAGCGGGAGCGAGGAGAACGCGCTGCTGCCTGGCGCCCCCTCCTGCCTCTTAGAGCAGGGCGGGGTGTCGCGCGGCACACGTTATGACGTCATGACGTTGCATGCCCCCATGGGGGGCGTTTTGATTGGGCGCCCTGGGCGCCATTTCAAGTAGAACCGCCCCTGCTCCTCCCCCTCCCCTTGACTATGGCCCTGCTGTTGGCATTAAGCACACCTCCCATAAGTGCTTCTTAACATGCTGTTGAAGGCAGCCCTTAGAGAAAGATGCAGCCTTGTAATAGAATTCATTTCTGCTAAAAGCCATACACACATCTCCACCAAAAGAACATTCCATGGTTGATAAAATGCACATTAGTAGCGAATTACACTAATGTCATGGAAAGTTGCCCAGATAACAAAGTGAGCCGTCTCTAATATACTCACCTGTAACTTTTCAGGGCTTTTAAGGAGTGATTTGCTACAACGTTAACACGACTGGTGAGCATTTTTGAAAGGGAGCTGAGCAGTTATATCTTCTCTCGTAATCACCCTGCCATTCCATTCCTAGGGAACGCTAATTAACAGCCAGTTGTACAAAAAGAGCCCTGGTGAAATTCAGAAGTGCTTCATACAGAGAGGAAAGGAGAAAAAGAACAAAACAAAAAAATAACCCTTCCCTGCACTTCACTACAGTACAGTCAGGGTTTTTTAAGGGCTCTCCAACTATTAAATAACTGGGATTCAATTCCATACAAATTAGTTGTGATTGATGGCCCTGAAAGCAAAGAACTGCAGCAGCTGAGAAGCGAGTGGTACTCGTTAAAAAAACATGTGGTGCCACCATGTTGACATGCAAATATGGAATTGCGTATTGGAATACTCCACGCTCTATTAAAAAAAAAAAAAGAAATCTCCCTGAATTTGCAAAGCTAGCATGTCAGGGAGATACATTCTAATTCAGTTTTCTCTCTCATATGCCAGTTTTCTATGCTCATGGATGCAGGGCGCAATTTTAACCTGGAGTTAGGCTGGCACAAGGGACTTAGGCCGGCCCAGGAGTGTCACAAATACACCATAAAGTGCATATTGACCACTCTTAGGGCGCAATTCTAACCTGGAGTTAGGCCGGCCTATTCCGGCCAGCAAAGTTTGGCCGGCACAAGGGACAACATAATGTATGCTTGGACCAGCGGCGTCATGCAGCCGGAATGCTGGGCGGGAGGAACGGGTGAGCGGCAGCCCGCCCATTGTGTACAGCTCCGTTTCCCCGTGGGGGCGGGGAAGACGGCAAAACGGAGTGGTACGCAATGGGCGGGCTGCCGCTCACCCGTTCCTCCCGCCCAGCATTCCGGCTGCATGACGCTGCTGGCTTGGACCACTATTGATGTCAGAGATGCCAACACCTGTGTTATCTTCTCTGACACCGAGAGTGGTCCAAACCCGGTGGCCCTGGTCCCAGCCAAATTTTGCTAACAGCCTAACTGTGCCAAACTAACTCTAGGTTAGGATTGCGCCCTTAGACTCAAGGAGACTGGCACACATGCTTTATGGCATGTTTGCAACACTCCTGGGCCGGCCTAAGTCCCTTGTGCCAGGCTAACCTCAGGTCCGCATCACAGCCACTGTTTGTTGTGCCTGATCTTCACAAAGATTTGCACTGGGCAATCACTTCTACTGCCTGTCACCCCAGAAGGTTCTGATTTCCCAGCAGAAGCAGATGGTCTACAGTTTGAGGGTATCCTGGAGATCATCTAGTCTTTTCTTAGGGAAAAGAAAGTTAGAATGCAATCCTAACCTGGAGTTAGGTCAGCACAGTAAAGCCAGCAAAGTTTGGCCGGCACAAGGGACACCGTAAAGTATATTTGGACCACTCTCAGAGACAGAGAGGCCAGCACACAGACATGCACCATCCTCCCTGACTCCGAGAGTGGTCCAAACATGCTTTACGGTGGCCCTTGTGCTGGCCAAACTTTGCTGGCCTAACTGTGCCGGCCTAACTCCAGGTTAGGATTGCACTCTTAATGAAGTGTATACAGAACTGCAGACTTACACAAGTCCACAGAGCACAATTCAGCAACATTTCACTATGATGTTTTAGCTAAGTATAGCTAGAGTGTGCTCCAATGCTTTGGGAGCATGCGCCTCCATATCACATGACCTGAATGGAATTTCCGAGTAGAAACTTTTTTCCTGCTTTGTGGAATGAATTTTCTGGTTTGCTCAACTCTGAATTGCCATTTATTTCTAGACACTAAATGAGCGTTTCTTTAATCCAGAGCCTTCCCAGATCTTCTTGGTTGAAATAATCTTAATTAGGATGGCAATCTGCATTTCGAAGAATCAAGACAGCCGTGCGCTTTAAATTAGTGCAGTGGGATGCACAAAAAATCAATACTCCAAAATAAAACAGGAAATAAATCACAGAATAAAGATATCACAGAGTATCATACGAACTACTCTTGCTGAAAAATGGTATGTTATTATTCCATAAAACACATTTCGAAGTAATAGATACAGTGCAGGCCTGCCGGCCTCGTTGTCCCAGTGCAATTAAGGATTGAGCTCTTAATTTTTGATAGGAGGTGATAGGATCCACGCCAATGAGTTTTGGAGCCCTTGAAATGGGCATCACAACCCACCTTCTAGAAAGGAAGAAAATGACGTTCAAAAATTGAAATTGGCCCCAAGAGAAAACAATTGCTGAGTCAAGCTGGCTGGGACAAAGTCATTAAGGAATTTCTGCCTGGGAGAAGCGCATTGCCAGGAGACTGGGCGACCCTACAATATACAGCCTTGTCTTTCCGCCACGTTGTTTCCTGGCTGCTCTAGACAAATTGAGACGTAGGACTTGGGAATTACACTAATGGGCAGAAGGGATGCTAAAATAGCACTGCTGTGTTCTGCCAACTACCTATCGTGATAACATACCTGAGCTGCTGTAAGGTCTGCCCTTGTCAGGATGCTCCCCTGCCTTCGCTTTAAGCCAATGATAAATTACGGTTGTCCTTTTATTAGACATACAATCTCCTTTAAGCCCTAAGCCCTACAGGAAACAATGTTCCGAATTCTTTAATTTCCCAGCTACAATGTCTAAGTAACACTCTGTACAATCAATAATGCTATTGATCAATTTTGGATGGTATCCGTAATAAGCTCGTTCCCTCTGCTTTCCCTCTGCCGCTACCCACTTATTAAAAATATAGGTCGCCTTCGAAATTGCGGTTCCTTTTCCCCTCCGTCCCCAGTCTCTCCTTGAAGAGTAGGAAGCCAGCCCTGCGACTTCAAAAGCATAACAATCAAGATTCCTCTTTGCCTTTCAGCATCAAACATTTGGGTGTGTGGCCCTATTTATATATGTCTAGTGTGTGCAGGTTGCATTTTCTACCAGTGATGCACTGGAGATTGCATTTCTACCAATGTTGCTCTAATGCAACATTTTTTAAAAAAATTGTTTTTAAATTGTTTGTGTTTTTAATCTTGATATTGTTGTTTAATACTGTTTTTAACTGTTTTTAATGTTAATTGTTTTACTGTATTTTTAATATATATATTGTAATGCCGCCTTGGGTGCCTTCGGGCACAAAAGGCGGGGTAAAAATCTAATAATAAATAAATGCACCATTGGTAGAAAAATGGTTTTAACCAGCATGGAGTGAAGGGATGATTGGCTTCATTTTAATGATCCATCATGATAAAAGAGTCAAATAAATCTCATTTACACCTTTCCAGCCCATGTGTGTATGTGGTTCTGGATGCACACAAAGTGAGAGTGCCATCCTAACCTGGAGTAAGGCCAGCACAATTAGGCCCACAAAGTCTGGCTGGCACGTTTGTGCCCACACCGTAGGGTAGGCTCCAGCCTCCCCTATATGCTCCTTGGATCTGCACCTGGTAAACAGGTCCCGAATCGGGGCCACGCAGCCTTGCAAACAGGTCTAGGATTCAGCCTTATGGCCGAATCCTGGACCTGCCTCCCTCCCGAGCCCGCCCACCACCTGCCCAGGAACGCCCTCCCCACACCCACTGCCTCTCTCTGTCCTGGCTCGCCACATCTGTGCCCCAGCTGGGCTCAGGGTGAGAGCGCTGAAGCGGGGGCACCACTCAGAGCCCCCGCGTCAGCACTCTGTGCGTAGCGTCGATGCTAAAAGGCGCCTAGGAAGGTGTCCTGAGAGTCAATTGCTGGTGCCACAGCAAGGCCTCACCTCCAATCCAGCAACTTCTTCCTCATTGGAAACCTTCAAGCAGAAGGCTTGACAGGCACCTGCTGGGGATGCTCTTGGAGAATTTCCTGCTACTGGCAGGGGGTTGGACTAGATGGCCTTGTAGGTCCCTTCCAACTCTATGATTAGACACCAACTCTATGATTCTATTCTATAGAACCAAGGAAGCTCTGTGCCACCAGGTATCCAGGACAAATAACCTCCCTCTGGGGCCGCGTGGGAATGGAGGCTTGGTTGTGGCCTACTCCGCCCCCTCCTCAGGTCGGCACGCCCCCCAGCCTTGCCCATCCCCCATCCAGTTATCTATAAACAGACCCTTACACCATATTCCTAATTTAAAAAAAGAAAAAACCTGCAAAAGTACACCAGGTTTTCTTCCTCTTGATGTCATGGTCTTGAGAAACTCTGCCATGGTGACCCATGCATTTCCAACCTTTCTTTGCGTGCAGAGGAGAAAGCAGGAGGGGATTGTTTCTTTGGTCTTAATGAGTCAAAACGGACTCCCATCTATAACTAGGCTATGGAGGACCATATCTCGGAGAGTCTAATTGCCTGATTGGGGTCACTGGCCCGAGACAAAGTTCTGCCATCCCGGATCATTACTGGCTAATTAGAACTCAGAGTTTAGCCATCCATCACAGGGCAAAGAGAACAGAACAGCCTGGGGTCCTTATTAAATCAACGGCAGGGAAAAGTCTCCTTTTTCTGTGGGTATTTGTTTTGATCTGTTCCCACTTTGGAGTAATAGACCAGGTATGGAGGGAACTCGTCAGTTTGTCAATTCAGAGTGCAATTCTAACCAAGTTAGGCTGGCACAAGTTAGGCCAGCAACGTTTGGCCAGCACAAGGACCACCGTAAAGCATGTTTGGACCACTCTTGGACTCAGGTAGGATAGCACAAATCTGTGCGCTGGCCTCTGACTCCAAGAGTGGTACAAACGTGCTTTATGGTGGTCGTTCTGCCAACCAAACTTTGCTGGCCTAACTTATGCCGGCCTAACTCCAGGTTAGGATTGCCCCCTCAAGCATTTGAACATGTAGCATTATAGTTGCCAGCATTGTGACTGGCAAGTCACCATTACCTACTGTTTTTGGACTGAAAGTAAAGAGCAAGCAGTGCAATCTTAGGCAGGTCTACTCAGAAGTAAGAGCTTCCACCAATTTCCTCCCCAGATTAGGAGAGGGGAAGAATGTCACCAAGGTGCTTCAATCCTAGCCAAATGCCACCCCTGATAGTGACAAAGAATTGCTGAGCGTAAGAACCAAAGCAATAATGTGCCAAGGCTAGGAATTTTTTTTTTTCGTTGATCAACACAGAACACTAAATAATGAGAATTTCTACTGAAAATGCAACAGAAAACAAAATTTAGGTCAAAGCACAAAAACTCAACGCTTTTGCTTATTTTGACAGAGTTTGACACAAATTTAGATCAATTTCAAAAAAAAATACCACTTTTATTTTTGACACAGTTTTGAGGAATCCACAAATAGTTTTCAGTAAAGGATCAGGAGGAGGAGTGGCAGAAGCAGGAGGAAGCTTGCTTAACCTTGCATGAACATGCATGTTCATAGTCCACAGTACACACTGGGGCGATTTTAATGGGATGTGGAAGTAGTAAGTATCAATTGCTTGATGCTCCATACAACTATCAGAGTGCAGCTTGGGAATTTTTGAGCAGGTTATTTTGGGTTGGTGTGTGTGTGTCAGTAACTGCTTGCCTTTGTAGGGCCATTCACCCTTATTTACTGTGCTGTTTGTATAATTTGCAATTTGGTAATGGCGTTCTGTGCGCTACGGCATATAGTCATGCTGGCCACATGACCACAGAAGCTTGTCCTCGGACAAACGCTGGCTCTACAGGCTTAGAAACAGAGATGAGCACCACCCCCTACAGTCAGTCATGACTAGACCATTCGGTCGTGGGGAAACCTTTACCTTTTTGTACAATTTGCAGTAAAAAATTGGATAAAAACATAAAATACAGCAATTTGCTACTTTAATCAAAAAAAATTGGAAAAATATCATCCCCCCCACCACCACCCCTGGCTAAGATTATTGCAGCCAATGTGAGCAATCCATCTTTTCGTCCTTGCAGATTTGTCTACTGTAGAACCTCCGTGTGGTCCAAGGGCTTACAGAAGAGTTGAAACAAGAAATAGTGGCTTTCTAACAGTCATATCCAGTGATGTCAGGCAGGGGGTACGCGGGGGTACGCGAGTGCTGGTTTCTAGGATTATGGCTGGCCCCGCCCATTCGCCCGCCCACTCGTCGACTCCGCCCCCTGCAACGTTTGAATTTCCTGCACGTTTGAGTTGCCTGCATGTTCTCAGAGCCAGGCAGGCAGGCAAGCAGGCAGCGAGCGGAGCCTTTCCTTTCCTTGCCACTGAAAAATGAGTTGCTCTGGGGTTTTAACATGATGCCAGGCCTCCTTAACATGTTCTGGGGGTGCTGTGGAATACTGTTGCCACTGTTGGGTCAGTTTAAAATCGTCTGAGGCCTCAAAAAGGGCTTTTTTCATGTCACTTCCTGCCACGACATCACTTCCGGCTTATGATGTCACTTCTGGTGGGCGGGTCCCGACACGTGCCAATCAAAAGTGAGTACCTGTTCTTAAATCATTTAGATGACACCACTGGTCATATCCTGATCATACTCCTTCAACTTGAAAAGTCGTGTAGGGCAGCTGGTGTGGCCGTTTTGTTCTGGTGATGCTGAACAATGCTGTCAGCCTCGATGGTCCAAGCTGCGTGGATGCCAGCCAAGCTACAGTGCCATCTTCAGTTCCACCCGCAAAGCTTCCAAGCACGCTCAGAAGCACCACCATGTCATTACTGGCTAGTTCATAAATCCCCGAGTTGTTGGCATTTATTGATTAGAGCTCCAAGGTAAATTGATAAGTTGCTCTCCCTTGCCAGCAGGTTATTAAAATAACACACTGGGAGGTAATAAACACCATATCAATGTATCATGGAGATCAGAATGTGGGTCCAGGACTAGTGTTGAACCTGGGCCAAGGAGTAGTATAGATTTTCCCTTTTGTCTTCAAAACTTTCTTAAAGGTTCGGAAAACTGCCTTTGGTTCTGGTGGTCTGCAAATTTCATCTGGGAACATCCAGAACATGTACACAGAGGCAGAACTAGACAAAAAAAGTACCTGGGGCAAGGAAGTGGGCAAGTCCCCCTTAATTGCGGCAGCAATTAAGAAGGCCAATTCCATGCTTGGGGTAATTAAAAAAGGGGTTGAGCATAAAACAGCCAATATTATCATGCCGTTGTACAAATCGATGGTAAGGCCGCACCTGGAATATTGTGTGCAGTTCCGGTCGCCGCACCTCAAAAAGGACATAATGGAGCTGGAAAAGGTGCAGAAGAGAGCAAACGTAGTAGTAGGCTACCTCAGAGTACCGGGTGCAAGGGAGTGGCAACAAGATGCATGTGTCTTGTGTCTTGTGCCTCCCTGGGGCACCTGGTGGGCCGCTGTGAGATACAGGAAGCTGGACTAGATGGGTCTTTGGCCTGATCCAGCGGGGCTCTTCTTATGTTCTTAAGGCCCAGTTTGGGTTATTATTTACCTCAGAATGTTGCCTCAGATATTTACCTCAGAATGCCAGATACAAAGGCGTGGCAACAGAATACAGGCAGACTGTTGCCTCAGGGAGCACACAAGACAACAGGTGGGCCACAGTGAGATACAGGAAGCTGGACTAGATGGGCCTTTGGCCTGATCCAACGGGGCTCCTCTCATATGTTCTTATGTTCTTAAGTATATGTGGTGCCCCTGGACAAAGGGAGGGGCCTCCATGCAACCTGGAAGAGGCAACAGGACCTCAGAAAACTGCCTGGAGAGCACCACACATTCAGCAGTTTTGCTGTGCAACAGTAGGGGAAGCTACCTGGGACATTTTTCTTTACTTTTTAACATTTTTTAAGTGGGTCTGCAGGAAAATTGTGCCCCCTTGGTGTAGCGCCCTGGGGCAGGTGCCCCTCAGGCTCCACCCTTGTTATGTCTCTGCATATACACAAGCTGCTCCTAGAATACGGGACAGGAGGCGAAGAAGGGACATGATCTCTGAATTTTAGCCTTCGTTTTATTTGTTTGTTCATTTGTTTATTTGAAGAATTTATACCCTGCCTTTCCCATGCTGAAGCAAATGGCCAAGGTGGCTTAAGAGAACATAGAAGTACAATGTAAGAAACAATAAGTAAAAACATCAGAAACAAAAGCATTAAAACATGAACATTAAACACAGGGGCGCAATCCTAACCAACTTTCCAGCACTGACCTAGCGGTGCCAATGGGGCATGGGGCAGAAGATTTAGCCGAGAGGGTTAATGCCTCCGTTTGCCCGAAGATAACAACTGAAGATCTCAAGGTCGTGAGCTCGAGACTCCCGGAAGTCTGTGTGAGCTGCAGACCTTGCAAACTGCGGCTGATTAAAAGCTGAGTTTCAGCTGCCTCGTGGGAGGAGGAGTGTGCTGAACGCAGCTGCGTCTCTGGTGAGAGCAGGGAAGCCTCATCAGCCAGCAGACGACAGATGGGTGGCTAAAGAAAGAAGGCTAAATCCAGAAAGAAAGATCTGTTTGAGTGTGGTTCTTGAAAGATAGAACATTCTGTAAATTGTAAAAACCTTCGGGTTTGTGAAAAGTCTGCCTATGTAAACCGCCTTGAGTTGTAATCATTAGAGAAATCTAGTGACTTTAAAGAAAGGCGGTATATAAATACATGTATTATTATTATTATTATTATTATTATTATTATTATTATTATTATTA
>JAJKFI010000036.1:8110800-8164796 GCA_029204185.1 Lerista edwardsae | reverse complement strand
GTAGCCGCTTATGGGCAGACATGGCAGCCACTGCCTAGGAGCTGGGGGTAAATTGGGAGCAAATTTAAAGGATGATACGATGACCGCCCTCTTTTGATTTAGATCGGCCCAGATTTGTAGCTTGAAATAAACGGGGTCATTAAATTATGTGGCACAGCTAATGAGACGCTTGGTTTAATTACATGAGAAAATAGCTTCTAATCATTGAAGGGTTTTTTCTTTTAAATCTCTTTTTTCAGAAAAAAATTAACTGGGAAGAGGATATCTCTGCTAGCTTTCTCAGTATGGAAAAGCTTCTATTAGGCTGCTTAGCTCTCATCATTTGCTACACCATCAAAAGGTTAATGCAAAGAATGCCATAGGACAGTGTTTCTCAAAGTGTGGGTCGGGACCCACTTGGTGGGTCACACAACCTGATGTCAGGTGGGTCACGGAAAGCTGGGAGTAGCCACCTTGGAAGCTGCAGACCTGACTCTTGCTATATTCCTTTTGCACTGACGCTTTGAATTTTTAAGCAAACGTCTTTTAAAACTTTGTTTTTCATTCAGTGCTTTCACATAATATTTTGTCCTAATCTTGCTTTCGGTCAGGGATGTCTCATGGTTGTGCAATTTCTGCAGTCCAAGAATGCCAATTTGTATACCATAATAAAATTAATTTTATTGTGTCACAATCAGTGGGGTGACTTGCTTTTATGATCAGGGGTGCCTGTGGCCACGCCCCCAACATTGATGTGGCCACACCCTGATGTTGATGTAGCCATACACCCTGATGTAATGTAGCCATGCCCACCTTTAAACCTCCGGAGCCCAGGTCTACTGGTTATACTTATAATGGGTAGACCTGGGCTCCAGAGCTCCCTCAGTCAGGAAAGCAGATATGGTGTGCATGTTCCAGGACTAAAACTGTCGTTGAGTGTTTCACTCTTCCCACAAAGTCCATGCAGGTCAGATTCGGGGGGTGCTTTGGAGTGGATTGAGTGTGGGTGCTGGATGCGGACAGGGCTGGCATGAACGTGTGGGCTCTGCCCCCACAGGAAACCCCGTGGGGGCTGAAAAACCGGAGCCCCCCTAGATGGCACCTATGGTCTCAATGATGGCACTTCCTGCTTGATGATATCACTTCCAGCTATACCATTACTTCCAGGTTAATAACATCACTTCCAGTGGGTCCCGACCTGAGTGCCATTCAAAAAAGTGGGTCCTGGTCTAAAACGTTTGAGAACCACTGCCATAGGAAACTAATAGCAAATAGAACTGATGAAAGATGACATTAGACTTATAGAGATTTTCATTGTGAGTAGACTGAGAGCGCAATCGTATACCTGCATTGTGCCTGCACTACACTCTTGCGCCAGTCCAGTGCTGTTACAAACGTGCCATCAAGCGTATCTGCACCAGCTAGTCGGGCACTGGACCGGAGCAAGCAGCAACATCGGCCAGTGGTGTCATTCAAATGATTTAGGAACAGGAACTCACTTTTGATTGGCGCTTGTCGGGAACCCGGAACCAGCCACAGAGCCCATTAGGATCCGGAACGCCCGTTCTGGTCTGTTCCCCCTGAGTGACATCACTGCCTTCGCCCCCCTAGGAATCCGGAGTCGCTCCCTTTAACCCTCTGAGTGCTGGCCAACCAAGAAGAAAAGCTCTTTGCAGAGGAATTGGGAGGGGGGAGGGGGGAGAGTGAAGTGGGCGGAGTCAGCCCTAATTTTAACTAGTGGAACTGCGTTCCCCCGCGTTCCCCCTGCATGACATCACTGACATCGGCGCACGGGCACCATTATGCCCATCAGCAGCGCCAGCCTTATACCGGTCGAGCGTCGGCAGCACTCAGTCAGCGCGGGGCCTCGCCGGGGGCTTTCCAGAGGCATGTTGGGGGCGTAACAGGGCGGTGCAGTGGGCGGTGACGGGCAGTGATGCATGATGGGCGTAGTGCCATATCCTAAACCCCGTCTCCCCTGCCAGGGCAGCCCCGAATCAGTCCGCTGATGTGCACATTCACCTGCGCCTGCAAAATAGCACGTGCAGATGCAAGCAGCCCCATAGGGCTGGCTGGGCTTACCTGGGTGCAAGGGGGAAACCTCTCCTTGCCCTGCGCTGAGCTGCTGCTGCCTCCTGCTGGGCTTAGGACAGTGATGTCATGCAGGGGGTACGCAGGGGTACGCGAGTACCGGTTTCTAGGATTACAGCTGGCCCCGCCCATTCGCCCGCCCACTCGTCGACTCCGCCCTCTGCAATGTTTGAATTTCCTGCATGTTTGAGTTGCCTGCATGTTCTCAGAGCCAGGCAGGCAGGCAGGCAGCGAGCGGAGCCTTTCCTTTCCTTGCCACAGAAAAATGAGTTGCTCTGGGGTTTTAACATGATGCCAGGCCTCCTTAACATGTTCTGGGGGTGCTGTGGAATACTGTTGCAATGGTTGGGTCAGTTTAAAATCATCTGAGGCCTCAAAAAGGGCTTTTTTCATGTCACTTCCTGCCACGACATCACTTCTGGCTTATGACATCACTTCCGGTGGGCGGGTCCCGACACGTGCCAATCAAAAGTGAGTACCTGTTCTTAAATCATTTAGATGACACCACTGGCTTAGGATATGGCCCTGCTATATCGGTCTTACTATGTCGGCCTTACTTAGGATTCGGCTGCCCATTTGTGTGGGTATGATGGGGGTTGGAGTGGCATTCAGTACATTGTTTACGCAGATCGTGTGTGTGTACAAAGTGCTTAAACTGACTCATCTCTCTGATCAAGACCCTTTCTGTAGCATACACATTTTCCAAATAAATACAATTAACAAAGGTAGAAATTTAAGAAAGCAGAAAACCTTCACTGGGCTAAGGGTGGTACAGTTGGAGAAGCCAAGCTCACAGGGAAGGAAATAAAAAGGAACAAGGGATATAAAAATAATAATCATTTCTGAAAGTGTCTCAGAGCATGTGCAAGATGCAACACCCAGTAATTGCAGTATTCTGAAGATTAAAAAAACAAGCTTTTTAAGGAGTATTTGAGTCTTGGACTTTAAAGAAAGAAAGAATAACCAATTTTTTTTTCACAAAAATGGTTTTGTTATTGGGGTCCACTAGCAATATTGACTTCCACTGTGCCAGTGAACATTCAAAATTAATGTACATTTTAAATTAAATTTATTCAGAAGCAGTGTAATCTTTAGGCCCAGGGATTTCCCTATTGCCTCTACCCTTCCCTGCTACCCGCTTTGTCTAACCAAGTTGAGGGGCAGCAAAGAGGTTCAAACAGATTCCTGTGGTATGTAGTTCCTATGGTTCCAGGCATCCCTGGGTTCTTGAATAGTTCAGAGACACTACAGAACTCAGGACACTTTCCCACTATTTCTTCCTCCACCCTGGTGAATTTGGAAAAACTGGAGAATATGAAGAGTTCTTAGAAATCATTTCAGGTTTCAAATGGATTGACACAACTGTGGCAAATTCTATGCCTGATCCAAAATGGATCTGGGGTGGGCAGACTACAAATCCAATACCCACATACTTCTTCCACCACCCCAATTTTAGCTGTTACCCCATCCCTTGGAACATGACAGGAACTTCGATTTCTTTCCAAACTTCAGCTTCGACCAAAAGCATCGTCATTTCTGTGCGGGCTGATCTTAGGTAAGCTCCTTTTAATGAGCTCAGGTACTACCTGCGCCTCTATCTGGGCTCTCTAGGAATGTAATGTAATTAACTGTCTGAGACACGCAGGGTGTCACGCGGAGGCACAAAGCGATGTGTCTTTGTTGGTACGATTTGTGCAAAAATGATTGTCTAGATTGGAAAGTCGGATCAGATCGCCTTTTATGTCAGTGCGGAAAGCTTAAATGAGATCTGAAACTTTAATGGAAAAAGAAAAGCTTTGTAGATCTACATCAGCAACACGGTGGGTATAAAACTGATGTGGAAATTGATTGCAATGCACCGGGGCTATCGCAAGACGTTGAGAGGCATGTTGCAAATGGGTTCTTGAGGTTTCCTGTTCACTCATGCTTCCTCTTGGCATTTGTGTCACCGTATTTGCGCACAACATATGAAATTGAGAGCGCAATCCTAAGCAGCGCCGGACTGGTAAGACTGATGGGCCATACCCAGCACTGCTTAGAAGAGGCTGGAGTCTCCCCATGGCAAGGGAGCATTCACTCCCTTACTGTAGGGAGGCTCCAACCTCCCCTATGCGCGCCACGGATCTGCGCCTGCTAAACAGAATCGGGGCTATGCAGCCTCCTGGGTGGGCTTAGGATTTGGCCTTATGGCCAAATCTGGAGCCCACCCTCCCCCTCCCCCACCAATCTCTGTCCCAGAATGGGACGGAGCCTCCCTCGCGCCAACTGGCTTTGGTCGGTGCAAAGGAGGCTTTCAGCAGCGTCATGCAGCTGGAACGCTGGGCGGGAGGAATGGGTGAGTGGCAGCCCGCCCGTAGCATACTGCTCCGTTTCGCTGTCTTCCCCGCCCCCGTGGAGCGGTACACTACGGAAACGGAGCGGTACACTACGGGCGGGCTGCCGCTCACCCATTCCTCCCGCCCAGCATTCCGGCTGCATGACGCCGCTGGAGGCTTTCCATCTGCACTCTCAGGCCTATGCTATTCTTAGCCTCAGCCTGAGAGCTTTAGCACTGATGCGGAGGTGCCGCTTGGCGCCCCCACATCAGCGCTAATGACATGGCGTTGACACAACGACATTGCGGCGATGCTACGTGCAGTGTAGGATTGCGCTGCCCATCATTGGTCCATCTAAGTTCTCTCTGTCAGAATGGCATTTCAAATGGGTTTTTTTTTTAATGGATCATATGCAATCATGAAATATCACATTTCTTTTTCTTGGGAATAATTTGTGCCAAGTGAAAGCTTTTGGGTTGGATGCAATGCTTGCTGCCATGTTGCCGCTCTCAACAATGGACACTCAGGGCGCAATCCTAAGCAGCGCTGGATTGGCAAGGCCGGCTGGCCAGCACCAGATCCAACGCTGCTTTGGGGAGGCTGGAGCCACCCAACGGCAAGGGCACATTCGCACCCTTACCGTTGGGGAGGCTCCAGCCTCCCCAAGGTACTCCTCGGATCTGTGTCC
This sequence comes from Lerista edwardsae, assembly GCA_029204185.1. Lineage (NCBI taxonomy): Eukaryota > Metazoa > Chordata > Lepidosauria > Squamata > Scincidae > Lerista > Lerista edwardsae. The sequence goes on along the minus strand of JAJKFI010000036.1, from coordinate 8,159,723 downwards.
GCTAAGCAGCAGGCACAGATCCGAGGAGACCGCAAGGCCTGAATCAGGGCTGCGTGGCCTCCCAATCGAGCTTAGAATTCAGCCTTATGGCCGAATCTGGAGCCTGCCCTCCCCCGGCCAATCCCTGTCCTGAAACGGGGCGGAGCCTCCCTCGTGCCGACCGGCTTCAGTCAGTGCAAGGGAGGTTCACCATTGGTGCTCTCAGGCTGACACTACAAGTCATTGCGTCGACGCTACGTATGAGGCAGGATTGCGTTGCCCCTCTACGTTCTTACAGTTTCCGTATATGGCTAGCATTCCAAGACAGTGGAGAAGTTTCAAATATTACAACTAAAGTCCTTAGGTAATTGGGAATTTATTGGAGTAAATTCCTGCAAAATCAAGGACAAAAGTTGCTTTAAAAAAAAAGAATAAAATTGAGCCACGTGAATATTCATACTTATATGGAGAGAAGAGCTTGAATCATTCATTTCAACAAGCTCATTGTTTCAAGAGGCTTTTTCTGATTAGCGTTACATATTTAGCCAGGGATTTGTAGTTGCGCTCATTTGCTGAGGACTGTGGTCTGAAATATGTGCTCAGAAGGGAAATGCAAAATGCATTGATTGTGATTCAATTAGCACTAGGGCACATTCAGGGTCATTTGGAATAAAGAGGATCAAAAGATTAAAAAAAACAAAACAAGTCTGGACAATTTTTTTATTTCCACAGAATGAAATTGAATGGCCATGATCCAGCCAACAGGATCCACACTTGGAAACATCAAGCGGACACTTCTTGTCACACATGCAAAAGGCTGATGGGCTGCAGAAGAGTCCTTGTGTCGAGGGCCTGAAATGACACATGTCATACAGCCAGCGATGGGATCTACAAATGAACAAGGGGAACGCTGGGCGGGACGTAGGCGGGACTTCCGCTTGAGTGGCAGCCTGTCCGTAGCATTCCGCGGCCGCCCTGGCCTGGGGGGGGGCTCCTGCTCGCCGCAGGGGACAGGTGAGAGTCATGCCGGGTGCCTGGGCGAGCAGCGGGGGGGCGCTAACCGGGGGCAGCCCTCCCAAGGCCAGGACAGCTGCAGAACGCTACGGACGGGCAGCCAATCATGCGGAAGCTCCGTGTAAGTCCCGCCCAGCGTTCCCCTTGTTCATTTGTAGATCCCATCGCTGCATACAGCTGCCCTCATTGTCACATCTCCTCTCTCCAGTGTTCCACCTGAGACATGAATCTTATCTGGAAAGCTGGGCCACATTCAGTAGGGTGCACTCCTAACCGACTTTCCAGCACCAGGGTAAGGGCAATGCACCACTGAGGTAAGTGAACAAACATTCCCTGACCTTGAGGAGGCCTCCGTGATGACTACTCCACTGCAGAATGCCCCATTGGCACAACTATGCCAGTGCTGGAAATTTGGTTAGGATTGTGCCCCAAACCTTCTGGATAACATGACAGTCAGCCAGCCTCAGTTGCTATTGCCTTGGGGCAAAGCAACTCCTGGTGATTGCTGCCCTATTTGTTTGTTTATTTATTTGAAGAATGTACATTCTACCTTTCCCAGGCTGAAGCAAATGACCCAGGTGGCTCACATGGGCAGCCGTAGTCTCATCCAGCATTTTTCAATTTTTTAAAAACAAATATACAGTGTTCTGTGACTCACTGAATTCTCAGTCCCAGATGTAGCCTTCACAGTGTGGTTCTCTCCTCTGACTGCATGCTATTGAGCTTCAGCAGGCCATTGTAAGTCAAGCCTGGACTGGTCTGCCCGGTCTACTCCATTCATTTTGTGGGCTGGGCTTCTCATACATTCCCACACTGGCTAATCAGCTCATCAGCACCTCCATCCTGCCACAACAGGTACTGCCATCTTGTCACAGCACTGGCATTCTGTCTCCCATCCAAAAACAAACCATAGTTTCTCCTGCTTAGCTTCTGGCAGTACCAGCAACTCAACCATCAGTCCACACCTCCTGCTATAGTTTTAGGAAAGACAGGTTAAGAGAGGCCAGAACGTCACAGCTTCAGAACCACTGCCCTAGAGAATCTATTATAACATCCTATTGGTGCCTTCTTGCCTTTCCAGCAGAGCTCCTCTTAGATGCTGTTGGGGAAAAAATACAAAACCTAAGTCTGAAAAATGTTTGGCAGTTTGTCACCTGGCATGGCCCCTTCAGGAGACAAGTCCACTCCATTGCAATGGTTACTCCATATTTTGAGTTGCAATCAACCCACCACGCTCAATTCAGCAGAGGCTGGGTCCACCGTGCTTTGTCTCGTGCGTGAAGAACGCATTCTTCGTTTGCCATGGTCATCACTGCTGTTTTAATTAGATAGTCGGCCGTGTTTTGGCACCAGCGTGAGGTGGCACTTGGTCTATTACTAGGCATATCATAACATGGAAATTGGTGTTAATGACTCGGAATATAGCTCTCACACCTCACTTGAATGGAATCACCAATCACATTAGGTTTAGGAGAAAGGGCAATGCAAAGAAATATAATCTGATCTGGAGACGCATTTTTGGGCGCAATCCGATGCCCTCTGCTGGGCCGATGCTGTGCGCTAGCGTCAGCCCAACATCACAAGCACCAATGCGGGAGCACCAACCAGCACCCCTGTGTCGGCACTATGTATCTTGGGCGGACACTAGCAGTAGCGTTGGCCCAAGGGTGCTGGTGCCAGGCTGCTCTGCACTGCTCCTGTGCCAGCCGAAATTGCCTGGTGCAAGAATGTTTCTGGGAGGAGGGAGGGCAGACAGGAAGGAGGGCAGGCTGGTGGGCATGCCGGCCCAAGGAGGGGTGGAGCCAGTGATGTCATGCAGGGGGAACGCGGGGGAACTCAGTTCCACTAGTTAAAATTAGGGCTGACTCCGCCCACTTCACTCTCCCTCCTCCCCCGTCCCAATTCCTCTGCAAAGAGCTTTTCTTCTTGGTTGGCCAGCACTCAGAGGGTTAAAGGGAGCGACTCCGGATTCCTAGGGGGGCGAAGGCAGTGATGTCATTCAGGGGGAACGGACCAGAACAGGCATTCCGGATCCTAACGGGCTCCGTGGCTGGTTCCGGGTTCCCAACAAGTGCCAATCAAAAGTGAGTTCCTGTTCCTAAATCATTTGAATGACACCACTGGGTGGAGCCTGCTTGACATAAGAACATAAGAACATGAGAAGAGCCCTGCTGGATCAGGCCAAAGGCCCATCTAGTCCAGCTTCCTGTATCACACAGCGGCCCCACCAGGTGCCCCAGGGAGGCACGAAACAACAAGATGCTTGCATCCTGTTGCCATTCCCTTGCACCTGGTACTCTGAAGTAGCCCACCACCTTTGTAAGGAGGTTGCACAATCCATCATTACCTATAGCCCACGATGGACCTTTCCTCCAGAAATCCATCCAATCCCCTCTTAAAGGCATCAAGACCAGATGCCATCACCACCTCCTGTGGCAAAGAGTTCCACAGATTAACTGCCCGCTGTGTAAAAAAGCCTCCTTCCGCAGGCTGCATGGCCCCGATTCAGGCCACGCAGCATCCTCAGCTCTGCGCCGGCTATTTATGCGCCACATATTGGGAGGCTGTAGCCACCCCTGGGGCAAGGGCACAAACATGGTGCATTGGATATGGCACAGGCCCACCGGCCTCGCCACTCCAGGTCACTGTGGGATTGTGCTCTTGGAATTTTATCCTTTAGGACAGTGTGTAGAATACATTGGTTTCATGGGCTAGATCTTTGGAAACAGAGATGCCAGAAAAGGTTTGGGTTAATGCACATAGGCTGAAAGAATGTTCATTCACCATGGGGAGAAGTCTGATTTACGCTTACGTAGCAGTGTCACTTCTGGACTCTCTGCTTCCCCAAGGTTAAATAACATTTTGCAAATTAAGACTATCCAATGTCGAAAGTGCTCCGTCTGGAGTGCATGTTTTCTGAGCTGTGGACTTGTCCGAAGGCTTCGTTGTTTTGATCTCAGAGGGTTCAGGCCTGAGATCTGATAAGAGCGTAGACTTTACGCAGACCTTGACTCATTGTTTAACTTAGCAAGGAATATCAATACAGAACCTTGCCGAGTGGCTACAAAAATAAATCTCGTGAGAAACAGGAAATTGGCTAACTTGCTGCCCGCTGCAAAGGAGCGGGGTGGAAGGAACACAAGCGGATAAGCTGTCAGATTTGGTTCGACTGAAACGGACAAGCTGATTTTCCCTAGATTTTGACGGAAAAGCTCTCCTTTCATTGATTTCTGGAATGATGAATGTGGAAAAGTTGCGGTTGTCTGTTTTTCTTATGTCAACTAGCATGTTGGACTGAATGCATGGGCCTTTGGCCTGATCCAGCAGGGCTCTTCTTATGTTCTTATGTTATGTACTTTCAGCCAGCGGCATCATGCAGCCGGAACGCTGGGCGGGAGGAACAGGTGAGTGGCAGCCCGCCCGTTGCGTACCGCTCCGTTTCGCCGTCTTCCCCGCCCCCGCGGGGAAATGAACCGGAATGCAACGGGTGGGCTGCCGCTCACCCGTTCCTCCTGCCCAGCGTTCCGGCTGCATGACGCCGCTGCTTTCAGCCCAGTCCTACCCCAAATCCTCATGCGGCAATACAACAGTACTGGTGTGGCCTATGCTGCATCCCATTGGGGGTGGGTGGGAATTGGCTGCTGTTGGCCTCCTTGGAGTATGGGGAGTTTGTCCCCTTGCCCCAGGCAAGCCCTAGCATCTTGGAACATCTTGGACCTGCAGCAGCTGAATCACTAGTATAGCACAAGGCCACGTTTCTCGGTGGAGACGGCCAGGCCTGGGAAAGGGCTTGTGCCACCACTGCTGAGCCCAACCCCTCCCAGGGCTACTCAGCCCTCCTCTGCTGACGTCACTGCTGGGCAGCCCAATCCTGAGCCTGGCAATGCCCAGGGCTCCATCGGTGCCAAAATGGCGGCCGTTGGATCTTGGCTCTGTTAGGATAGTCCTGGAAACAAAGAGGGATTGTTTCCTCCCTTCCACAGGGGAGATCACAACCAGTAGCAATGGGCCTCCTCCGTGCTGCGTCCGCATTGGAGACCCATGTTGGGCTGCCCAGCTCTGCAGAGGGTCCGATCCCCCTCCCCCTCACAGGGCCGATCCTCCCCTCCCCACGCTCAGCTCCACCCACTCCCTGCCTCTCCATGCCCCCGAAAGGCTTGCTGTTGGTCGGCACTGCTGGAGCGTTGGCCAGTCTCCTGCTTGGCACTGAAGTCAGGTGCTAATTAGCACTGGTCCAACATGAGTGGTGGTGGTTTGTGCAGTATCAGCAATGTGCTTTATGGCACATTCATGACATTTTTAGCTGGCACTACACACATCCTGCCAGTGGTAAGGGCCTCCAGATCGGGCTCTTCTCCTGTTCATCCCTCCCTCAGCTGGTTGCTCATTGTCCTAAGCTGAACTCCGGGCCCGTTCATTGACTTGCGGTTAACAGCTTGGATAAGGCATGTGCCGGGGTTAGACCGCAGGTCAAGAGGTGTTTAATCCGTTAATTGCCGGCTCGAGCCGGCCGGCTGTGGGTTGCTGTGGCGGCGGCGCGGGTTTGAATCCTGGGTCCCCATTTTTGTAAGAGGGTTGAAAATGGCCAGTGGGGTTCCGGGGTGTCTCGGCTGCGAGTTCGATTCTTGCCAAGGTTCAGTCCTTAAGAGTTGGTTTTATTTTATTTGTCAGCTTGGCTGGGCTGTGTGCTCGCAGCCAGGTGGGTGAAGCATGGCGGTTTCCGGGAGAATCACCGAGGGGTTTTTTTCTCCCGCATCAGAGGCAACTAACACGCCAGTGGATGAAGGGATTGGGGTGTATTTCAGCCCAGTCCTGAGCTTCCTGGCCATTGTGGGTGCGGCAGTAGCCAAATGGCTACCACTGCATCCAGAGGCATCCAGGCAGCCCCTGAAACAGCGGCGGCATTCAGCCGGTATGCTGGGTGGGACTTACCGTTGAGCGGCAGCCCGCCCGTTGCGTTCCGCCGCGTTCCGCCGCGTTCCGCCGCGTTCCGCGGGAAAGCAGCAGAACGTGGCGTCACGCAATAGGCGGACTGCCACTCAATGGTAAGTCCCACCCAGCGTACCGGCTGAATGCCGCCGCTGCCCTGAAAGCTTCTCAAAGGAAGGGGTTATTGTCACCTGCCTCTGCGCTGGCTATTTTGCGAGGGCCTCCATGATACTCTTGCTGAATGCCCACCTCACCCTATGTGTCACCAGGTAAAGTTGCTGGGAGTAACGGCAGCATAAAACTGCAGCAATCCCTTCCAGCACACAGATGTTTCTGCTGTGATGGACTTCCCGGAGCAGGTGAAATCTTGTCCTCTCTTTTTTCCCATCATTTCTAGCTAGGATGCCCCATATAATAGCATTGTTCTTCTGACCACATATGTATTCACATCATTTATTTCTACCTGTATTTTCCCAGCATCTTCTTATTCAAGCTGCAATACCGTCTTCAAGCATTTCAGATCAACGCTGATAACATCTGTCTTTCCTTTTTCCCACTTTGATCCTCCAGCTCTGAAAAGTCAATCTTTTCATAAGGTTGATGAATAGGATTTTTTTTCCGTCCATGGACATCAAAGCATTTTATTAGCCTTTATTGATTTAAGCCCAACAAGTCTGCTTTGAAGAAAGTAGATTTTGTGACACCTGGTTTTTTTTTAAGATAAAAACCCCCAAAGTGAATCTGAAGCCAAAACTCAGATTGAGCATTTCTTGTGCTTTGAATCCCAAACACCTGTGACTTCACCTACAACTTCATTTGAAATGACTTCTGGGCAGACACGTACATCTTTAACATCTGGAATTACAGAGCAAACATCATCATCATTATCATCATCATCATCCTCATCGGCCCACTGACAATCCTGGCTTCTCTTTAACCACTTGCAATCCTTTACACCAGTGGTTCCCAAACTGTGTGTTGAGACCCACCAGTGGGTCGTAAGCCAATTTCAGGTGGGTCGCAAAGCACCTAGAGCAGCCATATTGAAAATATGGGAAGATGGGATGCTAGAAATGGGGAGGGCTGTGTGATTGTTTTGCTCGTGTCAGTTGTCAATAGGCTTTTTTTCCCTTTCTGATTCACTTTGCTATTAAAACGGCTGAGAAATAACCCAACTGATTGCTGCATTCTCAGGAAAGCAGCAGGCTCTGGTGTCACAATCACGGCACTTCCGGCCATTACATCACTTCTGGTGGGTCCCGGACAGATGGTCATTCTAAAAAGTGGGCCCTGGTGCTAAAAAGTTTGAGAACCACTGCTTTACACAGTTACCTGAGAGTAAGCCCAACTGGATCCGATGCTGATAGGCATAGGTAAAAGGTTTCCCCACGACCGAATGGTCTAGTCATGACCGACTGTAGGGGGCGGTGCTCATCTCTGTTTCTAAGCCTGTAGAGCCAGCATTTGTCTGAGGACAAGCTTCCATGGTCATGTGGCCAACATGACTATACGCCAAGGCGCACGGAACACCGTTACCTTCCCACCAAAGTGGTACCTATTTATCTACTCCCATGTTTATGTGCTTTTGAACTGCTAGGTTGGCAGGAGCTGGGACAAGCGATGGGAGCTCCCTCCATCATGTGGTCTTGAGCTGCCAACCTTCCGGTCAACAAGTTCAGCAACAGCGGTTTAACCCGCTGCGCCACCACATCCCTGATAGGCATAGGATTGGGCTGTAAATCACATAATCAATGGGTCTATCTGAAAGGCAGGGTTGGCCCCAGGAGTGGTGGGGCCCAAATCGGAGCACTTACTGTACATACACCCCCTTCCTTGCAGGCACCCCCCCCTTGCTAGGCAACCACTGCAACTGCAGCAGTGGCAAGCCAAACACTGCTGGTGCCTTGTGGGGAGAGTGGCCCTCGGACATAGTTGCTGGTGATATGATGCTGTCACCGCCCACTGCTTCTAGGGAGGCCAATTTCAGGCCCAGGGGATGCTGGGGTGGGTGGGCTGGCCTGAGCTAACACTCTGCACACCACGCAGCCCTCCCAAGCATTGAGATACTGGCAGTGGCAGCCGGATGATCCACCCACTGCCCCAGTGCAGGAGTCCCAAAAACACAGGGTCTCGTTTGAAGACGATGAGCAAATCTAAGGCTGGCCCTGCTGAAAGGATGCAAGAACTGCCTCCTGGAACAAGGCTCACTTCAGCTACAACACTAAGGGCGCAATCCTAACCTGGAGTTAGGCTGGCACAAGGGACACTGTAAAGCAGTGGTTCTCAAACTTTTTGAACCAGAACCCACTTACTAGAATGGCACTCGTATCGGGACCCACCGGAAGTGATGTCATTAACCTGGAAGTGATGTTGTGGCAGGAAGTGACATCATCAAACAGGAAGTGCTGCCATTGTAACATAATAAAATGACATTCCTGAAATGCAAATTGGCCTGCTTGGATTGCAGCAATTGTACAACCATGAAACAGCCCTGACAGAAAGCAAGATTAGGACAAAATATTATGTACAAGCATTGAGCTGAAAACAATTTAAGAAAAAAAATCACTTGAAAATTCAAACTTACAAACTTTGATGGTGTTAACACTTACCAAAGGAATATAATCTTTTATAAGAACTGCAGTTTCCAACATGGCTGCTCCCATCTTTCTGCAACCCACCTGACATCAGGTCATGACCCACCAAGTGGGTCCCAACCCGCAGTTTGAATAACACTGCTGCAGGTTAAACCGCCGAGCTGTTGACCAGAAGGTTGGGAGTTCAAGACTGCGCGATGGAGTGAGCTCCCGTTGCTTGTCCCAGCTCCTCCTAACCTAGCAGTTCAAAAGCACCTAAATGCAAGTAAATAAATAAGGACCACTTCGGTGGGAAGGTAACGGTGTTCCGTGCGCTACGGCGTAGAGTCATGCCGGCCACGTGACCATGGAAGCTTGTCCTCGGACGAAACGCCGACTCTACCGCCTTTGAAATGGAGATGAGCACCGCCCCCTACAGTCGGTCACGACTAGACCATTCGGTCATGGAAAAACCTTTACTTTTAAAGTATGTTAGGAACCCTCTTCGAATCAGAGAGGCCAGCACACAGGCGTGCGCCAAAGAGTGTTCCAAACGCACTTTATGGTGGCCCTTATGCCGGTCAAACTTTGCTGGCCTAACTCCAGGTTAGGATTACGCTCTAAACTGCATTTCAGCATTAAGTGTTGAAGGAGGTCTCCATCTCTGACCCCCCCTTCCTGTTTTGCATGGGAAGAGAAACAATTCAAAGCTTCTGTTCAAACCAACAAACCACAGTTTCTTATTTTGGCTGACTTTGGGGAGCACAGTTAGTTAACAAACTAGTAAGTATCAAGTCATGATAAGATCAAATAGAAGCTTTGATCCTCATTTATGTAAGAGGAAGCGGGGAGAGTCAAACGAGTTAAAACCTACAGCACACTGCACATATTCCCATTGTGGAATTAATTTTAGAAATTCTCCCAGTTTAAACTAATTGTTCTACTAAATTACAAAAGATTGTACGACAGGAGAGAGCAAACTCACGGAACATAAAGGAAGGAACTTGGGGAATCTGCTCATCCCAGATCAGTATTGTTACGAAATTAGGTAATGGGTTTGAGACTAAAAATATTAGCTGGTGATCCGATTTCTTAAATGCAGGATGTGGGCAGACCAATTGTTCTAACCTGCTCGAAGACTCGCTGTGCCACCTTTTTGGCAGCTCTTCGTGTTCAGCTCAGACTCCCACGGAGCTTGCCTTAGCCTTCCTTTAACAATGGAGATGAGGGGCTCAGGCTACTGTTAAGCAGACCACAGGCTAATAATCCAAGAGACCAAACAATTCTTGCCTCTATTCTTGCATCCAAGACTGTCACGTCACCTCCTGGGCCTGAAGACAGAGATTGAGGAATGGAGCTGCAGGTGGTTCACTCTCCCCTTTGGGTGGTCAGTGGAAAGAACAAAGGCTGGCGCTTTCTGGGGCAGGGCAGATTCAGAGGGGCAGCCCAATCCTAAACCGCACTGGAAAAGCCGGGCCAGCGCAGTTGGGTTGCATCCTAACCAGTGGTGTCATCTACTCACCAGTAGACGGTATGCTGGGCGGGACTTAGAGTGATCGACAGCCCGTCCACTCACTTCCGCTTTCTTCGCGCTCCCCGCGCGGCTTTCCCTTGCCTCGGAGGGGGCGCCTGCTCGCCGGGGGGGATGGGTGGGGGGCGCGCCGGGTGCCTGGGCGAGCAGGCGCCCCCTCCGAGGCGAGGGAAAGCCGCGCGGGGAGCGCAAAGAAAGCGGAAGTGAGTGGACGGGCTGTCGATCACGCTAAGTCCCGCCCAGCGTACCGTCTACTGGTGAGTAGATGACACCACTGATCCTAACCCTGCAGCTCAGCGCAGGGCAAGGGGATGTTCTCCTTGCCCCGAGGTAAGCCCCAGCCTGCCCTATGGGGCTGCTCGAATCTGCGCAGGCAGATTTGCAGGGGCAGGTCCCCGTGGTGAGGAGCGGCCTGAATTGGGGCCGCCCAGCCCGGGGACAGGGGTTAGGATATGGCCCAACAGCCTTGTCCCATCTCTGCCCCAGCGCCGCCCATAGCGCTGCCCCGTGACGCCTCTGGCGCATCCTTGGTGCATTCCTGCGCTGGCAGAGCAATGCCGGCACTCGACTGGCGCAGCTGACAGGGGGGGTGGCTCCCGTGTGCCAGCAGCACTGCTGCATGCACCGGTCCAGCGACTAATTCCGCAGCACAGACATTTGCGCCAGCGCTGGTCCTGCACAAGAGCGCTGCGCTGGCGCAATGCCAGGTTGGGATTGCATTCTGCGTCTGCGGGTGCAATCCTAACCTAGAATTAGGCTGGCACAGTTAGGCCAGCAAAGTTTGGCCGGCAAAAGAGCCACCGTAAAGTCTTTTTGACCACTCTCGGAGTCAGAGAGACCCACACACAGACATGCGCCATCCTCCCTGACTCTGAGAGTGGTCCTAACGTGCTTTGTGGTGTCTCTTGTGCCGGCAAAACTATGCTGGCCTAACTGTGCAGGCTTAACTCCAGGTTAGGATTGCACCCTGAGACTAGGATTTGACATGTGAGACAGAGGCTGGAATGAACATGAATGGAGAGAGCCAGTCTAGGGCCAAGTCCTTGGGGAACAACTGCGAATGGAACTGGCTGTCGCTCGCACAAGCATTCTTGTACCCAACTCCTTCCAATGTCAGTACTGCGAAGGTTACAAAGATGCAGCCTCCTCCCCGGCAGGGACGTGTTGGGGGGGGGAAAGGTGAGGCAGAACCGCCCCACTGGAGTTATTTGAGAAGTGCCGCCAGCGCTGCAGTCATGCAAACACAACTCTGAACAGCTGGAGCCCAGGGGTTGTAAGTGTTTGCAGGATCACATCGCTGTCACTGCCCAGAATGGCTCTGATGGCCAGTGGGAGGGGCTGCTCACCGTACATTGCATGGCCTCCTGCCCTGTAGCTATGCTACTGCTGCCTCCTGAGGGTGTGTGTTTTGACCACAAGAGTCCTAAGACCTTGTCCTGCGGCAGCTCCAACTGCTCTGGGGATGTCTTAATGAATAAGAACTTTGAGGATCTTTCCCCCCCCTTTGTATTCCGCTCTGTAGGCAAGAGGTCTAATCCCCTATTGATTGGAGGTGATGTAAAGGACATGCTTCAATTTACTTGATTGATTAGGGCAGCCGAGGGGAGCCACTCGCTGCTAAATGAGGCCTTTGCAGTTGGCTCTTAAATAGATCTTCGGTTATGAGATGCACTTTTGAAACAGGGAGATCGTGCAGCAAACTCATGGCTCTTAAGTGTAGAGGAGCTTGCTAGAACACACACAAAAGATGGGCAGTTGTATCTCTGGGTGTATGTTACACAATGCAGCCTCTACATCACACCTTGCCTTCTCTTACCCAGGCACCTTTCCTAGCTTTGCCTCGAGCAGGTTTTTGGCTGATTAGGACCCGAGGGAGAATTTGCATTGTCCCTCTGGCCAGCTCTCCGCTCTAAGCATGGATTTCTAACCACCTGGTGAAGCACTTGAGGACTAGCCACATGCCTAGCCAAAAAGTAGAGATAGGCGAGCCATACCTGACTCCCCCTTTGCGTTGTCTCCCCCCATCTGTTGCCCTGTCCCCTTAAAGCCAACCCAGATCTCCAGTCTCTCCTCCCCCCCTCCTGTTTGGTCTATGACAGTCGTTCCCAAACCTTTTAGCACCGAAACCCACTTTTTAAAATGACCCATTTAAAATGACCCATGTGCCACATTCATCAGATGGGGACCATTCTGGTGGCCTTGCATCCCCCCTCGCCTGGTCTTTGATAGGAGCTGAGGCACATTCATCTACTCATGAGTAAACATTCATGTGCAGCTGTTTCACTTTCCATAGAGCTCAGTGTTTTCCTTCTCAGTTTGGAGGGGGGGTGGACTTCCTTCTCAAGCGTGGGTTGGGGCCTGAATTCATAGGATCTGGACCATTCTGGTGACATTCTGTTCCTTTTGCCCTAAAGGCTGCTGCCTGATTTATGAATGCCAAAGGGTGTAGCCAGTAGTATCATTCAGTAACAAGGAGACGGAACGCGAGGCGGGACTTACCCCTTGATTGACAGGGAGCCCCTGCCTTTCCGCCGCGGGGACTCCTTCTGGGTGGTGCGCCTCTCCGCAGCTCTCCTAAGCACCCAGCGCGCCACCCAGGCAAGCGGGCACCCCCTCCGAAGCCAGGGGTGCCCGCGCGGCGCTCGGCAAGGCAGCGACGCATCAGAAACGGGCAGCCAATCAGGCGGTAAGTCCCGCCTCGCGTTCCGTCTCCTTGTTACTGAATGACACTACTGGGTGTAGCTATCATCATCAAACAGTATTTATATACCACTTTTCAACATGAAGTTCACAAAGCAGTTTACAGGCCAAAAAATAAATTTAAATGGCTCCCTGTCCCAAAAGGGTTAAGAACATAACAACATAAGAACATAAGAAGAGCCCCACTGGATCAGGCCAAAGGCCCATCTAGTCCAGCTTCCTGTATCTCACAGTGGCCCACCAGGTGTCTAAGGGAGTTCAGTAGACAACAAGATGCTTGCATCCTGTTGCCACTCCCTTGCACCTGGCATTCTGAAGTAGCCTATTAGTGTAAGGAGGTTGCACCACCCATCATGGCCTATAGCCCATGATGGACTTTTCCTCCAGAAAGCCATCCAAGCCCCTTTAAAGTCATCTAGGCCAGATGCCATCACCACCTCTTGTGGCAAGGAGTTCCATAGCTTCATTACCTGCTGGGTAAAAAAGTATTTCCTTTTATCTGTTTTAACTCTCCCAACACTCAATTTCAGTGGATGCCCCCTGGTTCTGGTATTGTGAGAGAGGGGAAAAAACATCCCTCTATTGACTCTATCCCTTTCATGCATTTTATATGTCTCAATCATATCCCTCCTCAGGCGCCTTTTTTCCAGACTGAAGAGCCCCAAACACTGCAGTCTTTCTTCATAAGGGAGGAGCCCCAGCCCCGTAAACATTTTTGTTGCTATCTTGTGCACCTTTTCCAGCTCCACTATGTCCTTTTTGAGATGTGGTGACCAGAACTGTACGCAATACTCTAGATGCGGCCTTACCATTGATTTGTACAATGGTATAATAATTTTGGCTGTTTTATTCTCAACCCCTTTTTTAAATGCCACACACTGGGTCAACACCTTCATTGAATTGACCACCAGCACCCCAAGATCTCTCTCTTGAGCTGTCACAGACAGCTCAGAACCCATAAGCCTATAGGTGAAGTTTTGGTTTTTTGCCCCAGTGTGCATCACTTTACACTTGTCTACGTTGAAACACATCTGCCATTTTGCTGCCCATTCTCCCAACTTGGAGAGATCCTTCTGGAGCTCTTCACAATCCCTTCTGGTTTTCACCACCCAGAAAAGTTTTGTGTCATACACAAACATGGCCACCTTGCTGCTTATCCCTGTCTCCATGTCATTTATGAACAAGTTGAAAAGCACTGGCCCCAAGACAGATCCCTGGGGCACCCCGCTTTTCACCTCTCTCCATTGTGAAAATTGCCCATTGACCCCCACTCTGTTTCCTGGCCCTCAACCAATTCTGAATCCATAAGAGGACCTGCCCACTTATTCCCTGACTGTGAAGTTTCCTCAGCAGCCTTTGGTGGGGGACTGTGTCAAACATCTTCTGAAAATCCAGGTATATGATATCCACAGGTTCACCCACATCCATGTGCCTGTTAATCTTTTCAAAGAATTCTAAAAGGCAAGAATTCTAAAATTCTTGTGAGGCAAGATCTACCCTTACAGAAGCCATGCTGACTTTCTTTCAGCAACACTTATTTTAGGATTTTATCTTTGATGAGGCTTTCCACCATCTTACCCAGAACAGACGTTAGGCTGATTGGGCTGTAGTTTCCAGGGCTCCACCTTCTCCCTTTTTTAAAGATGGGCATGACATTGGCTATCCTCCAATCCTCTGGCACCTTGGCTGTTTGAAGGGACAAGTTGCATACTCTAGTTAAGAGGTCGGCAACTTCATTCTTTAATTCCTTGATAACTCTTGGGTGGATGCCATCTGGGCCTGGTGACTTATTTATATTTAATTTATCAATTTGATCTAAAACATCTTGCTTATTAACCATTATCTGACTTAAATCTTTAGTTAGGTTCACAACCTAAAAAATGCAGAACACCACCAGCCACAGCCACTAGAAAGACACTGCACCGGGGTGAAGAGGGAGAATTACTCTCCCTTGCTAAATATAAGAGCAGCACCATTTGAAAAAGTGCCTCTTGCCCAGGTAGTAGGGGAAAAAGCAGCTATAATTGTGATTGGGCAGCAGTACTCCCCGCACAAGTAGCAGCTTGTTTTACCCTTGATGAACATAGCCTCATCTACCTTGTCAGTTTCGTGACCAGCTGAAAATTGGGTCGTGACCCATTGGTGGGCCATGGACCCACAGTTTGGGAACCCCTGGCCTAGGAGAAATCATACTGCAGGCCAGCATGGAAGACTCTTTCTAGGATGAATATAATCAGTGGTGTCATCCAAATGATTTAGGAACAGGTACTCACTTTTGATTGGCATTTGTCGGGGTCCGCCCACCGGAAGTGACGTCATAAGCCGGAAGTGATGTAGTGGCAGGAAGTGAGGTCATAGCCAGAAGTGATGTCATGACAGGAAGTGAGGTCATGTTAAATGCAAGGAGCTGGCAAGGGGCAGGAGGGGGAACGGGCGCCCACCAGGCCGCGCGACCACGTGGGCGCCTGACCAAGCGCTGGGCCGGCCGGCAAAGAGCAGGAGGGGGAACGGGTGACAAAAAAAAGACCGCATGGGGGCTGGGGGGAGGCTGCAGGAGGAACTGGGACGCTGGATCTGCGCGGCTGGAGGGAGCGGGAGCCCCAGGCAGCCTACCTTCTGACGCTTGCTGCCTTATTCCCGGGTCTCCCTCGCTGCTGCTGCTGCTGCCGCTGCCTCCGCCTCCGGTTCTCTCACTCCGCTGCTGCTGCTGCCGCCACCACCACGCTGCCTGCCTGCCTGCCTTCTCACAGAAAGTGCAGGCAACAGCTGCAGGTGTGCAGTACACATGCGCAGCTGCTGAGCCAACCAGCCGACGAGGCCAGCTTCAAGTGGGCGGGGCCAGCTCAACTTCTAGGAACAGGTACTCACGTAGTGGTGTGTAGTGGGTGCATGACATCACTGAATATAAACCTGTTTAATAAACCTCAAGCCTTACTAGTACCTGTGTAGAACCTGCATTCTCAGTCAAGGTCTTGCTCTGCTTGGAGGAAGGCAGCTGCCTCTATTGTGCAAGGCGTTCACAACTTGTTTCTGAAGTCAGAATGGGAGTTTACTGGGCTCAGATGCACGAGCTCCTCTCTTGCTGGGCGACCTACATTTTCGAGCCGGCCCGCAACTTCCCTGCTAGTGTGCCTTCGTTTCAAAGCTTCATGTCAACATTTCGCCAGACATATTGAATTGTTGGTACATTCAGCCCAGCAGGGGAAAAGACGCTCGAAAGCTTATCAGAATCAAGAGTGGGGGAAAAAAATGCTGGTTTGTTTTGTACATCTGTAGCTACGGATAGATAATGGAATACAGGCGCCTTGCAAGAAATCATTACTGGAGGCTGCCTGAAGCAGAACAACCATGGAGGGATTTTTTTTTTTTCATAGACAACGTTGCAGGCTGAGCTGGGAGAAGGGTGGACTGCTTTTTTGTGCCTTGTCTGTGGCATTTGGAATGTCAATATTCTTTGTACAAAGTACTTTGTAAAATTGAGATTTCTGCTCTACCTTTCTACTATTTATTTATTTATTTATTTATTTATTTGAGGCATTTAGACCCCACCTTTCCCATGCCAAAACAAATACACAAGATGCCTTGGGTAGACTAAGCTACCATTTTTCAATGGGTTTTGTACAAATCTGCAGTACTCTATGATTCACTGAATCCTCAGCCCCAGATGTAGCCTTCACAGTGTGGTTCTCTCCTCTGGCCGTGTGACATTGAGGAGCTTCAGCAGGTGATCATCAGTCCAGCCTGGACAGGTCCTCAAGGTTGGACTCCGTTCTTTTGCTGGCTGGGCTTCTCACAACATTCCTCTTCTGGCTAATCAGCTCCACAGTGACCCCGTTCTGCCACCACAGGTACTGCAGCTTGTCACAGCCTGGCATTCCGTCTCCCATCCCAAAATAGACCACGGATTCTCTTGCTTAGCTTCAGGCAGTACTGGTGGTTCTCGACCCACAGTTTGGGAACTACTGTTCTAAAATCTTTCTCATATTTACTTTCCATTTTAACATTCTACCAGATATGAAAAACTAACAGCCCTGGGTATTCGTATTCTCTCCAGCGCACATCAGTAAGATTTCCACAAACACGGCATATCGAAGCAATTCCTGCGATTGATCTGTTTTGTTTTTGTTAGGTTTCCAGATTTAAGGATTACATTCACCCCAACAAACGTACGGCTTTGGTTAGCATATATCGATCAATCACCATCCTCCTCCTCCTCACCATCCTCACTTGGGGCGGGGGAGAGGGTTCATTAAACTGAAGAACTAGACATGCAGCCACTCGCTACCTTTTGGGAAAAGCCGGTGACATTTCTCAAATACTATTTTACAGCTGTTCGTTTAATAATTCATGGCAGATTGAAATGGCAAGAGAGCGAACGCCGATGTGTGTGTGTGTGGGCGGACGGCCAACCGCGATTTACTCTGCCTGAGTGACAGCGGTGCATTTTGACTGCCTGCCCACGAGACAGTTCGCGGTCCTTCCTTTGTCATTCAGAGCCTGTGATGGCAGAGACAAGGGTGACAACGGCCTGTCATCCTTCCCACCTTCTGATAACAAATAGGTGCCACATCCAAGTGTACACACCGTGCTCCTGTCCCCTCCCCCACCCCAGCAACGCTCGGTACGCTAACGAGACTCGATCCTCACGCTCTGCTCAGGGAACATGCGTGGGCCAAATCCTATCAATGTCTCTCTGGCTTCGTACCAAGAGTGACCATTCCAAGAACTGGTCCTCCTTAAAATTTCATAAGCGGGCAGGATAATGATGTCCCCGGGGGTGGAGTTGGAGGGAAGAACTTTACTCTCCCTTTTCAGAGTTGCGACAAAACACGCAAAATAGAACTGAAATTGAAAAATCTAGCAACTCCATACTTTTCACACATTACACAGCAGCAAACCCAGGTTGAGTACTGGGTGTACACTCCACAGGCCCCTGCAGCCAATCCTGGCCCCTTGACAATTTGCACGTTGGCTGCATTAACACGTTGCACTTGGGTGGTACGCTTAAAGAATGTAAGGGATGAAGGAATGCCCAGTGCAAGGGAGTGGCCACAGGTTGCAGGCATCTTGTTGTCTAGTGTGCTCCCTGAGGCTTCTGGTGGGCCACTGTGAGATACAGGAAGTTGGACTAGATGGGCCTTTGGCCTGATCCAGTGCAGCTCTTCTTATGTTGTTAAGGCCCAGATTGGGTTGCAGGTTGGGAGGTTATAGCTACATCCCCACAGACAGGATAGCAAATCTGTTTTATTTACCTCATGTTTCCCTCAGAATTTTATCTCAGAAATTTACCTCAGAATGCCAGATACAAGGGAGTGGCAACAGAATGCAGGCATCTTGTTGTCTCTTGTGCTCCCTGAGGCTTCTGGTGGGCTACTGTGAGATACAGGAAGCTGGACCAGATGGGCTTTTGGCCTGATCCAGTGGGGCTGTTCCTATGTTCCTCTTCAGTATGTGTCTGAAGAGGAGCATCTGGTTCTGGTGCTGTCAAAGAAAAATGCTATGGAGAATCTTGACTGTGAGAATCTTACACCAGATGCCTCAGGGAGCACAAAAGACAAGATACCTCTTGCTGCCACTCCCCTGCATCTGGCATTCTAAGGTAGCCTATTGCACTTGCAACCCCCACCCCCAAGGAATTGGGGGAAGACAATAGATGGACATGGATGGTCCAATAATTTGGCTCACTACACGGGAGCCTCAAAATTCACCTTCAAATTGTAAGCTCCTTGAGGCAGAGACCTGATCACTGGCTTTAAAAGGAGATGAGCTAAATCTAGGATTACATGTTTTTCAAATGCTGTGAAGTGCCACATATTGATGGCTGTGTTTGAATTAATATTGTTTCTGTTATGGCAGTGATCGGTGGTTTGAATCACACAGCCTCTTTGTCTTACAGAAGGATAACAAAATCACTTCCATCTCGGCACAAATCTTAGGATGTTAAGTTCCGAGCAGCAGAGGTTTCGCTGTGCCTTCTTTGTTGATGCTTCTTCCAAGCGAGCAGAGGCAGGTGGCAAAAGTTCACATGCTGTTATGAACAGTCGATTAAAGCCGCTGAGGTTTCTGCTGGCTGACAAAGACGCCTGTTGCTCTCTTTGCTGGGGGCTGGCGAGCAGAAAGGTCACCCAGCCTCCAGAGCAGCAAGATGAACCTCATGGAAGTCGTAGTTCCGACCGAGGCACGGCGTAATTACTTCTGTGAGCTTGCTAAAGGATTAAACTGACTTCATTAAGGGGACTCCAGAACGAGCCAACCGTGGCCATTGTTTCAGAGTAATGAATATGCAGATTAGAAAACGTATTGCAGGGAGGACTTTGTTGTTTTCTGCATTAAGGCAAACATTTCCTTTCAAAATGTCAATAGCATTTCATGCCTATTTTAGCACCTGCCTGCTGATCATAGCTTACAATCAATCATCTTTTTTTCCTATACAGAATCAGGAAGCCTCTGGACGTATGCTAGCCTTTAAAAGACAACTTCCTAACTAAACCAGCTGCTCTTCTGATGCTGTCATCTACCGGGGGAGGATGAGGACAACCCCAATAGGAACATGTCTAAGCGATACATGGAACTCATTGCCACAAGATGTGCAGTGGTGGGGATGGTTGCTAGCCAAAACGGCTCCATCAGCCAGGATCTGGAATCAGATCTTTCCATTCCATATTCCCCACAGCATCTTCCATTATAATGGATACTTTCCGGTGTATAAGGCCTGAGGACATGGATAGAATTCTCTGGCGTTTGAGAAATGTGGAGTTTGAGGGATTCTCTGGTTGTGGATTTTGAGGCCTGTCGGAAATCTGAGAGGCCAATTGCAAAGACCTGGAGTTAGGCTGGCACAGTTAGGCTGGCATAAGGGACACCTTAAAGTATGTTTGGGCCACTCTGAGAGGCCAGCACCCAGATGTGTGCTCCATCCTCCCTGACTCCAAGAGTTGTCCAAGCATACTTTACTGTGTCCAGTAATGGGATCTGGGGATTGACTACAGGAACGCTGGGCGGGACTTACGCGTGATTGGCAGCCCGCCCGTTTCGTTCCTTCGGCTGCCCGCCGGCCGAGCGGGCTTCTCCTGGGGAGCGCGCCCCACCGCTGCTCGTCCGATCACCCGGCGCACCCCCCCGCCCCCCCGGCAAGCCGGTACCCCTCCGAGGCCAGGGCGGGCGGCGGACCGAATGGACGGGCAGCCAACGACGCACAAGTCCCGCCGAAGTCCCGCCCAGCGTTCCTGTCGTCAATCCCCAGATCCCATTACTGACTGTGTTCCTTGTTAAACCCCTGCTAACTGGGCAAGAGTCACTTTTTCAATTTGTGTCCTCTTATATTTAGCAGGGGGAGAGCAATTGTCCCTCTTCACCCCAGCACAGTGTCTTTCTCGTGGCTGTTGCTGGTGGTGTTCTCCATTCTTTTAGATTGTAAGCCCTTTTGGGACAGGGAGCCATTTAACGTTAATGTTATTATTTGCCTGTAAACCGCTTTGTGAACTTTGTGTTGAAAAGCGGTATATAAATACTAGTGATTGATTGATTGATTGATTGTGCCGGCCTAACTCCAGGTAAGGATTGCATCCTGAGGCCAGAGGCAGATCTAAGGGAGGGCAAAGCTCTAAATTTTGCAAGAAGCCTTACCTTGCAGTGGAAATCACTCCTCTCCTGCACCGTTTTAGCCAATCCTCACAGGGAACAGCAACATCTTGGCGTTGCTTACTGGCTACAGCAGCAAGGGAGAGGAGGGATTTACATGACAGGGTAAGGCTTCTTGCAACACTTAGAGCTTTGCCCTCCCTCTAGATCCGCCTCTGCCTGAGGCACCCTTGCACCCCTGGAGAAAGGCAGGCTATAAATATTTTTAAAAGGATAAAAAAAAGAAACTGTCCAGCTGTTCTCCTCAGGTATGCCATGAATCGCTGGGGTGGTGAAAGATCTCCTCTACCTTTGCATCCGAAAAGGCTGCTTTTCTGGTGTTCTCATCACCAGAGAAGCAGGTCCATTCCAGCCTTGGAGAAGAATTTATGGCATCAGGGGCCAGGCCTGAATGCAATTTGCTGGAAATAATGTTTTTCTCCATCCTTTATTTTGAGCAAATGGGGATAATAAAAGGAACTTTTATGGTGGAGTATAAAACCATCATTTATAACTTTGCCCAAAATGTTAGTTTACTGGTGCCCATAAGTTACTGCCAAGCACAATTCAGCTGTAGACAGTGCAGAAATGTTCAAGACTGGGGGTGGGGACAGAATGGAAGGGAAGAATGCGTGGCAACATTTGTGGCTGGGCTTATCAGGGGTCTCCAAATTATGGCCCTGGGGTCACATTTGGCCTGCCGCACGATTTTATCCAGACTGTAGGAACTTTTCTTTCTTGTCAGAGCATTTGCTAATGTTTGACATTTTTACACATTATATGCCATTTCTCAAACAAAGCACGGCAGTTTCTTTGTCATTGTCACATTTCTATTTTGCTCTGAATCATATCATGTTGATGACAAAAAACCGATCCAAGGAAAACTGAGTCACAGCCAGCGGCGTCATGCTGCCGTAACACTGGCCCGTTGCGTACCGCTCCGTTTCGCCATCTTTCCCAGCCCCGTTGCGTACCGCTCCGTTTCGCCATCTTCCCCGCCCCCGTTGCGTACCGCTCCGTTTCACCATCTTCCCCGCCCCCGTTGCGTACCGCTCCGTTTCGCCATCTTCCCCGCCCCCGTTGCGTACCGCTCCGTTTTGCCATCTTCCCCACCCCGCGGGGGCGGGGAAGACGGCGAAACGGAGCGGTACGCAACAGGCGGGCTGCCGCTCACCCGTTCCTCCCGCCCAGTGTTCCGGCAGCATGACGCCGCTGGTCACAGCCCCATCCTGAGCTGCTTGGGTCCCATAGGAGCAGTGGTAGCAAAATGGCTACCCCTGTATCCTATGGGATCTGCTGCCACCACTGGGATCTCCTCAGGGGAAAGCGAATTTTGTCCCCTTCTCCTGAGGCCTTGCAATGGGATTCCGCGAGTATCCACCAGCTATTTTGGCAGCAGAGCAGTCCCATGTTGGGCTGTGCGGCCCGTCATAGGGCATAGGATCCAGTGGTGGAAGTCACCACTGGCCCTACCTCTCGCGTGGAACACTCCTCCCCTGCCCTGCCCAGTTCTGTTACCGAAAGAACTGATTCATATAATAGGGGGAATTATCACACTGGAACATGGGATCTTTCCTGGATAACAAATCAGCGTAATGCAGAAATCCCTGTTTCCTCACAAATAGATGGAGAGAAACACTTCCCATAAAAATGGCGGCTTTATTAAGAGAAGGATAAATATCCAAAAGAATAGAAGAATAAGCTATTGTAATACTTTGATCAGAATGTACCTATGGTGGCAAATGCAGTGTGGTGCACATGTATTTTTGGTGCATTCGATCGAAATCAGGAAAGAAGGTCAAATGGGAAGGAAAGGATCAACAGTCTTAAGGAGGCTCTTTCTCTGTAACTAAGAGCGCAATCCTAACTTGAAGTTAGGCTGGCACAGTTAGGCCATCAAAGTTTGGCCGGCACAAGTGACACTGTAAAATATGTTTGGACCAATCTTGGAGTCAGGGAGGCTGGAGCATGTCTGTGTGCCGGCCTCTCTGACTGAAAGTTGTCCGAACAGACTTTATGGTGGCCCTTGTGTCAGCCAAACTTTGCTGGCCTAACTGTGCCGGCCTAACTCCAGGTTAGGATTGCGCCCTAAAGCACCACACATGATGGAAGTATGTAGGCAAAGCAGAATTTACTATGGGAATAAAAAAGTAGAAGGTAACTCTGCAAAAGCCAAATGTAATGATTGCAATGAAATCAGCTATTAAAAAAGTAACATTTGCACACATTTAGTGTTTGGCCTTGCTTTTGTAAAATTCATCACATAAAGGGCACAATCTTAACCTGAGGTTAGGCAGGCACAGTTAGTTAGGCCAGCAAAGTTTGGCTGGCACAAGGGCCACCATAAAGTGTGTTTGGACCACTCTCTGAGTCAGGGGGGATGGTGCATGTCTGTGTGCTGGTCTCTTTGACTCCAAGAGTGGTCCGAACATACTTTATGGTGTCCCTTGTGCAGGCCAAACTGTGCTGGCCTAACTCCAGGTTAGGATTGTGCTCTTAGAAAAAGACAATCATTTCCATACTCAATCAGAAGGGACGCACAACTACTGTTATCAGGCTCAAAACAAGCCAAGCCTTAAATTGCAGGAGGTGTGCATGACAGTGATATATTGGAATTTTTCTTTTAAATTACACCTGTCACGGCCAGTGGAAGTGCAGAGTCAATTTGAAAATAATTTACTTGAAAATTTGTAAACCATGCATGGCAAATTAGTTTGCCTGTTTTTCCCCTGCAGCCAGATATTAACACAAGCAATTGCTTAATTGATTCCGAAAGGTTTCCCTGCTAATAGTGTGAACCTTGCTGCCATTGACAACACTATTATATTCTAAATGTGGCTTTACGGCAAATGGGCCATATAGATAGAGTTGCTGAAATGTGTTGTTTTTTTTAAAACACATTGCGCAGCTGTTCCTCCTGCTTTCCGATTACGGCCAAGAGTAATCTTTGCAAATGAACAATGAGGTGTTCCCTCCCATCGGCGCATTTGACCGCCAATTTATGATTTAGAGATTTTCAAAAAGTGGCTCCACCGAATGACCTCAAACGTGCACTGTAAACAGTGTAAGGATAGACCTTTTTAGAGGTACAGTTGTTTTGATTGTCCACCCAGGTCATCATTTAAGAAACAGGGGCAGAATTTTGTTTTGTTTTGGGGGGGGGGGCGTTTCTGAATCTGGTTGAGGCCCCCCAAATCTGAAGTTGCCATTTTGGCTTCCTGTGTTAGGGCAGGGGCTAACCTTTCTCACTGAGTCAACTTTAAAGCTTTCAGGTACAATTAGCACCTGTAATAATTTTTTAAATAATTGGCGGGCAAACGCGCCGATGGGACTTCGCACATCTACTGCCATTCAAACTGTGTTTTTTTTTGTAGGCTAACTATCTTTTTACTTTGGGGGACAGGTTAGGTGAAAACATAGAGGAAAAACATATTTCCTAACCTTTGTCCTGTGTTATTTCTAATGTCCTGATATGTCTTGCCTTTAGTTTTTGCAGGTTGCAGGTAAGTTCAGAGACTGTGAATAAATTATTGCATGTGGCAAGAGACAATGCTTTTTATACTCCACAAAACATTAGACACAAAACATTGGAAGGCAACTCCAAGATCAAATATCATAAGGCTGTATGAACTTCAGATCAATAATGACCTCTCACCAACCTCACAGGGTTGCTGAAGGAAGGATTGTCTACACAACCCTGAAGTCCTTGGAGAAATGGAAAACAAAATGTTAAATGTCAAATAAAGAAATAAAGAATATTCCTTCTCCTTTTTTCCCCGTGCATTTGTTTAGGTAGATATTCACATCTCATGATCACACTTGCAGCTATAGGTGAGAATCTCTTACTAATTTCTAGAGTGGGTGCAGGCAGACCATCAACTGCTGTGTTTACCTGAATCAACCATCTCACCTGATGGTTGATTTTGA
Source organism: Lerista edwardsae (assembly GCA_029204185.1). Lineage (NCBI taxonomy): Eukaryota > Metazoa > Chordata > Lepidosauria > Squamata > Scincidae > Lerista > Lerista edwardsae. The sequence continues at coordinate 8,135,450 of JAJKFI010000036.1, read as the reverse complement.
AGACAGGCATTTAGCTAGGTGATGGGATTAGCTAGTTGAGGACAATTACAGAATTATGGGCAGAAATCTGCATAATGCTCTCCTATTATCTTTCCCAAAGCTATTTAGGACAATTACCATGGATAGCATCTTTAGGGACAAAAAAATCTAGATAAAGCTCTCCTATTCACTGTTCTAATCACTGAGAATTCGCAAGCCATTTAGAAAATCAGGTGACCACTCTTACTTCAGTGTTACAATCTAGTCACGAAAACAAACCTCACTGCCCTGCCCTGATTCACGCCGTGAGGGTCATCCTGTTTCTTGCACCATGGCAGCAAACTTTACTGGGGCATAGCCAACATGCACACTCAGAGCTCCCTTCCCCACTGCAGGGACATATTAGCATATGTAATGTACACAATCTGTAATGCATCATTGCTTTCAGTCATCAACTGTAGCTTTACCATTTACCTGTCCTGTATCATTTACCTACTAGCTGAGGGGAAAAAAAAAACATGATGGTGCTTCTGTGCACCTGTGACCCAGGTTCACAGGTTGCATGCACTGGCATGAGTACCTAGGGCCCAATCCTATCCAACTTTCCAGGGGTGATACAGCTGTACCAGTGAGGCATGTGCTGCATCCTGCAGTGTGAGGACAGTCACAGAGGTCTCCTCAAGGTAAGGGCACAAATATTCTCTTGGGGTTTCATTGTGGCTGCCTCAGCACTGATTGGCACTTAGTTGCTTCACTGCAGCATGGAGGCCTCATAGAGTTCCTCAGGCTACAGTCCCTCAAAGAAAAGCTAAAATGACCCACTCAGTCACACAAGAACAAGAACATACTAGTAATAAATTATATTAGTTGTACAAGCGCAAACAGTGCGGTACAATCAGTCTTGTCAATGGTGCAAGAAAACAGAATAAGATTCAAATAACATTCCTCCAAATCAGCACCCTGGACACAGTCCAATAGATACTGAAGAGTCATGTTTCCATCTCATAGTGGGGTGGGAGATGGGATTGTTTCACATAGGAAACAATAGGAAACATGCTTTGTTTCACATAGGAATCATCCTTCCAGCAACTAAAGGGTTTATATTATAAAAGGTTATTTTTTTGCCCCTGTAGCTGCTAGAGAAGACAAGTCAATGAGAAAGATATTTTTTTTCTTCAAACTGTTCACAGCTTGTTCTAGGGGTGGGGTGGGAGGGAACCTCAAAAGGTGAACTCAGGTTCGCCTTATATCAGTATATTGGAAGCTGCAAGCTGCAGAAGCCAGCTCTATGAAAAAATACGGTTTTTTCCAAGATGTTTATAAAGCAGAGAAGGGTCAAGGAAAGTCCAGAAGAATTCTGTCTCCAGCTCACTACAGGGGGTACAAAACAAGTAGCAGCCTTTTAGAAGCCTGCAAAACACCTAATTTAGCCTAGCAGCAGTCAAAGCTATGCCAAAAATTCAGTTTTGCAAGAATGAACTTCTTATTTCAGGATTTGCACTCTAGGGCCCCCTTCTGCAAATTCCTGAGGTAAGCAAGCTGTGTGCTCAGTGCACAATGTGTTTTTTAAAGATTTTCAGGGGTAAAGGTAGCTTTTTTCAATATTTCCATAGAAATTGATACACAGCACCATGGGTAGTGCACCATAGTGCAAAGTAAAAATTATGCTTTCAGTCCCATTGGTGAGCACGCGCGCCAATTTCAGTTCAGGTATATGGGAACACCTTGACATGGTTAAAAACACATTTTTTTTTGAGGGGGGGCCCTTTTTATTTTTTAAAATTTAAAAAAAAAAAAAAAAAAAAAAAAAAAGTGGTGCACTAACGTGCCGATGGGAGGGAATGGGTAATTGGAAATCACAATGCACATTCATTTGCTATATTAGATCCAGTTTTCTCGGCATTGTGCACAAATGATAATGACTGGTCTCTGTCTACCTCCATTGAATGGAGCTTTACTGCTTGTAGAAAGTCATTTGAATTGCTGCACTCTTCTGAGAACTGCAGTAGTTGGCATTTGAAACAGCAAGCATTATAGTTCTATGTCAAAAAGGCAAAAATTGCCACCTTGGTACTTGGAGGGTGTTAAGAATTTCTGGAAGAACATACTGAAAACTCCAATATGGGGTCTCTTGTTCAGGGTCCTGAATGGATAAATGGTAAAATGGAGGGAGAAAGACAAAGAATTGCCTTGCACAGAATTGCTGAATACAATAGCTTGACATACATGAATGTTCAACTGAGGTTGCCTAGCAGTATGCCAAGTTCCTTCAGAGCGCAATCCTAACCTGCAGTTAGGCCAGCAACGTTTGGCTGGCACAAAGGCCACTGTAAAGCACATTTGGACCCCTCTCTGAGTCAGGGATGATGGCGCACGTCTGTGTGCAGGCCTCTCTGATGCTAAGAGTGGTCCAAACATACTTGAAGGTGTCCCTTGTGCCGGCCAAATTTTGCTGGCCTTTAGGATTGCGCTTTCAGAGTGGCAGTGGCAGTTCATCACAAGGTAACAATATAATGGGTACAGTATTAGACTGATTTTATCTGGGTTCAGATCTCTGCTCAGCTGCTGAGTTCACTGTGATCTTATATCTCTAAAGCAGTGGTTCCCGGACCTTTTAGCACTGGGACCCACTTTTTAGAATGTCCGGGACCACCAGAAGTGAAGTGACGGCTAGAAGTGCTATCACTGTGATGACAGAGCCTGCTGCGTTCCTGAGAATGTAGCAATAAGTTGGGTTATTTCTCAGCCACTTTCCAATAGCCAAGTGAATCAGAAAGAGAAAAAAAAGCCTATTTACAACCTTGACACGAGCAACACAACCACACAGCCCTCCCCATTTCCAGCACCCCATCTTTCCATATTTTCAATTTGGCTGCTCTAAGTGCTTCGCGACCCACTCATGGGTCCTGACACAGTTTCAGAACCACTGCTCTAAAGTGTGTGCATTCCCTCCCAACTTTGTGTCATATGCAAGTTTGATATTCATATAAATCATTCCTTCAACCAGAGTCACTGAACACATGGAGATGCTTAATATTGAATAGGCAATTGGTTCTCTGACTGGGATTGGCTCTCCATGGTTTCAGATGCCACTTTTGCAGACTTACCTGGAGATGCCAGGATCGAACCCAGGACCTTCAGCATGCAAACCCAGTGCACGACCAATGAGCTACAGTCGTTCTCAGAAGCTACCCCATTTAAGTTGTTGAAGAATACGCTCTTTTCTGCTGTCTGCAGAAAGCGACTACATCCTTTCTGATCTAATATTGCTATTACTACACTTTGTATTGAGTGTTTCCACCATTGTCCCACCTGTTTATGGACCAGACCATATTTTCAAGCTTCAAGTTCTTGTGCTCAGACAGGTGATAATCCCACTAGGCTAGAGCGGCCTTGTTCTTGTAGGGAGAGATGCTTGTAGAGTCCAGGTTTCCAAGCTCAGGTTTGCATGTTTGCAAAGAAACATCCTTCAGGCAACCAAAGACTTGAAAAAGAATTTATTGGGTTTTTTTTTTAATGAGGGGAGGGAACTTGTTAATTGTATAGTATCTAATTTAAAACTCACTTTACAAAATTTGACACATTCACATTATTAGTAATTTTTATAGATTTTTTTTTAAAGGGTTTTCTCCCAGAAGTAACTGGGGTGTACATGATTAGGTTGTAGCTATACACAGATGGGCCACAGTCCATTAGACACACTTCAGTCAACTGAAGTTGCGCTCAGCTCTGTGCGGGACTGTGGCCATGAGACTTAATGAGAACAACCCTTCTGGTTCATATTCTCTTACGCACACAGTCATTCAAACCATCCCATCATTATAGTTACAAACGAGCATTCATTTTTGTACATATTAACAAGAATGAGTCCTTGGGGCTGACACGGCTGAATTCACATCAATGGATCGCATTTAGCAGAGCTTTTAGAAGGCTATGAAAGTTCTTCCCCCCTTTTAACAGAAATGAGTTTAAAATCACAACTTATACAAGGTTTTGTCAGGGGCACATCAGGGAACGGAAGCATTAATAATCCACTTCTGGCAGCAAGTGCGCTTCCATCCTCAAATGGCAACCATCATGCAAAGTAAGGGTGCAATCCTGTTGCTCCCTTAGACCGGCGCATGCCACGGGCACTGGCCCAGTGTTCTTGGCAAAAGTGCAGTAAGGTATGTCTGTGACAGACCTGGAGGCAAATGGGCTGGTGGGGGCAGTTGCGCCGGCCCACGGACGCCAAACTCTGCCTCCACGCTGCCCAGGTAAGCTGGGGCTCTGCTGGCCAAGCTTAGCCGGTGCAGAGAGTTGAACAGGGCGGGAGGGAGGCATTTCGGGGCGTGGGGGGGGGGGGGCCAGGGCCCGGGGGGGGGTAGAGTGTGGATCCAGCACTTATGCTCAGCGGCGTCATGCAGCCGGAACGCTGGGCGGGAGGAACGGGTGAGTGGCAGCCCGCCCGTTGCGTTCCGGTCCGTTTCGCCGTCTTCCCCACCCCCGTGAAACGGACGATGGCGAAATGGACCGGAATGCAACGGGCGGGCTGCCGCTCACCCGTTCCTCCCGCCCAGCGTTCCGGCTGCATGACGCCGCTGCTTATGCCGGATCCTAACCCCAGGCCAGGTTGGCCTTGCACGGGCTGCTTGGAGTTGCATCAGCGATTTCACTGGCACAGCTCTAAGTAGCCCTACTGGGGCTAGTGGGGCTTACCCTGAGGCAGCCTCTGGCTGCCTGCTACACTACACTGGATACAGTGCAGGCCTGCCTGTTCCAATGTAGTATAGGGTTGGGCTGCCTGATACATAACCTCGTAAGCATGCACGGTAATCTAGAACACTGTGCCCAAGATCCCCCCACAACAAAGCCTTCTTATGAATCTGAAGTTAGTGCTTTTGCTTGGAAAGAGAAAAAAAAAAGGGAGACAGTGAAATAAAGATTCATGGATAAAAAAGGAGAACACATTTTTGCTATAACCCCCAATATGTGTGCTCAACATATATTGTAACCATAAAACACTTTCGTTTTAGCAGGAGCTATGCACTGAAGACACAGAGTGGCAGGAGCTTTTCACGCGCGTTCGAATGAAATCCCATCTGAATGAAAATTTGGAATGCTGGGAAGGCACTTGCCAATTCAGGGTTCTGGGTTTGAGAGTGAAAGGTGCATGATCTATACAGAAACACGTTTCCTTCAGTCACGATCTTGTGTCATCGATAATTCACAGTGACAAATAAAGCAAAAATCTCCCAGAAAGGTTAAAATGCGGATCTGTGAAGGAAACAAAACAAAACACAAAGAATGGTGGTGCACAGAAGAATAGCTGACCCTGGATGAGTCAAGGATTGATTTGCACAGCCGACTTTTGAACTCTTGGGCAGTCACCTCACATCAGATTCCAACTGGAGCCTGTTCTTGTGTACAGTTTTGCCATATGGCCTGCTGTGTTTTACCCTTTCAGATGATTGGTGGGTTCTCAGTTTACCGTCTTCTTAAAGTGCAAAAAAGGCACTGGAAGAGCCGTTGTTAAGTGCTGTCTGATGGCTTCCTGGCTGGCTTTTTTGTCGTGGGGAATAGCACAAAGGTTGTTATTCATCCCTGAAGGAAGTGGTTATGATCATTCACATCTCTGTACACTTGCAGGCTGTGACTTTAAGGTTTCCGCATGAGAAGTGCAGAGGTTTTTCTAAGCTGCAAAAAGAGGATTTTTTTTTTAAACTAAAGGAATCAATCAATCAACAGTACTTATATACCGCTTTTTAACACAAAGTTCACAAAGCGGTTTAGAGGCAAATAGTAATAATGAAGTTAAATGGCTCCCTGTCCCAAAAGGGTTCACAATCTAAAAAAAATACAGAACACCCCCAGCAACAGTCACTAGAAAAGATACTGCACAGGGGTGAAGGACAATTACTCTCCCCCTGCTAAATCTAGGAGGAACTCCACTTGAAAAATCAATCAATCAATCAATCAATCAATCAATCAATCAATCAATCAATCAATCAATCAATCAATCAACAGGTACTTATATACCGCTTTTCAACACGAAGTTCACAAAGCGGTTTACAGGCAAATAGTAATAATAAAGTTAAATGGCTCCCTGTCCCAAAAGGGCTCACAATCTAAAAAAAGGCAGACCGCCAGCAACAGCCACTAGAAAGACTGCGCAGGGGTGAAGAGGGACAGTTACTCTCCCCCTGCTAAATATAAGAGGAACACCACTGGAAAAAGTGCCTCTTGTCCAGTTAGCAGGGGTTGTGCTGTGCATAGGAAGTTGTGCATAGTTCAGTAGGTACCAGGGTGTGGTTTGGTCTGTATCAGAACAGTGACTGAAAAAGAGCCATTAGCTCCATCGATTACCACCAACCTAGCTGCCAGATCTTAAATGTAAAATGGAATAGCACTGTTAGAAGGCTTTGCTCAGGCCTGCCATTAACTCAACGCTGTAAATAAAATGTGCTTCTGATTTGACAACTTACCTCTCTTAGGAATTTTACCTAGGCTTTCTGTATGGATTGTTCCTGTTCCTCTGTCTGTTCTTCCACTGACTGCATGGCTTCTTGCACATAGACAATGAGTTCAGAGGCCTCTCCGCCCTGGGTGTAGACAGTCACTGTCCCAATCCCTTCCACGTCATCGGACGAGACGACCAAATGATGCTGCTCAGCCAGCTCAACGGAGGCCTGCTGCAATGTTTCCTGAATCATGACTGTGTGGTTGGCTGGCTGCTCCTCCTCGGTCACCTGTAAGAAAATAGCAAGTTATAAAAAAGTTTAGTGTGGCCTTTCGTTTTATACTGACAAAGAACATGACATTGTAAGGACAAACGCGTATGCCCCCCATGCCATAAACTGATGGCTCTTCAGGAGACTTCAGGTAAATGACAAGGCAGGCCTGCATATGAGCAAAAGCCCAGAATGACTTGAGCCCCTGCCAGAAGGCAAACTGGGAGAGTTCTGTTCTTAATTCAACAGGGACAGAGTCCTGTGTCAAAGGCACAGCTACAGAGAAGGCCTTTCCCCTTGTGCTGCCAACGGAACCTCAGCTCATTGCTGCACACTCAGACGAACCCCCGCGAGATGACCTCAGGAGACAGACCACCTCATAAGGGAGGAGGCTGTCTCTCAGATGCCCTGGCCCAAGCCGCGAGGGCTCTGAAGGTCAAAACCACCACTTTGAGAGCGCAATGCTAGGCTGGAGTTAGGCTGGCACAGTTAGGCCAGCAAAGTTTGGCCGACACAAGGGACACTGTAAAGCACGTTTGGTCCACTCTCGGAGTCAGGGAGGATGGCACACGTCTGTGTGGCCTAACTTTGCTGGCCTAACTGTGCCCGGCCTAACTCCAGGTTAGGATTGCGCCCTGAGTCATGCCCAGAAAGTGGCAGCCACTGCAGATGAAGGAACAGCTTGATATAGTCAAACAGTTTTGAACAAACAAACTATTCCACACTATGGTACACTAACCAAAAAGACTGCCCGCCAAGGGTTTCAATGAGATCAATCATCATTATGAATAAATCTGTTTTCACCCCACTCTTCTTCAGGACAGCATACATGTGTCTCCTTCATCTGCCTTGGTCACTATTTTATCTTCATAACAACCTTAACAGATAGATCAGTGGTTCCCAAAGTGGAGGGTCGAGACCCCCCACTCTGGGAAGCACCAGCCAAGGGCACCCGGACGTTGGTTGTAATTGCATTTTTAAAACATCGCGAAGCTTGGCCAGCGCTGTGAGGAGTGGGTTTAAAGTAAGCCCCGTTGCCCAGGGCAGCAGCGCCATCCTGGGGACCGCGTTGCTGCCTTTGCCCCACCCCTGCAGCCAGCGGCGTCATGCTGCCGGAACGCTGGGCGGGAGGAATGGGTGAGCGACAGCCCGCCCATTGCGTACCGCTCCATTTCGCTGTTTTCCCCGCCCCCGGGCTGCCGCTCACCCGTTCCTCCCGCCCAGCATTCCGGCAGCATGACGCCGGTGCCCGCAGCTACCAACTCCCTGGTAGGAGTTTGGGAACCACTGAGGAAGAGCATGATGAGAGACACTGCCAGGCCCAAAGTCTCCAGTGAGGTTCTTGGTTGACCAGGGATTTGTCCCCAGCTGGCCATACTCCTAAGACCAGCTCTATCCACTGCACTATTTGCATCATCTCAGGAAATAGGCACAGCTCCCAAAAGACGTTACATCTGCAAAAAGTAACTTAACGCACACGGGTCATTCCGTGTCAAATCATCGCACCGTGTCCGACTGACCTCTGTAGATTTTTATGAAATTTGGGGTACTTACTTGTGCCATGGCATAATGCAAAAATACCAGTTTTTAGCAGCCTATGTATTATTGCTTATTATGTTAAATTTTATAGCTAAGCAAACTTCCAAAATTTTATCAAAAAATGGCATGCTAGGATCCTTTAACTAGTTGTACCTTGGACACCAGTTGAGATATAGAGTTGGGATGGTCTCGTGTCTAATTATACTCCCAAAATTATTTTGGGACGATGATGGGATCATAAGATATGAGAGCTCACACACACCTATGTTCAAGAGCAAATAGAATTTTCAAATTGAACAATTTTTAAAATCTACAACGTAATTCTTTTATAGTATTTACGAATGTTGTTTCTTTGTGTACTGCTTTCCTCAGTTTGTTCTGTTGTAACCCATTTATTTTTAGGTGCTGTAAAAGAATTATGTTAGACACAAGTATTAACTAATTTTGAGATTTTTTTTCAAAATTTTAAAAATGTCTGTTTTTGAGAAAATTTATTTTAAAGTTTTTAATTGAATTTTTTTAAAACTAAAATTATTAAGCCCATTGGGTCCAATGTCATATGAAAACCCATGGAAACAGCTTTAAAACGAGACCACTCCCAACTCTATATCTCAACCGGTGTCCAAGTTAGAACTAGTTAAAGAATCACCAGCATGCCATTTTTTGATAACATTTTGAAACCTTAGACTTAATATATGTTTTCTGTGAATTAAAAACTTAAAAATATGCACTCCTTCAACAATTATATAGGATCTTTAGGTATGCCAAGCTTTGCCAAAATCTAAGAACGTGAGGTAGAAAATTGCCCTTAAGTGTCATTTGACACGTTTATGCTCAAATGTGGAAGAATGAAGAAATTCCAACTGGAGATCAGTTAGTAAGTAAAATTTATGAAGTAGCTGAAATGGATATTTTAACTGAAAGATTACGGGGAAAGTCCGATAAGATTAGTCATTATTGGCAGCCATTTTATGATTGGATTGATAAACAATGTTAGGCATAGACAGAAATTGGAGACTTATTTTCTTTATTTGATATTTTATTATGCTAGATACAGCCGAAGGTAGATTATTCTGTAGTACTATTAGATTATTGTCATAATGGAATGAGTCACACAGCAACGGTCCTTTCCTAATGTGTGTTACCGTTTTTTTGTTTTTTCCTATACCTGCTTTATTTGTCCCATGTATTCCTTACCTGTATCTTTAAATAAAAAATTAATAATAATAATAAAAACAGTGTGATTTGACACGGAATGACCCACGCGCATGCGCGCGTGCACACACACACACACACCAACTCCTGTCCTCTGCTGCACCAACACATGCCCATTGAGAAGGGCATGCACTGACACGCCGCTGAGAAGCCATGCCATCAATGGAAGCCTCTTTGTGGCAAGCTGCATTGAGAGAATGGCAGAGACTAAGGCATACAACTAGCAGCCCAATCCTATGCTAGACTGGGCTGCTGGCCAGAGAGCTCTGTGACAGCGGGACAGAGTTGCAAAATGGCTGCTGAGAGCTCGAGCACTCCATCCACAGCCATTCTGAACCTGCAGGTAATGTGGGCCCACCTGTACGCTAAATGTTGCCACCGACTTCATTATGGATTTTTATTCACGTGTCGATAGCTGACAAAGCGACACCTTAAAATTGGGGGAGGAGAAATTTCAACTCCCCCGACAATACGCAACTTGCCAAGCACTCATAAACTACATCAACTTAGCCCACCAGGCCAGTAATTGAAATATGAGATGGCCCAAGGCTCCCATCATTTGCAGAGAGGTTGCTTGCTGAAATAGTGGCAGCAATGAAGCATGAACATGGGGGAAAGAGAAGGGGGGGGAAAGGCAAGAATAATAATTCTACTGGAGAAAAGGAAAACACATTTCTTTTGGGCCGAAAGGTTTGTTATATGACACAGCTGTGCTCAACAGAAGGTCATTTTATGTGTACGCTGATCTGTATATGCCAAGCTAGCTGTGCCATTGCATTGATTTAGGCTGGCTTTGGCTTTTTCTGTGGCTCAGAAAATGCGTATCTTTTATTCAAGTTGGTTTCTGCTCAATCTGAAGAAATGTGTGAATGTGTGGGGGAAGAAACAGCAAGTTGGAACTCGGGGAAATATCCATCATGACATGTCACAGTTGGCAGAAGGTGACTGATAGGGTGTGCAGGTGGCACATGCCATCTGAGGCGGAACCCCTTGAACGTCATCAGCACGTTTTGGATTCCTTGTCGCTACGAACAGCATCACAGAGCCGGTGGCCAGCTGCTTCACGGGGGGGGGGGGAAGCAGAGGCGTAGGTAACAAAACAGGTACAAACAAAATCAGGGCGCAATCTAACGCCCTCCGTTCAGCTGATGAAAGATAGCTAGCTGCTAGCATCAGCCAAACGGCAGACTGGCACCCTCGCGGCAGCGCTGGGGCTGTTGGGCTGACACTAGCAGCAGCAGAAGCGGCAGCAGAAGAAGCAGAAGCAGCACAAGGGTGCTGGCCAGTGGTGTTATTCACCCGGTACGCTGGGCGGGACTTACCTTTGAGCGGCAGTCCGCCCGTTGCATCACGCCGCGTTCCGCCGCTTTCCCGCCCGCTGGGGCGGGCGGGAAAGCGGCGGAACGCGGCGTGACGCAACGAGCGGACTGCTGCTCAAAGCAGCGTGACGCAACGGGCGGACTGCCACTCAAAGGTAAGTCCCGCCCAGCGTACTGGGTGAATAACGCCACTGGTGCTGGCCAAAGGCTGTGCTGTTCCTGCGCCAGCTGAATTCAACTGGCCCAAGGGTGGTTCTGGGCGGGGGGGGGAGGGAGGAAGTGGGTGGTCTGGGAGGCATCCTGGCCTGGGGAGGGGGGAAGAGCTGGGATGCGGCCATCAGGCGCAGGTCCGAGCAAGCCCACTGGGTGGCTGGTGCCTACACTGGGGCAAGGGAGGCTCCGGCCAGCTCCTAACCTGCACTGGATACAGCGCAGGCCCACCAGCGCAAGTTAGGATTGCGCCCTCAGTCTAAACAGCGGCTCCCAAACTGGTGGGTTGTGACCCCCCCGGGGGAACGGCCCACAAGTAAGTGCCCCATCGGCGCCACAGCCATTGGCAATCTGAGCTATTTGCAGTAGCAGGGAGGCCCGCAGAGGGACTGCAAGCCTCTCAAAACTCTCCCGGAGGCCAGCATGACCCCCATGTGGGTTTACAAGCCCCTTGAGCCCACCACCCCCTCCCCACCCCTACCGACACTTGCTGGGGTCCCAAAGTCAAAGTAGGACTCTGGGAAGCGCTGGTCTAGAGCCCAAGAAAACAAATGATGGGCGACTAGCACCCAGCTACACTTGTCTTTCATTCTCTTATGTAGCCCCGCTAGATCGGGAGCCCAGCATTCAGTTGGACTGGGATTCAGTTGGTACACCACCACCCTTGCTGCCCAGTCAAAATACATTAAAATTATCGGAGCATTATGACCCTTTCAGTACAACTTAGTGGCGAGCTAAGAAGCAGCCCAGGTGTGCTGGAAATGCAGGGTTTTTTTTAGTCCCAAACACAGCAACCTTAACAGCGTCAGCACGTGGCATTCAATCACCGGCATAAGCAGAAGGGGATGGCAATCAAATGTAAAGCCCCAGTTGGAACCAAAGTGGAGCAAATAAAGTGGGGGCAAGAAGCAAAGGCTCACTGAGTCAAACAGACTCGGGCACAACCCTACTGTATGCACTGGGCCGACGCACTGGGCTTGCGTCAGGCCAATGACAGTAGCGCCGACGCAGGGGTGCCGGCTGCCGAACTCGGCTGGCGGAAGAGCGTTTCTGGGCGGGCTGGTAGGAGTGCTGGCCCAGGGAGGGGGCAGAGACAGGATGCAGCTGGTGTTTAGCAGGCGCAGATCTGATGGAACCCTATGCGGAGGCTGAAGCAGATGTGCTCTTGCTCTGGGGAGGCTCCCAGATGCACGTAAGGTGCTCTGGATATGGCTCAGACCCACTGACCTCGCCATTCCAGAACAGCTTGGGATTGTGCTCTTAGCGCCCTCAGTGTGGCCTGCAAGCAATCCACTCAGGGTTTCCAAGATAAATACTTAGAATTTCACAGATCCCCCATATATAGCAATTTCTAGTCCAGGACCCAGACAAGTAACCAAATGGGGGGGGGGGGAACGTGTAATTGAAATAGGTGCACAAACCTGCTTTGCTTCCTACTAATTTTGGTGCTTTGACATCTTTGTTCAGATGGAGGGGGAAGGGGGCACTATTTAGTTTTAGGCATGGTACCACAAAATGCACTTGCAATTCATTCGGCAAGCAACACTTTGTGGCACACACATAATCCCAAGTGATGAACTGCACAGCCCAGGAGTGAGTGATATTACGAAGCTGCCGAGACCTGCAAGCAAGTGTAATGGATCCTGAACGGGGGTTGGAATTGCCTTGGTTTCGTTGAAAGCCATACATAATCTTAAATGCAGCTGAGATGCACAAATAAATAACAAGGAGAGGAAGATAAATAAGAACGTTGTTGACACAGGAGAAATGAAACCAGAATCTCATTCGGCACAAAGATGCCAAACTGAATGCTTATTCAATTTTATATTCTCCTGAAAATGAAAATGGCCAATAAAGGAAGTTAACAATCTCCCTTTCTGCCTTTATCTGTATGTTTTTATTGGTTTTGTCACTCAAAGAAAAATGATTAACTGCGTTTACTGCTGGTGCTCCTTGTTCCCTCTCTGGTGGACGTCTATCCACAATCCTCTTAGCGTGACAAATTGCTGTGCTTCTCCGGGTATGCACACTTCAAATCAGCTCAGCATTTATATGCCTGCTACTCAATTTCTTTTGGATTGATCCACTGGGTACCATCTTTCTGAAATTTTGCTTTTCTATCCCTCCAACCAGATGTGCAAAAGAGGGGCAGCTGTCAGCAAGCCCAACTGAGATGCTCGGCTATTCCGATTCCTGTTTCACATATAGACTTATTTCAAGGCTAGCATTCATAACACCCGTCCTCTCTGACAGACACTTAATACGTTGTAATTCTGTATAATTATGTGCCTGCCATTAGCAAAGAGGCACATTTCATGTGCTGCTCCTCTGATATTTAGCAGGGACTCAGGGTGCAATCCTAACCTGGAGTTAGGCTGGCAATTAGGCCAGCAAAGTTTGGCTGGTACAAGGGACATGATAAAGCATGTTTGGACCACTCTCGGAGTCAGGGAGGATGGCGCCCCGCGGGGGCGGGGAAGACGGCAAAATGAACCGGGATGCTACGGGCGAGCTGCTGCTCACCCGTTCCTCCTGCCTAGCGTACCGGCTGAATGCCGACGCTGATGGCGCCTGTCTGTGTGCTGGCCTCTCTAACTCTGAGAGTGGTCCAAACATACTTGATGATGTCCTTCGTGCTGGCCAAACTTTGCCGGCCTAACTCCAAGTTAGGATTGTACCCTCAGTAACTGTCTCTTTTCACCCCAGTGCAGTGTCTTTTCTAGTGGGTGTTAGCTGGTGTGTCTTCCATATAGTTTCAGATGGTGAACCTTTCTGGCACGGGGGACCCTTCATTTATTCATTTGATTTTTTTCAGTTATCTACTTTGTGAAATTTATGTTGAAAAGCAATATATAAATATTCTTAACAATAACAAACAACAAGTGAGGGTGGGCAATTGTGTGGTGTTTTTTTTTAATGAGAAAACACTAACAGCTTAGCAAAAATTGCACTATATTCTAAACTCATACTTCCAAAGGAGGCACATGCATCCAATAAACTTTGTGGCTGGCCTTGCCCTCTCCACTGTGCCCTTGTTCATGGCTAGCACATCCACACCCCAATCCTTCCTAAGTCCCTCCACGGCAATGCAGCGCCACTGCTATATCCCACAGAGGATTTCTGGCTGCTGGAGGTCTCTTTGGGCTAAAGGCAGTGACGTCATTCACTGGCGCCAGCAACCGGAATGCTGCTGGTGCCAGGATCCGGAACGCCATGGGGACGGACAGGTGAGCTGTAGCTCCCCGCCCCCTTGTGGTGCCCGGCAGAGCTCTCTTACAGAGTGATCCAGGCGCAGGGGTGGGCGGGCGGGCAAAAACAGCGCACGGAGTTGGGGGACACAATCAGGCAGACACCCCAGGAACCTAAGGACAAGGACTGGGCTTTACTTTGTTTTTAAGTGGGTTGTAAAAGTAGATCAAAAGTGCGCCTTCAAAAATGAATTTGGTCACAGCATGGCCGAAAGGATGGGGAAGAATGCCAATTTTTTAAAAATGCTGTTTTCCAGGTAAAACGGGAAAGATCACATATAAAGGATGTCAATAGCAATGAGAAAACGACTAATTCTGTTAGGCAAGTTTCAGGCCAGAGGAAATCAGGGCTTATTACGTTCCAAGAAGTCCACCTGTCTGAAATGCTTATGACTCAGGACAAACTAGATGCGACAAGGCAGCTGTCCAGGTGTCTGCCCCATTCAGTTATTATGCGGATGGGAAAGTGGTCTATTCCTAACCTGAAAGGAAACATGTGGAGGTTAAGAGCAAATGTCTGCACTGATGTCACGGAGCTCCTGTGGTGGTTCAGGGGATACATTTTGTATAGATGTCCAATGTTAATGCTAGATGTGGAGGTGGGTTCATCTGCGCCATCTGATCTTGTTTGACCCTGAAAGGAGTGAGGCTGTGTTCGTTTTTCACCTACTAGCATGCTCGCCATGCGACCAATCTTTTCTGCTAGAAAACATGGCCACTTCCATGAATGTTATTCTGTTGCTCTGTTCCGAGGAAACAACTGGTGTAGCCATCTTGTATGGCAAATAGGGTGGCAGTAAAGGTGGGTTTTTTGAACTTGGACAGAAGGAGCCATCCATTCTTGACATTTATACAAAAGTTAAGGCAACTGTAATAAATAAAAGGCAATGAAGAAATGCTGAGAAAGTACGTTTGACACAATTTTCCTTCCAATCTTTAATGACTTGCGTTTCTAGCATGCTGGAGGCATGCTAGTCACTATTTTCTAGTGGAGAAATGAATTCAATCAAAGTTTCATATGTAAATGTGAAGAAGAGTTTGGAGCAGACCTGGGAAAGCTGAATGCCAGCTGGACTAGATGGGCCTTTCACCTGATCTTATGTTCTTGTATTTCCCTCAGAAATTTCCCTCAGAAAGCCAGATACAAGGGAGTGGCCACGGGATGCAGGCATCTTGTTGTCTTGTGTGCTCCCCGAGGCATCTGATAGGCCACTATGAGATGCAGGAAGCTGGACTAGATGGGCTCTTGGCCTGATCCAGCAGGGCTTTTCTTATGTTCTTAAAGCTATGCAAATCCTCTCTAAAACTGTGATGATAAACTCTTAATTTAGCCTCTCGCTCCATTAAAAGCTCCCACAACTTAGGGTGCTTTGATGTTAGGATGTTTCCCGCATTTCTGCTCCCCCCAGCCCATTCCACCTGTCACTACCAGCCACCTCTATGGAGAAGAAGAACACAGACCACAAGATACAGACAGGTCCTGCTAAACATTACAGAGGGGGAGCTATACGTATGGCTGCAGTCTTTCCGGGTTGTTCTGTGTTCAGCGTACTATCAAGTTTGGTCTGCAGCAAATTGTACTGAAATCCAAAACATGTTTTGTTCAAGAGAAACAGGACAGGGACTGCTAAGCAAGGACTCAGCGAGGCAATTAGAGGACAAGGGTGGAGGTGCAGAGACAGACGACACTGATAGATTGCAGAGACCTTGAATATTTTCTGTCCTTACAATTCATTAGACTTGCTGAAGGTCACAAGGCTAGAATTGCAGAATACCATTCCAAAAGAAAAGTCAAATACATAACACATGCTTTAAAACCCTATTGTTGTGAACGAGGAATTCAGAAAGATTAAAAATGGACAAAGCATCAGTTGAACAACACATTATAATCTTCAAGGTGAAATTGGCACAGGCTGTTTCTCCTGCCTCTTTTCCCTCCATATTAACTGTTGCAGCTAAACAGGTTAAATTTTCTTTTTACATTTGAGAAGCCAATTTTACATTGGATGGGGAAAAGCTTAAATGTAAACTTGCAAAATATTCAAGGGAGGAGGGAATTCAGGTTGGGTAAAAGGTTCTCCATGTTGACCAGACTGAAGAGAAAATACATGCTGACACAGTCGTCCTAGACACACTGACTGTAGCCGAAACATCTAAACGAAGGTTAACCAGTTGCTTATATACAGGGAAGGATACTGATGGAATGCTGCCGTTCATAGTTGGCAAAGAGACCTGCCATGTTTAAGATAAGGAAGAAACTAGGAACGAATCAAGCCCATTGCCCCTATTTTGCTGCCTTTTGTGAGCATGGGGATCTGGGGTGCAGAAATGCAAAGATTGCGTAAGTCATAGATTGTGTCCACTTTGCTGTTGATTTAAATTGCATTCTGTACGGCATTTAAAAATGCATGCTGCTGAAACTGAATGTCGTTGCTTTGCTTTCTCTTGCCTAGTCCCTCAAAATTCTGGACCGAATGCATCTGCTCACATTTCACCAACAATATTTTAGGAAGCCGAGAATCAAGCAACAAAGAATAGCCTGCACATTTATTTAGCTCAGCTTAATTGAGTTTCTGCAAGGCTAGTCAAGGAATTTTTCAAGTCCTTCTCAGCTAATTTGGTTCTCTCGGGCTGCCAACCCGATTCCCTGACTCATCACTTCTGCTGAGCAGAGACACCCTCGAGAATTGGACGACACGGGAAGGAGAAGAGGCAGAAAAGCTGGGAGCTCAGAATGGGCAGAGGGCAGCTATGGGCCCACCTGAACTCCTGCACCAGCTGGGAGGCAGGAGAGACTGATCAGCTCTCCTAAGAGGAGACACTTGCTGCTTGAGGCTAGTGTGGCTGACCTGGGTCCAGCTGCCACCACAAATAATATAAAATGAGTGGTAAGAACAGCAAGGAAAAGGAAGACCACGAGAAGGTACTTAGAATGCAGGACTAAGAACAGCCTTTCCTCAGCACCAACAACGAGCCCTGCCAACCCCTGGCATGACTGATGTTGGGGCAGCCGCAGCATTTCCCAAACAGGAAGTAGGACATTATCGGCTTCTTGCTGAAGGTGGCAACAGCTACCTCTGTTGGTCACAGTAGTGTTACTGGTTGTTACTCAGCAACGAAAGGCGCAATCTTAAGCTGCGCTGGCACAGGCAGTGCAGCTTGGGGGCAGGCAGGAGCCTCCCTGGCGCAAGGACGCCACACAACTGGATTCAGGGCCATGATCAGCGGTGTCATGCAGCCGGAACGCTGGGCGGGAGGAACGGGTGAGCGGCAGCCCACCCGTTGCATTCCGGGTGGGGAAGACGGCGAAACGGACCGGAACGCAACGGGCGGGCTGCCGCTCACCCGTTCCTCCCGCCCAGCGTTCCGGCTGCATGACGCCGCAGGCCGTGATTCCTGGACTGCATCCCAACGCCACCCCCCTCCCCGGGCCAGGCACGCCTCCTTGCCTGCCCCCACCCAGATAGGCCCTCCCTCCCACCTCTCCCTGCCCAGAACCAGTCTTGCGCCAACCGAATCCCAAGGATGCAGCACTGGCAGGGGGCCCGGGACGGCGCTCTCACGCCAGCGCTGTGTGCACAGGGCCGACGCAAGTGGCTGGCACTTTGGATTGCACCCTAAGCAGTGTGGTTTCTGTACTACAAGTAAGCAGACCGCCCCACAGTTCTGCACAGCATTGGAGATCAGGTTCTAAAACATTTCTCGAAGCTTTATGCCAGTCTGGCTTCGAAACGTTTGGAATGTTTTGCTCGATGCACACATCTTGATAAACAGTACCACACAGTTCTAGCTAAACTTCTTGCTTTACATAAAGAAATGTTATGAAGATTAGCATACTATTACCAATATAAAGATTTAGAGTAAAAAGCTATAGAGAAAGTTCTAAGCATTTAATTTATGGCATATAAAATTAATCCAGTGCGTCTGCACAGAGAAAGCATGCAGAATTTGTAGTAGGGACTTGTGAAATGCCTTATTCTGAATGCTTACAGGTATCAGAAAACATGCAAGTTACTGAAATGTGGTTTTCTGGCAAACCATAATCTTGACATAGATTTGTCTTTATGAATACTGAAAGCTCCTGTTCATTACACACATGCAAAACTTGTTCGGCTACTATCTGAAAGACTGATTTTTTTTTCCCACCGTCCAACTAAATCCTACCGAACAAACATGCCCTCAGCAATACCCTTGCAACCTCATTGCCTCCAACAGCTTGCAGGTGGCTACCTCATTACAGCTTGATGCTCAGGCACAGAATGAAATGCAGGTCAATTTTCTCAGCTGTATTGCCTTAGGGCTGATTTAAACAGCCATTTTTGCCACAATGCAGGAATCTCCCTCTGGAAGAAATGCAGCTATGTTGAATGCAGAGTTAGTTTCAACAAAGGAGGTACACATCATGCCGGGCTTCATGTGACTCCCCAATATGTGTGCAGGGGATTGCCTGCTTGAGAGTGCACCCGTGGCAAACTCCCTGCAAACAGAATGCCAACGTGTGAAAAAGACAATGAATGAAAGCATTCCTTCGGAGGCAGCGATTTTCAATTAGCGTGCCACGGCACACTGATGTGCTGTAAAAGTTCTGCAGGTGTGCTGTGAGAATTGGGAGCGCAGCAACTGAAAATTGCTGAAAAATTGTTCTGGGTTTCTGTTTCTAGGGCAACTGTCCATAGTAATGAATTGTCTGTCCCTCTGTTGGGCTTGTGTTGGCCCAACAGCAGCAGTGCTAATGCAAGGGTGCTGGTCGGTCCTCTAGTGTCAACGCTACTGCCGTTGGGCCAATGCTAGCAGCTAGCATCGGTCCAACAAAGGGCCTTGGATTGCACCCTAAGTAGCTGGCGCAGAGCCACATGGACCCGTACTGTAGGATCAGTCCTAAAAGGTGATTACTATTAGCAGCCACCACTGCCGCTGAACCCCCCCCCATACCCAGACTTGATCCACCATCCCCTGTCCCATCACATCGCCATTCCGCCCGCACCCTGCCCCCATTGCCACCTCATTTTGCCATCCCCACCCCCTTTCTGTCCTCCTGCCACCCTACCATCTCCCCATCATATCATTTGGATCGGCAGATGGCTCCTGATCTGCTGGTGTGAACGGGAAGGCTCTGGCTTTCCCGTCAGCATCACATCAGTGTGCCATTGAGTGCGCTGCCGGAGTGTGTTTAACAACTGGTGCTGACTGCTTTGAGGCAGAAGCACCGGCAGAATAGGGACTAGAACATTAGCCAGGCCAGACAGAATTGGACCATTGGCTGCTAAGCTGACAAATACTTGCAGCTATAAGTGGGAGGCTTTGACCAGGAAGAGCCAGCCAGAAGTAACGTCACAAGCGGCTAGGACCAGGGCGGTCAGTGTGCCGTGAGAAGAAAATCATTGACAATCCTAACGCAGAGGTGCTTTCTAAGTTTATATAAAGAATGTTTAGGACACTGTTCTGCTTAAAACTGTTTAGCTGTTGTAAACCGCTTCAGGTCCCGTTCATTATGGGAAAAAAGCAGGGTAGAAATCTTTAAAATAAATACATAATAGTTCCCGAACTGGTGGGTCATGACCCACCAGGGGAACAGGGAAAGGGTGATCCCCCTTTGAAGGGAATGGCCCAGAAATCAGCAGCAGCATGACTGTGGAGATCGTGCTGCTGCTGAGCAGGGAAGGGGTTGTTTGTTTTTTAACTTGCGTGGGGGTCCCTATGACTCTCTCTCTCTCTCTCTCTCTCTCTGGGGAGCCTGTGACCCCCCTCTGCAGCCCTCCCCAAGGCTTGAAAATGTTGAAAAAAAGGGGAAGAAACCCCACTTCTGGTTTGGGGGCTGAAAGAGGAAGGTTTAAAAAAAAACTTTTAGAAACATTTTCAAGCCTCTGAGAGGGCTGTGGAGGGGGTCACAGGCTCCCCGGACCTTCCGGAGAACCACAGTGAACCCTAGGTAAGTTTGCAACCCCTGTCCCTGCCCAGCACAATCATGGAAACCATGCAGCTGCTCTCCCCTACCCCTGCCCATGCAAACACTTTCAGGGACCACTGGTTTAAAAATATGCAAAGCAATGTAAAATTAAAAACAACGCAAGCATCTGCTTTGCGTGCAGGGACTGAGCTGTGGAGGGACTTCCAAGAGGAGCCAGACTGCCATCCCCTCCACTTCCGTCCTGAGACGGCACAGTCCCACAACACACGCACCTCTCTGCACTAGCGTAATAGGCAGCAGCGGCATTCAGCCGGTACGCTGGGCGGGACTTACCTTTGACCGGCAGTCCGCCCGTTGTGTAACAGCGCGTTCCGCCGCTTTCCCGCCCGCCCCGGCGGGCGGGAAAGCGGCGGAATGCACTGTTACGCAACAGGCGGACTGCCAGTCAAAGGTAAGTCCCGCCCAGCGTACCGGCTGAATGCCGCTGCTGGTAATAGGCCTGAAATACGCGCCTTGACATCCAAGGCTGAAAACATTCACCCTCCTCACTCAAACCCTTATATACAAAGCAATCAAGTTGATTGCGAACAGATCGAGGCACAAACATTCAAATATTCCTAAGGCAGACTCCAAAAACCAACGTTGGCCAGAAGAGTGCTACATAGATGCTCACTAACGAGCTGCCTAGATAAAAGATGCTGCAGATCCACTTACAGCAAACCTCTACAAATACGAACAGCTCATGCACAGATACAGAAAACTGCCCTCCCCCTGTACACAATGCCTATTTAGCGCAAAATATTACAACCATGCCTGCACACATTCCACAGGGATTGAAGGTGTTTTTACCTGCTTCACCACAGTAACGGTTCCTGGGGCCATCGCGACCACGGAGGCAACGGCAGCGGCACCATGGGGCTCTGAACCCAGCTCTATGATTTGCTGCAGGATGTTCACAGCTGTGGGGTCCAGTCGTCCTCCTTATCAGACAGAATCAAGCAGAATGCCATTAGGAGCACCACGCCAATTTCAAGGCCACACACACTGGCAGATCCACTTACAGCAAACCTCTACAAATACGAACAGCTCATGCACAGATACAGAAAACTGCCCCCCCCATGTACACAATGCCTATTTAGCGCAAAATATTACAAACACGCCTGCACACATTCCACAGGGATTCCACTCAAGCTCGTTTTCTTTGCTCCCATTTTCATCTTTGCGCATTCTGCCATGATGTCAATGAGACTTGCATTCAAGTCTTTCAGGATCAGGGACACCCCCTACACTCTCAGACGCATAATTTTCCAATGCCTTTCAAGACATTTATTGAGTTTTCACAGGCCAGCGTCAACTTTGGTAGATGTAAAGTACCATTGGGATTGTAAGCAAGGGGGAGCAGGTTGCTTTACACCTAGCGTATGGGTGCAAAATACTTGTTAGCATAACTATATACTTTTTTCACCATCATTGCCACTTCTGGTCTAGATCTAATCTGGCCTAGATGCCTTTAAAAGGGAACTGGACAGATTTCTGGAGGAAAAGTCCATCGCAGGCTACAGGCCATGATGGTTAGTGCAACCTCCTTACTTTAGAGGTAGGCTACCCCGGAGTGCCAGATGCAAGCGAGTGGCAATGAGATGCACATATCTAGTTGTCTTGTGTGCTTCCTGAGGCATCTGGTGGGCTGCTGCGAGATGCAGGAAGATGGACTAGATGGGCCTTTGGCCTGATCTAGTGGGGCTCTTCTTATGTTCACTTGTAAAACTATTAAGAATTATTCCAATATAAAGGCAACTTTGAACATACTTTAGAGAGCAATCCTAACCTAGAGTTAGGCCAGCACAGTTTGGCCGGCACAAGGGACACCGTAAAGTACGTTTGGACCACCCTCGGAGTAAGAGAGGCCAGCACACAGACATGATCCATCCTCCTTGACTCAGAGAGTGGTCCAAATGCGCTTTACGGTGGCCCTTGTGGTGGCCAAACTTGGCTGGCCCAACTGCACCGGACTAACTCCAGGTTAGGATTGTGCCCTTAATGAGCTTCATGAGTAGTGCTGAGCTGAAATCTGGGGGAGACAATTTCATAAAAACCCGGAAATAGGTTTCCTGTTCAGAGGCTGATGTGGTAGTGGGGGGAGATATGGGGAATCATTGTGAAAGGGCTGAGAACCCATTCAAAATCCTTATGCTGATCCCTGACTAAACAGGGTCAACCCATGTGACCAGAACAGAAGACACTACCCACAGCTTCATTTACCCCAGTGGCACCAGCTCAGAGCTAAATTTGATTAGCAACATAACACACTATGACATCACAATACTTTTAATCCTAACGGGCTGCAATCCCTTGAGGAAGAACAAAACAGCGGACAAAATGGATGCCGAACGAGTGGTAGAAAAAGAAAACAGTGACTACAAACAACCACTACAAAAGGATTAAAGGATATTTGGGGACATGTTATTACTTTAGTCAAGTGATCACTTAGATGACAATGGAACTTAAGAGAGCATTTGGCTAAGCACAATCTGAACATTAAGAGTCAATGGCTTTGGTTCAGCAAGCCACATGCGCAGCACAGCACCACCCTGCGGGAGGCCAACACTGGTTTTCAAAGTCTGAAGAAAGAGCCAGAGAGAAAGCCCAATTGACTTGACCACTTCCTTACTACGCTTCCGATGTAACATTAATGAAACCTGTGCAGGAGGAACGTGGAAGCCGTTTTCACAATAGGAGATTGTGTACCCCCAGAAGAAAAGCAAAGGAGAGCAGAAACCCCCCCCCCCAAAGGCAAACCTTAACAAGGACTTTTTAAAAGTTACTTCTTGCCTAAGAGCCGTGCATTGCCTTCACCCTAGTCATGTTCCTTTTCAACACAACTTCAGAAGCAACTCACTCTCACTTTAGGTGCTTCTTTAAAAAGCCACTGCAGGATTGGGGGGGGGGGGAAGCTGCATTGCTGGTTCCACATTGTAGCCAAGAAGGGCTTCTTTTTCAGAGCTGCTCCAGGCAGGGCTTAATAGATAAAACGAAGGAACTATGACATGCCTGATGTTGCTCTTTTCGCAGAGGGAGGCTTCTGGTGGTGTCATGTTGAAACCAGAGGAGCCAGTTCAACTCTTCTCTCATGAGGTCGCTGTAGTAGTCCGGTGCGGATATGCAAAAAAAAGCCCTAAATTAGGTAATATCCTAATAAAAGCTCTCTCAACTGTTTTTGACAGTATGAGGTGTGCGTATTGGCAGGAAAGAGAATCCGACGAAGTCTGAGTACCAGAAGTGGGCCATTTTCAGGATGCCATTCTGAGAATGGGCCAAAATGCATGGAAAAGTCCTATACCGAGACGGTGCCCGCCCCAAGCCCAGTACAGACTGGGACCTGGACCTTTCCACCAGGTCCCAGTCTGTACATGGGCCAAAATGCATGCGCAACCATGCAAATTCAGACTGGGACCTGGTGGAAATGGCCCACTCCGGGTACTCCAAAGTTCTAGGACTTTCTGTCCTGCAATAAGCACACCCAGCTCTGAGACAAACAGCTGTCATACCTCTTGTTCAAGTTTTTTCGAGCTTGGGGCGGGCACCGTCTCGGTATAGGACTTTTCCATGCATTTTGGCCCATTCTCAGAATGGCATCCTGGAAAATGGCCCACTTCTGGTACTCAGACTTCGTCGGATTCTCTTTCCTGCCAATACACACACCTCATACTGTCAAAAACAGTTGAGAGAGCTTTTATTAGGATATTACCTAATTGAAATGCTAACCGCGACGGACTATAGGCAAGATGCTCTCCTTTGTTTACTCGCATAAGACTCCCACGGGCAAACTGGGGCTAACGATGCTGAACTATCTTACTAAGACTGTTTTCAGGATTTCTGAGATAATGTACATGATGCACTTTTGAGCCTCAGAGGATTGATACATGACCATTGTGGAGTATTTTATCTCCTCCTTGAGGACAATATTTTACCGTTTTCTGAAGTATATCGTAGGTCCTGTAGAGCAGCAACGGCAGCCTGCGTTCCTTGCACGTCTTCAGCTTCTGTGATATGGAGATACTGGGTGGGGGCTTCTTCGGACACTTCTGTTGTTGACTGCGCAAAAAAGTCCACGCAGGGTGATCATCAAATAGGGAAAGAGAAGAATGTCATAATTAATAAATTATCACGAAGTATCCAAAATATTTATAGCCAGAAACCTGGAAACACTGAATTTCTTTCAATTCAAGGGTCATCCTGAAAACTGTTTGCCTATTTAATAGTCAATTCACTAGTGGCGTATCGGGGGGGGTGTCAAGGGGGCAAATGTACCTTGGGGTCCTCCTGCATGGGGTGGCACCATGACCCCCCCATTGCCATTGCTAGTCAATCAATCAATCAATCAATCAATAGTATTTATATACCACTTTTCAACACTAAGTTCACAAAGCGGTTTACAGGCAAATAATAAATAATAATAATAATAATAATAATAATAGTAGTAGTAGTAGTAGTAGTAGTAGTAGTAGTAGTAGTAGTAGTA
>JAJKFI010000036.1:8099655-8110790 GCA_029204185.1 Lerista edwardsae | reverse complement strand
TAGTAGTAGTAGTAGTAGTAGTAGTAGTAGTAGTAGTAGTAGTAGTAGTAGTAAAATGGTTCCCTATCCCAAAAGGGCTCACAATCTAAACAAAAATGCAAAACACCCCCAGCAACAGCCACTAGGCCAGACACTTTGCAGGGCTGAAGAGGGACAATTACTGCTAAATATAAGAGGAGCACCACTGGAAAAAGTGCCTCTTGTCCAGTCAGCAGGGGTTAGCAGGGGTACTCACCCTCTTCTCCTCACACTGTGCTTCACTGCAAGCAGCGCCCAGTCCCTCTGATGTTCGGAGGAATCTTGCACTGCTGCAAGGTTACAGCGGTGCAAGACGATTCCTCTGAGCATCAGATGAACTGGCCAGGCACTGCCTGTAGAGTGCTGCAAAGCGCTGAAACTTTGCTGCAGTGCAAGATGATGCCTCCAACATCAGAACCTTTAGGAAGTCATTACTGTGATGTGATGAAGTCATCACAACTACTTCCAGAGTGGGGGACTGTGGCCAACTGGGGGTTGTTTGCCCCAGGGTGGGTGAGCCCCCAAGACTGCCACTGCAATTCACATCAAAAGCTGCAGTCATAATTATCACATTGTTATTTAGACCACCGAAATTCTTTCAAATTTACATTTTATTCCTCTTGACACTGATAATTTTTGAGTTCCAAGATAGGGAAACTAAACTCACAAACCTGTGTACACCTTCCTGGAAATACGCCTCATTGAACATAAGAAGAGCCCTGCTGGATCAGGCCAAAGGCCCACCTAGTCCAGCTTTCTGTATCTCACAGCGGCCCACCAGGTGCCTCAGGGAGCACACAAG
The DNA here is from genome assembly GCA_029204185.1 of Lerista edwardsae. Lineage (NCBI taxonomy): Eukaryota > Metazoa > Chordata > Lepidosauria > Squamata > Scincidae > Lerista > Lerista edwardsae. The sequence continues at coordinate 8,109,970 of JAJKFI010000036.1, read as the reverse complement.
ACAACAAGATGCCTGCATTCTGTGGCTGCTCCCTTGTATCTTACATCCTGATGTAAATTTCTGAGGTAAAATTCTGAGGGAAATATGAGGTAAATAAAACAGAATTTGCTATCCTGTCTGTGGGGAGGGAGCAATAATAACTTGCAACCCAACCTGGGCCTTAAGAACATAAAAGAGCCCTGCCTGGACCAGGCCAAAGGCCCACCTAGTCCAGCTTCCTGTATCTCACAGCGGTCCACCAAGTGCCTCAGGGAGCACACAAGACAACAAGATGCCTGCATTCTGTGGCCGCTCCCTTGTATCTGGCATTTTGAGGTAGTCTACTTCTACAACTTGGAGAATCTGGGTTTTCTGGCATCTTCAGCTGGTGCTGGGCAAGTGTGAAAACTCTTTAAAAAAATTACAGCCCAATCTTAACCTGCCCGAGAGCAGGCAGGCCAGCTCACCTGTGCTGCATCCTACGCAGGGTAGGCAGCAGCGGGAGCTCAATGCAGGGCAAGGGGACTGGGTGGCCTATGGGGCTGGGTGGATCTGTGCCAGCAAAAACATTGGAACAATCTGACCATCTGGATTGGACCCACAAGGCCCATGGACAGGGGGGGGGGGTTAAGACCTGCCTAACGGCTGGATCCTGGCACCACTACCCTCCCCAGACCAGCATGCCTTCACCCTGTTCTGACCCCTCCTGTCTTCCCCAAGCCCCTGTGCTGGCTGTACTTGGTGGCCCTGGGCTGATGGAGCTCAATGCACTGGCTTAGTGCCGTATTCCTCAGAGCAGACATGCCTTACAGCACACTTGCAACTACATTGGGATGATGCAACTGTCATGAGTCAGCCCAAACGTGCCTCTGAATTCAGCCCTTCGTCAGCTGCGGTGCAAACCTGGAAGTGCCACCATCGCCATTTGCCACTCCCCTTAAGGGGTATTCAGTGTTTCCAGCTGCCCTGAAGGGTCCTGACCCCCCACGCTGAGGAACACTGAGGGTGCACTGAGTTAGGCCAGCATAAGCTAAGCCAGCAAAGTTTGGCCATCACAAGGGACACCGTAAAGTACGTTTGGATCGCTCTTGGAGTCAGAGAGGCCAGCGCACACAGTACAGGCGTGAGCCATCCTCCCTGATTCCAAGAGTAGTCGAAAAACGCTTCATGGTGGCCCTTGTGCTGGCCAAACTTTGTTGGTTTAGCTTATGCCGGCCTAACTCCAGTTTAGGATTGCGCTCTGAGTTAGACTGTGGCCTAACAGTAGATCTCTAGGTGGTTTGGGGTAGGTTGGAAAGCATTTTCAAGTTCTAATAGTTGAACAATAGAAGAATTGTAAGAAACAAACAAAAATCACATCCTATGCCATGACTGCAGTTGCGCTAATTTCTCTCTCAATGTTCCTCGCCTATATGACCATTAATTGGTTGCTTTGAGCAAGCCTTTGTGCAGTTTTCCAAGCTGATTTTAGATAGTTGTGTTAGAATGCCTGACCTATGGTAGCTCAGGCTCAGATGCTTGTATTGCTTATCCCATGGCTTGGCTTGTGGGGGACAGAAGGGACTGGCCCTGTCTGCTGAGCCACCATTTTGAACCTCTCTCTGGCGAGTGAATCTCTGGGTTTTTAGAAAAAAACAAACAGATGCAGAAGTCTGAAATGTGCCCACCCCTGCATTAGAGCAAAGGGCACCGTGCTCATGACAATGACAACTAAGAAGTGTTTTCTGACGGTGTTGTCTTTCTGGGCCAGATACAATCAACTCCCCAGGGCATCCTTGGACGGCATCTGGACTGGCTTTGAGTGAGAGATAAAGGACACGCGAATGGGCTTGCAGATGGAAGGGGTATTTAACAACACAATTATTTACTTTTGCCCAACATTATCCGTATGCTTTCCTGCAAACAAAAGTTAAGAGTTCAGGATTCAGAAGTGTCCAGAAATAAATGATAATGGAAAAAAAGAGCTCTTGTCAGATGGATAGGTAGGCAGAGATAAACTAACAGAAGACAGATGCAGTACAATTCCTCATCTCAGAAAGTGGTCCAGGCAGCCCTATTCAGTTTATACTTTTTCCCTAACAGTCTAGGAAAAACGTGACATTTTAGGGACATCTCTGGCAGCTTGACTTTACCTCCCACTTTGTCTCTCCTTCATATTCCACTAATTTGAGTCCATGCTTGTTTTTGAAGTGTCTGTTGAATTCCCATTTTGTGCCATACACAAAGTTGCAAACTGGGCACTTGATACCACCTAGAAAAGAAAAGAATGAGAAAAGTTCTATCAACACAGATTTTGTCACTGATGGGATGCCAGAATCGTCTCACCGGTGTTAAATTAAGATGTAAATGCCACAGGCTAGCCACATGTGGTTTGTGTAACACACTAGAGTGGAGGTGAGTGGGACATTCCTTAGGGTTACTGGATACAAACAGGTACAAAGTGCTTATCTCTTTAACCATTGCACAGAAGAGGGAATTTGGGCAGGTGCAGCTTTTGAAACCCTTCCATGATGAGCTGCACCTGCCCAAATTCCCTCTTCTATACTATGGGTAAAGGTATAGGCATTCTGTCCCCATTGGCTGTACCATTTCATTTTCCTCTCAAGAGAAATTAATTTTTATCACTTCCTTTTTCAAAAGGCTTAGCGATTGAATTTAGCAATTCAAAATTACTTTTGTTCTCTGTCTTTTAACATTTTTGTTCGATTTGAAACTCCTGAATCAGAGAAAGGTTATGAGAGCAATGTAAAGCAAGACGGGAAATACTGCATACAACTGCAACAAACCACAGCCCCGAGATTTCACCTAACCTTTTTTATGAGACCTTATTTGCAAACGCATCCTGAAATAGCCATTTGCAAGAAGTACTACATCAACGATGAAGAAGAAGGAAGGGATCCCACTGCACCAGTTTTGCTGGGTCTTCCAAGGAGTCCCCACAGCAGAATACAAACTTGAATGCAGATATTGGAGATATTAGGAAAAAAGATACCAAACGTAGCTGTTCTTCTTAAGGGAGTAATGACCTTCTCTCCCAGGCTGTTCCCAATTTGGGGAAAAAAGAATTCTTACCTATGAATCTCCTCTTCTTAGAAGAGTGAGGAGGGCATTCTTCACCGCATGGAAGGCCCCTCCCACTCAGAGAGGTAGCGTTGGATTGGCTTGAAGTTCCCTCCCCTGGTAGGAGGGGATCCCCACTCAGACTGGCTTTGCCTTTTTAGGGAACAAGTCGGGACTTGTGGAGCCCTTAGAGCTCAATTTTGGGATTCTCCTTTTACTTCCTTTTTTCCCAGTCTCTCCTCTCCTTTTGTGTCTTTCTCTATCTTCCCTTCCGCCCTGTCAGGCACCCCCGCAGACGCCCGCCTTACCTGGGTGGTCCTGTGCCGGGCAAGGGGCCAGACCAGGGGCTGCCTGCCCAACCGCTCGCATGGCCACCAAGGGGGTGGCGGGATAGTCCTGGTCTGGCAAGCACGACGCTGCCCCAGCTGCTTGCTGGCCCTCAGCATCTCAGGCGAAAGGGCAGGAGGCCCACCCCTCGCCGCGTCTAGTGACACAAGCAAGGCGGTGGCTGAGGAGAAGGCTCCGGCTGTGTGCACACCCGGTGGGGCGCCTTGGCTGATGCCAGGCCACGTGCCCCGGGATCGGCCGGGCCCGCAATGGGCCAGGGGGCAGTGCAGCAGCAAGGGTCTTGCCCCGAGAAGGGGGCACAAGGTGGCAGGACTGGGGTGATGGCGCCCGGCAGTACCTGCCCCTGGAACGAGGCCCCGCCCCAGCCCCCATTGAAGGGGCGGAGATGGAGCAGCCCGCCAAGGCCAGGGATTGGAAGCCGGACCTGCCACTCCTCCAGGAAGGGTGGAGATGGGGGGGGGGGAAGGAGGAAGTGGAAGGGCCAGGGAAAGGCCCTTTAAAAACCCAGTGTGCCAATGATGAAGGGGAGGAAGGGCTAGCCTGTGGCTGCTGAGAACAAGTGGCTGGCCCTTGATCTGAAGCCCAATCGGAGAGCCGGGCTCTGACACCGACACCAAAGCACTGAGGCACAATCTAAGCCGGGAAGAGCGTTTGGGACTCAAGTACAGCGGCCGACAGGTGGAAACCTACTGGGGCGGTGTCACTGCCAGGCCCGCCCTGGACACCCCCTGACCTCCGTCAACTGCCTCCCCGCCCCTTCCCTATCCATGCCCATTCTCAGGAATGGTGGGGTTAGGGAGGCCTGCTTGTGCCTGTTTTCGTTTATTTTTCTGTTACTTTTTTTTAATAATTTTTTTTATTACTGGATAGGGAATGGGTATGAGGAAAAACAAGGCTATAAGGTAAGACAACAGGTACGAACGTAAGAGTTACCTTTTGCTAGGCAAACCTTTCAGGTTTCGCACCAAGTTGTGGCTGTGGGAAGTTCTCAATCTTAGCTCTGCAGTGTCAGGTTAGTTGGCTCAGGGTGAGCCCAAACCTGGGACACTTCTTGCTCTGGGTACAAGAGTCTTGGCATGAGGCCTGTCTTCAGGTGCACCCGTGTGCATCGGCCTCAGAGCAGCAATCAGCCAGCAGCTGTGGAAAGTGCCTACGTGCAACTTCGCACATCTCAAGGCTGTGCGTTGTAAAGATCTGGTTGGGTCCACGGTAGTATTTAAGACCTGGGCAAGCTGACCCTCAGTATGGGTTGAGGTAGGAGGAAGGTGACATGTTGCCGGAAAGAAGTAACATATGTAAATTCTATCTGCTGCAAACTATCTGTGTACTGGAAATATTTGACCTTGGACTGTGTATTTTGGCTAATCTGCTTGACTCCTGAAGAAACCTTAATACAACTTCACTACATGGTACAGCTGTAGAGTCTCTTTGCCACTGTGTTCGTGTCTCTTTGCCACTGTGCTGGAATGCCGGATCTTCCACAGCCCTGCCTCGCTTCCTCTACTTAGATAGTCGGGCTCTCTGCCAAGCTACGGGCACCCGGCAACTGGGGAGTCTCCTTAAAGGGGAGTTAGTTATTCCTGTTATGCAGTACCAGACTGGGCTAGGATCCCCTCCTACCAGGGGAGGAGACTTCAAGCAAGTTTGATTCCGCCTCTCTGAGTGGGAGGGGCATCCCACGGGGTGAAGAATGCCCTCCTCCTCACACTTCCAAAGAACTGCTGACATAGCTGATAAGGACGGACAGTGCAGACAACTTTAATGGCAGAGAGTTCAACATGATTCAGTTGAGGCCCTTTTGTGTTAAACCCTCCTCAGGGTTACCTTAAAGGAAAAAGGGGAACAAGTGAACAAAAGGTATTGGACAGATTTCTGGAGGAAAAGTCCATCATGGGCTACAGGCCATAATGGGTTGTGCAACCTCCTTGTTAGTAGTAGGGTACTTTAGAATGCCAGGTGCAAGGGAGTGGCAACAGGGTGCAAGCATCTTGTTGTCTTGTGTGCTCCTTGAGGCATCTGATGGGCCACTGTGAGATGCAGGAAGCGGGACTAGATGAGCCTTTGGCCTGATCCAGCAGGGCTCGTCTTATGTTCTTAAAGGGGTGCTTTGGCCACAGAAGACAACAGGCCAGTGACGTTTTGCCAGTGGGGGAGGCAAAACACTAAGTGTTGCAAGAGCTTGAGCTCCTCGGTAATGTGACCCTCCCCTTTGCCTCCAGGGCCATTAGCTTAGAGACTTTGCTCTCCCAGCCACAAAAGGCTCTGAAGGCAAGTAGGAGAGGCTGCATTACACCAGAGCTCAGGCTCCCGCGACACTTAGCATTTTGCTACCTTCCCGGAACACCACTGCAAGAGGTGTTCACTGGAAGCCATCCCCATGGTCAGTTATTCGGAATGGAACAGCAGAGTTGTGAGAACTTGCCACGGGCCTGTCATGGGCAGCGCAATCCTAGCACCCTCTTAGTGTCAACGCTACGTGGTCAATTAGCACCCCCGCATCGCTGCTACAGCAACAGGACCGGCTCTTTAGGCAGCGCCAGTCCTGTTGCACCTGCGCTGAGCCTCTCTCGCGTTGGCTGAAGCCGGATGGCACGAGGGAGGCTCCATGTTGGGCCGCATGTCGAGATTGGCTGTAGGAGGGAGATTGTGGGCAGGGGGTGGGCGGGACCTGGGCAGACTCCGGATTCAGCCATAAGGCCGAATCTAGGCCTGTCCAGGAGGCCGTGTGGTCCCGATTTGGGCCGCGCGGTCTCCTTGGATCTGTGCCTGGTGTTTAGCAGGCACAGATCCGAGTAGGGCATAGGGAAGGCTGGAGTCTCCCCAACGGTAAGGGCGCAAACATGCCCTTGCTGTTGGGAGGCTCCAGCCTCCACTATACGACGCTAGGATTTGGCACAGGCTGGCCAGCCTTGCCGATCCAGCGCAGTATAGGATTGCCCTCTCAGTGATATCTGGGTATCCTGCATAAGGTGAGATACACCCAGCGTCGTCATTCAGCCGGAACGCTGGGCGGGAGGAACGGGTGAGCGGCATCTTGCCCGTCGTGTTCCGGTCCGTTTCGCCGTCTTCCCCGCCCTCGCAGGGGCGGGGAAGACGGCGAAATGGACCAGAACGCGACGGGCGAGCTACCGCTCACCCGTTCCTCCCGCCCAGCGTTCCGGCTGAATGACGACGCTGGATACACCATGAAGTCGAGGTCTCACACAACAGTTTTTCATCAACAAGGAAGTTAGAAAAGTAGACGGAGAATGAAATTATTTTTTTTTCCATTTTACTTGGTAAGACTAAATTAAAGTGAGACTCTTTTGTTGACATTTGTTAATCCTCAAGGATCTCCTTCAATTATTATCTTCATTCACCTTGTACAGTGCCGGCTGCCTGGCTTTATGCTAAACCGGTGCTGCTTCTCCGTGAAAGGTCTTAATATGCAGCCATGAAAGACACTTCAAGTAGCTTTGGCGCAGGGCAGGACAAAGATATCATCAAGTGCGGAAACTGAAATGAAATATTCATTCCCTATCACCCTCTTAATAAAAACTCAATTAGAAGAAAGACCTTTCTATATTTCTTTTAAATTAAAATTACTGTAACAATAACACCCTGTTAATTAAAATGGCCACCTTTGTCATAGCTACTTTAATTAAGAAACAACAAATGGGGGTGTGCAATTGAGCTGGTAGCATGAAACTGTGTGTCAGTTAATTGACATCACAGCTAAAGAAAATTAATTCTTCCCAATTCATTAAGTACTTTGGCAATACAGAGGGCGGGAAAAGGTCATTGAATGCTATACGTTATCAGCTTTTGACACTAATGCACATAGTCAAATCATTCTGGAATATTTCACATTTCTGAAACAGCACCTGAAAAAGCTCACTACACTTCACCAAAAATGATTAATATACCATTCTCTGGAAATTACTTTTCGTTTTTATAATGCATCAATTATAATGCAAGACAGTGTCACAGAGTGCAATCCTAACCTGGAGTTAGAACAGCAAAGTTTGGCCGGCACAAGGACCACCATAATGCGCATTTGGACCACTCTCAGGGCGCAATCCTAAAATGAGTTAGGCCGGCATGAGCTAAGCCAGCAAAGTTTGGCCAGAACAAGGGCCACCGTAAAGTATGTTTGGACTACTCAGAATCAGAGAGGCCAGCACACAGACGTGAGCCATCCTCCCTGACTCAGAGTAGTCCAAACACGCTTTATGGTGGCCCTGGTGCTGGCCAAACTTTGCTGGCTTAGTTTATGCCATCCTAAACTCCAGTTTAGGATTGCACTCCCAGTCAGGAAGGATGACGCACATCTGTGTGCTGGCCTCTCTGAGTGGTCCAAACATACTTTAAGGTGTCTGTTGTGTCAGCCAAATTTTGCTGGCCTAACTGTGTTCGCCTAACTCCAGGTTAGGATTGCACCCTCAGATAGTAAGAAATCAAAAATTGCACACACACACACACACACACACACACACACACACACACACACACACACACACACACTTATTTTAGAGGGCTACCCTATCATATGTTTCCCACAACAAGCTTCCAAACAGATGCTTGGGCATCCAATCCTAACCAGCGCCGAAGCAATGTGGTTGCTTGGCTCATGCTGTATCCAGCACTGGAAAGGAGAAGGCTGGAGTTCTCTTCCAGATAAGGGGAGTGTCATCTCCTTACCCCAGGTAAGTCCCAGCCTGCTCAATGAGGCTACTTGGATCTGTGCCTGTCAAATGGCCAGGGCGAGACTGAGAAGCCACGCGCAACTTCTGCACACAATGGAGAGGCTGCTACAAGAAGAGGTTCAAATAATGATCTCTGAGGGCTTTTAGATGTGGCTGAAATGTCCTAACTTTGTTTATTATATCTCTACTATAAGAATTTGTAACTTTATATTCTACCCAAATCCCTTCCCCCATTGATGCAGCCGTGCCAATGGAGTGTGTGCTGTATCTGCAGGATGGGGACAGTTAGAAAGGTCTCCTTGGGGTAAGAAAACCTCTATTGAAAAAATGTTTATCCTGCCTTCCTCCCACTAGGGAACTCAAGGAAGCCGAAATAAATCAGTTCCATGGAATCCAAGGACAAAACATGATAATAGAGAACATATTTGCCCCCCCCCAAAAAAAAGTATAAGCAAATACAGTATATCTCAGGGGTAACAGAAATTAGGAGACACTGGGAAGCATCCGTTTATCTCCACTGCTTTAACCCACTGACTGTTAAAAATGCACCAAAGGAGAACTCCCACCTATACCTTTCTATTCTGTTGCATGTGTGGATATCCCATCTTCAAACTTGCATCTGATTAAGCAGACCATTGCCTATGGGAGCGTGTACTGCAGTAGTAATTGCATTTGCCTTTAAAGTAGCACAAGGCTGTCCTCTCTGCTGTTGTCAAGTGTCAACACTTTTACCCATCCTGCGCTCTCTACATGCCTATTTTGTGCTAGTTTAGTCTCCCCTTCCCACCTGCATGACAACAAAAGAAGAGAGTCAGCATAAATGCTTTGGCTTTGTGTCACCATTCCAGTGTTGGTAGACAACCCCTCTAACAGACATGAATTTCTCTCTGTGTGTGTAAATAAAAGAATAATTTGGGAATGCTTTTAGAAATGTCACGCTTGGGAGAATTATGTTTTATTCATTATCTAGAGCTGCGACATTATTCTGGCCTCCATTCTACTGTAACAAAAAGGGAAAAAAATTAAAATCCCTACACGATGCTTCTTAAAGAGGGAGAAAAATCTTTTTGCCGTTCAGCATGTGGGCAAAAGCTAGGAAACAAACTGAAAGGAAAGGAAGTAGCCCCCTAAGCAGATCAGCATTTTCAAACACAACGTGATTTGTTTTCAGTGGCGGGAGTGCCACACACTTTCTTGTGCCCTGGATCTTTAAAACGTTTCATACTCCGCAAGCTATCTAATCGGGCTGTGCTGTCAGACTGCCAACTGCACACGAAGGCAGAACATTCCTCAGGAGAGGACGGAGAAGCACACACATCTCCTGGGGCTGCATCCAGACACTGGGCTGTTCTGCAACTTAAGGCACAATCCTAACCTCTGCCGGCACACCCAGGCCACAATGCCCTGTGCGGTATCCAGCAAAGGTCAGGAGATTAAGGGGTCGTTTTTACCCTGTGTCAAGCCTCAGCCAGCTCAAATCCAAGCAGTGTAAGGCTGTCCTGGCTGGGGGGGGGGGGTTAAGCACTTTTAATTGTTGACAGGCTGGCTGGCTGGTTTGTTATATGGTTTGGGCAGAAGATTTAGCCGAGAGGGTTAATGCCTCCGTTTGCCCGAAGATAACACCTGAAGATCTCAAGGTCGTGAGCTCGGGACTGCCGGAAGTCTCTGCGAGCAGCAGACCTTGGAAACTGCGGCTGATTAAAAAAAGCTGAGTTTCAGCTGCCTCGTGGGAGGAGGAGTGTGCTGAAATCAGCTGCATCTCTGGTGGCAGCAGGGAAGCCTCATCAGCCAGCAGACGACAGACGGGTGGCAAAGAAAGAAGGCTAAATCCAGAAAGAAAGATCTGTAGGAGTGTTGTTCTTGGAAGATAGAACATTCTGTAAATTGTAAAAACCTTCGGGTTTGTGAGAAAGTCTGCCTATGTAAACCGCCTTGAGTTCAATCATTAGAGAAATCTAGTGATATTAAGAAAGGCGGTATATAAATAAATGTATTATTATGTATTATATTTTATACCTAATGATCCACAGGGCTTGTTGTTTTTTTAAATTCTATTGCTTTGTTTTAATTTTGGTTTTACTGTATTGTTTTAATATTGTTTTTAAATTGTTTTTTAATGTTAAATTTTACGTTTGCATGTTGTAATGCCACCTTGGGTGCCTTCGGGCAAAAAGGCGGGATAGAAATAATAATAATAATAATAATAATAATAATAATAATAATAATAATAATAATAATAATAA
>JAJKFI010000036.1:8070819-8099645 GCA_029204185.1 Lerista edwardsae | reverse complement strand
AATAATAATAATAATAATAATAATAATAATAATAATAATAATAATAAGCTCCGGCGTGCTCTGCTGCCGCCAATCCTGCCCCCCTTCCTGGGTCCAACCTGCGTCCAGTTCCTCCCTGTCCAGTTTGCCCTTCTCTGCCCGCTGCAGGGTCCCCTGCTGGCTGACTTACTCTGGTGGGTGGCCAACAATCCCAGTAGCTCTTGACTACTGTCCGGTCATGGGACGCTGGAGCACCAGGGCTAGGCAGCGTGAACCCTGCGCCACTCCTACATGCCTCCTGATCCTGCCCTTGAACAGGAGGCACATGGGGATCATGCTGATTCGTCCACTGCCGAGCCACAGTGTTCTGGAAGGGTGGAACCAGGCAGTGGCCAGATCAGCCCCGCAATGCTTCCCATTCAGGCTCATCAGCTGGACGGGAAAGGCAAAGGGAAAAAGGTTGATTTGAACGCTACCTGGTTGCAGAAAGCTAAGGCAAAGGCAGTCGTTAAAGTCTCAACAGAAGAGTTAACTGAAAAATATTTCTGGTTGAGAGCAGGCCCGCAGAAGAGACCTACGGCCCAATCCTATCCAACTTTCTAGTGCCAACGTAATTGCAATGCAGCCCCGAGGTAAGGAAACAAATGTCCTCTTACCTTGTGGAGGCCTCAATGACTGCCCCACCACCACAGCATGCTGCGTTTGCCCCACTGACATGGCTACATTGGTGCTGGAACGTTGGATAGGATTGGGCCCCTTGTCAACGTTCCATATAATGCACTAAATTGCTTGTACAACTACACACATCTCATTAACAGCGCAATCCTAGAGGGGGTGGAGCGCTGACGCAACGTTGTTGCATCGGTGCTCCGTCATTAGCGCCGATGCGGGAGCGCCTAGCAGCACCCCCGCGTTGGCACTAAAGCAACAGGACTGGCGCTGCTGCTCCTGTTGCAACCACGCAGAGCTTCCCTCGCGCTGGCAGAAGCTGGCCAGCGCGAGGGATTCTCTGTCCCGATCTCTGTCCCGTATCAGGACGGGGATTGGTGGGAGGGGGGAGGCAGGACTTGGGAAGGCTGGACCCTCCCCTATGGTAAGGGAGCGCAGTTCCAGATCACTGGAAGTTTCCGTGAGCGGCAGACCTTGAGAATGCAGCTGATAAGATCTGAGCTGTGTTCGGCTGCCTGTCAGGGAGGAGTTGTGTCGGGCCAGCTGTTTCTTGGTGAGAGCAAGAAGTCATTTATCAGCCGGCAGGAAAGCAATCGTCTGGCTAAGAAAGAAGGCTGGACTTGAAAGTGTCATCTGAATGTAACAGTTCTTGTAAGATTAGAACTTAATTGTGATTGTAAAAACCCTTTGGGTTTAGAAATGCCAGCCTATGTAAACCGCCTTGAATAAAGTCAAAAGAGCAATCTGATGACCTAGAAAGGCGGTATATATATACTAAGTATCATCATCATCATCATCATTCCCATGAAGATTTAGACAAGTTATCTGTCATGTATATATTGAAATCTGCAGATTTTCCAAGAGACAAGAGGATACTAAGATTCCTGCTAACAAAAATTCATGTGGCTTTTCGGTCCCTGCGTAACACCTGCAACATGTTTTATCTGTCATGAAGTGGCCATAAAAGGCATTCCCCATGGAGGAAACAAATTCCATGGACAGCCACCATCGGAAAGGCTAAATTCACAGTAGCATATTCTCTATAGGAGAACCCAATTGCCTTGGCATTCGAAGTGGTGCGTGTGCACAAAGCTTTTCAAACAGAGGGTTTACCTTGCTGGAGAAGGGCATCTGCAGCAAGTTCTCCAGACCCTGCATTAACATACTCCTCGTTGGGATGTTTCCTGTTGTAATGCCTCTTCAGAGAACCAGATATATTGCAGGAATAGTGGCAGTGTGCACAGCGGAAAGGCTAGAGAAGGGAAAAGGACATGATTAGCTATGCCTGTTTCCTGTCTTTCAAACTGTACCTAAGCTCAGGAACTCAGACTTCTGGCTTGGTAATAATGAGATTTAAATCTGTCTTGGTAAGTACATTAACAAGCTAATTTGTTCCGTAATGTAACCCTTCTAAAACAACACATGAAAACGCATGTCTCTGCAACGCTTATCTCCAATTTCACTGCTTTTTTATTCCCTGCGAAGTTTTAACAGTACGAGACGAGGAAACATCGGCACTGAACAGATCAGCAAACTATTTATTTGCCACGGCTGCTAAATTCTGGCCTCCTCCATAAAAAGATGAATTGCCAAGCCAGGTAGTATCACTCTTTCTGAAGTTGCAAAAACAACTGTGGCGTTTTTGTGACTCTATAAATTACAGGGCAATAAAATTAATGCTCTGTATTAATTTAGTGGCATACTTCTTAGCGTAGATGGGGAGGAAAGCAGAGCTTATGTCCCATTCAGAACTGGCTACTAAAAAAGATGAATGTAGGAGGGGAAGGAAGAATACAACACACAAATGCCGCAATGCTGCGTGACATTCCTTGGGGTGGGGGGGGCTTTAAGTAGAATTCTGCAGTCTTCCAGAGGTCACAGAACTGGTGTCACAAATGCCAATACTACATGGGAGTGGTTGCTGTGTGCCTAAGGGTGCAGTCCTAACCAACTTTTCAGCATCGGGATAAGGGTAATGCAGCTCTGAAGTAAGGGAACACATATTCCTGTACCTTGAGCAGACCTCTGTGACTGTCTCCCAACTGCAGGATGCAGTATATGCCCCATTAGCTCAGTTATGTCAGTGATGGAAAGTTCATTAGGATTTGGGCCTTTAAAAAATCAAGATAGCAACTCTATGTATACTTTACTGTGAGTAAATCCATCTGATCTCAACAGTACTCATTTCCAAATAAGTCTGAATAAGATAGTATTATGCCTTCTTGTTGGATGCATCCATCCAACTACTATATGTATTGGTGAGGAAGAGGTCCTGTATAGCATATATCACTTTCTGCTAGCATCTGAGTAGGAACACTGTCGCAAGAGAGGCCAGATGCACTGTAATTCCCTAACGCAGTCCATGCTGCAGCTGACGGGCATGGCGAATCCCAGAAGCACCACTACTGCCAAGGATTTGGCAGGGCGGGGAAGACGGCAAAACGGAGCGGCACGCAACGGGCAGGCTGCCGCTCACCCGTTCCTCCCGCCCAGCATTCCGGCTGCATGACGACGCTGACCTCACCACCTTTGAGGTCCTGCTTCTGAGGGGTGTCCTAATGCTGTGCCACTTGGAGCGCAATCCTAACTCGGGCAGGAGCAGGCCGGCTGGCTGATCTGCACTGAATCCTAACCAAGTTAGGAAGCTGCAGCAGCTTAGCCTGGGGCAAGCGGACGAATGCCCCTTTGTCCTGTGCTAAGCCACAGACTGCCCACTAGGGCTGCTCAGATCTGTGCCTGTAAAATTGCAAGTGCAAGTCTGGGCCTCCCGCAGCGGCCCAAACTGGGGCCACAGAGGCAGGGGACAGGTCTGTGGATGTGGCCTAATGACCACATCCGGGCTCCACATACTCCCTACTCCCCCGCCCCATTCCAACCCCTTCTTCCTGCCCCCCCAGCACTTAAATTAGCACTAAGGGAGAAGGAGGGAGACGACACGCTGTAGCTACCTATTAGAAGGTTAGTGAAAACCAAAAGGTGCTCCCTGCTTTTTAAAGAACGGAATTTCATGAATGAAAGCTGGGAAACGAAACACCCTTGTTCAGAAATACCATTGTTCCTTAACAAAGCAGGGGAACTCAGACTTCAACTACAACGGAATCTCAGGCTTTGCAAAAATCAATCATTACAGATGTCCTACAAAGTTCCCTTTAGGGATCTCAAATAAATCCATGTAAGCTTTGCTGACTGGAGAACTGAACATCATGCCCTAACATTCCGGAAATATGCTTTGGGTACACTGCAACTCTCTGAAGTAGTTATTCACGTTCTCGTGTTACCAGTGAGGAATGGAGGATGAAAGGTGAGGTCATGGGCTGGACAGGTATCTTTTGTGGGTCACTTTCTCCTGTGCTCTGCTTCCCTCCTTGAAATTCCGCTACAGCCACAGCCTGTTCCTCTGGATTTGCCTCAAAGTCTTTTCCACCTTTTCAGACCCTGCTTGCAACCCTGGAGATTGCACGGTCTTGGCAACCTGACCTACAATCCCTGCAATGCAGCTCACTCAAATCAGCACAAAAAGGACAAGGAGCCACCGTCCTTGGCACTGACCCACAAAACTCCTTGTCTTGAGAGCAGTGACTCTGATGACACCACTGGTGCCTCTGTCCTTCTCCTCTTGCGGGAGAGTGTTGTGTGCGTAGTGGGCTGCTTTCAAGCCCTTTGGGGGGGACACCCGAGGTCAGCCCCAGGCTTCCTCCTTAGGCGGGTTCCATGAATCATCATGGCAACGACTCAAATCCAGACTTTCAAGTGCTTGCGAGCAGCAGCTGTGCCAGTCAAGGGTGATCATTATGGGAGACGGACTTGCTGTCCCACTGCGATTTTATGGCCTGCTGAGTGGCTCATTCCTTCCCTTTGCAGTTAAAGTTTAAAGAATTGTACTTCAGTCACAGCCCTTTGCCGCGTCCAGAACTCTGGGAATCTCCCTCACCCCCTGCCTTTTCTCCTCCCCAGCTCATTTAATTATTACTATTACTATTACTATTATTATTATTATTTATTAGATTTATATCCCACCTTTTTGCCCGAAGGCACCCAAGGCAGCATTACAACATAAAATATAAAAATTTAACATTAAAAAACCATTTAAAAACAATATTAAAACAATACAAAAAAACAAAATAAAAACAAAGCAATAAAATTTAAAAACAAGAAGCCCTGTGGATCATACGGTATAAAATATAACAAACCAGCCAGCCAGCCTGTCAACAATTAAAAGCTTTATAAAATAAAAAGGTCTTCAGCCCGCGCCGAAATGTTAACAACGAGGGAGCAGTTCTCAATTCTAAGGGGAGGGTATTCCAAAGTTGGGGGGCCACCACCGAGAAGGCCTTCTTCCTGGCCGCTGCCCCTCTCACTTCTCCTGGTGGCGGCACAGTCAAAAGGGCCCCTCCAGATGATCTAAGAGTACGAGTAGGATTATATGGAAGGAGGCGGTCCCTCAAATACCCTGGACCCGAGCCGTAATCTCTCTCTCTCTTCCAGCTACTGTCAAATCCTTGGTCCTCCAGGCCCAGATCCCCCGCAACCCTCCTGACTGTCCTCTGTCTCCTTGTTTGTGCCATCATGTTTTGCCGTTCAAGGGTTTCGTGGTCTCTTACTCCTTTCCCTGAAAGGAACACCAAATGCTCCTCTTTCCTTTGAAGCACATACTCTGAGTCCCTGAAGCTTGCATCTCGGCCCAGATATGGCCAGCTTTGCTTGCATCTCTTGTGAAAGCCAGGAACGTGTCATGCAGGACTACACCCAGCCCAAACGGGAAGAGCGTTGAAGTTCTACCTTTGATCCACAAAGCTCTTGCATACATTTTAAGTGCTCTGCTTCTCTGTATTACTTGCTCTAGTAAACGCTAGGTGCTGGCTCTGCAACCTGAGGCTTGACTTTGCAATGATTATGCCAACACAACAGTCAACACACTGCACCCGTGACAGCTAGTTGACGATGCAGCAGTTCACAAAATAGGGCACCGGCAACGGTTTTACCTTGAATGAAGCATGCTGTTCCATGTGACGCAGGAGCTGTGGCTTCTGGGTGGCGGTATAGTCACACACTGTGCACTTGAACTGTTTCCCTGCAACAGAAAACGAATCAGATATAAATGCCAATTCACATCTCAACAGAGAATAACAGTGAAAATAAATAAAACGGGTGGCAGATACTAAATAAGAGATGCAGATCTGAGGAACCCCATGGTGATAGGACATATTGAAGGGCTGTATTCTTATATAAAAGTATAATCAATACATTAGAATCAATGCTACATTTTGTATTTGCTTCTGGAACAACAGCAAGACTATAAACTTTTTCCCTTAGCCAAGCAAAAGCTAAAACAGTAAAGAACAGGCGCCGCGCTGGCTCCAGGTCAAGCTGGTCCTGAAAAGCAACCAAAGATAGTGGCTAACAGTAGCCAACCACAGACATAGCTCAGCAAGGTAACTAACTACTAACAGAACAAAACAAAGATAGAAATAATCTTAAGTGTCTAGTACAATGCTGATGCTAGGACTTATGCAATCAAATGTTTTTCAAGTTGCTAAAATGTTGTTTCCACTGTTATAACCTTGTGCTAAGATGTAACAATAAAGTAATCTGTTAGTTACATGTACTCTGCCAAATGCCAAATGCTAAAACATTTGTATAATCAATAACGCATAGTTCCGGGGTGGACCTATAAAAATAGGTGGAACCCTAGATAGAATTGCACTGCCGTGATTTGGGCATCTGCCCCACAACTGTGCCCAGCGAGGTACACGCTGAATAAACTGCTTGGACTCTTGCTAAGAACCAGAGTGGTCTGTTTCCTTTGAACTAAACAACGCAGAGAGCTCATGCGCCTTACAATGGGGTGGCAGGAGCCTCCCCTGGGGCAATGGGATGAAAGTGCCCTTGCCCCGGGGAGGCTCCCCAGTGCACCTAAGGTGCACTGGATTTGGCACGGGCCCGCCGGCCTCGCCAATCCAGCACAATTAAGGACTGCACGTTCAGTTATGTCTATTTTCCTTATTTAGACATACTGAAGTTGTTACTTCAGATTCTCCAGATAAAAATCCCAGGGCCTCTCAAATGTGACTGCAGATGCAACTTCCCTCCCTCTTTAATAACTCCTGAGCATGGCAATAAGCCTTGCAAGAGATTCCCTCCCACGCTGTCCTTTTTTTTAATAGCCATATCGCCATCAATTATTTATTTGCTCAGTTTTAAGCTGCCCAACCTTGTGGACTGCAGAGCAAGTCACAACACTTAAAGCATCCACGGCATCCCTTCTCTTTTCGCTCTTTGACTTTTAAAAGAAATGAGTCAGAATTTTAGTGTGATGAGGGCTTATTTAAACCAGCACAGAGATCAGTCCTCTCCCTGCTCTTCCTTTATAAGCAGGATAGAGAGAAGCCACTTGAAATTCTTTCAAAGACAGCTGTCAAGGACATAAAAGGGAACACCGCAACACAAGCTGAAAAGGTAAATCTATCCTAATTTGTCACAAAAAGCACAGTTCATTCCTCTAAATTCTTCATGAAATTTGAGGGCAGATTATCTAAGAGATGAGTTTTCATAGACATAGTCAAGGCTTGATGTTTAAAAATGTTTGCTATCTAATTAAGAGTGCAATCCTAATCTGGAGTTAAACCGTCACAAAGTTTGGCCGGAACAAGGGACACTGTATGTTTGGACCACTCTTGCAGCACGCAGACGTGCACCATCCTCCCTGACTCCAAGAGTAGTCCAAAACGCTTTATGGTGGCCCTCGTGCTGGTCAAACTTTGCTGGCCTAACTCCAGGTTTGGATTGTGCCCAGGTTAGGATTCCGGTGGGTCCCAGACAGATGGTCACTTTAGAACGTGGGTCCCAGTGCTAAAAGGTTGGACAACCCTTGGCTTAACATGTTCTTCCCATAAGGTAAGCAGCATCTTAAGAAGTGCTGAAACAGTCCTATGGAAACGACTTTTCCAAATCACATGCAAAGTGAGGTCAATATTTAGCATCCGGCCTGGAACGGCAGACTGAACAAAGAGGCACCCACCATCAGCAGTGTGGAGCAGTTTGTGGCTCTTCAGCGTGCCCTTTGATTTGAACTTTTTCCCACACATATCACACAGATGGGTTTTCTCAGTGCTGTGGCGGTTCATGTGAGCCTTCAGGTTGCTTTTGCTGCGAGTGGCATATTCGCAGAGAGAACATTTGAACGGCTTGACACCTGTAAAGAGAAACAAAAGTGCATCAGTACTTTGTCAAACTGGTCAGTCATACGGAAGAACAGGCACTAACAGGAAGGAAAGGCATTCGGAGGGCCACCTCATCCACTGACTCACAACCAAAGAAACACTTCCATGAAATGGCACTCCATTCAGTGGAGGCAGGGGCTGACACCTCTGAGCTTCTTTTTGTGTGGCCAGGCTAACTTCAGGAAGACTGTGAGCTGCAAGCACCTCCTGAGTGGCTTAACACATCCACGCACGCAGGCATGATTATGTCATATCTGAGCATACGGAACTACCTTGTACTGAATCAGATCATTGGTCCATCAAGGTTAGTATTGTTTGTGCTGACAAGACAGTGGCACTCCAGGGTTTCGCAGGGGTCTTTCACAGCCCTAACTGGAAATGCCTGGTTTGAGCCCAGGGCCTTCTGTGTGCAAGGCAGATTTACTATCTCTGAGCTGTGGCCTCTCCCTTCCCTCCCGCAACCTGCAAATGATCCCTGCCAGTCCTGGGTGCCAGCTGAGGGTCAATGTAAGAAACGCTTGCAATTCTTCCGTGTTTCCTTGTTCTCCTCTTGATGAAGATGCAGCACAAGGATTTGGTTTCAGTCAAGGCTGAAGTCTGTGGTTGCACCTCTGCTTTTTACAAAGTAGGGTCACACATTTAAGAACAAATATAATTTAGAAGGAAGACTGAGATCACTCACCTCAAGTAACCTCACCCTGAGGTTTTCCTTCGACAGTGATCTAATCCACTATGAATCAAGAGCACGTTCAATATGCATTGATTTTCAAGTTAATTAAAATAACTGCCTGTGGATTGGAACCTAGTTTCAATTTCAGTCCATAAAAGTTTATCATGCCCCAATCCAGGGCCATAGCCAATGACAGTACAGCCCAGTGCAGTGGCCAAAATGGTGCCCCTAAAGTGACGTCTCAACAGGAAGTGATGTCACAGTTCTATTTTGGTTTTCTTGTGGTTTTTGGCCATAATGTTTGATAGAATAAATATATTCATTGAAGAATGAAGATGACCCCTGGGAGCTGTAGTTGGGTCATTCGCGGCTTCCCTGGTGGAACGCAAAGTGCTGC
Source organism: Lerista edwardsae (assembly GCA_029204185.1). NCBI lineage: Eukaryota > Metazoa > Chordata > Lepidosauria > Squamata > Scincidae > Lerista > Lerista edwardsae. Next base: position 8,090,710 of record JAJKFI010000036.1, on the reverse strand, counting down.
TTATGCCAGGGAAGGATTAGGGAGGCATCGGATCTGGCCCACGGGCCAGAGTTTGGAACTCCCTGGCCTAAAATGTCTCTTAAGGCGCATGGAAGAAAAAACAACACACACATTGAAGGTGGGATCTGACACAGTATGGTGCACCCTGAGAATTTCAATATTAAATGAGAAAATTAAAACAAAAACCAAAGCAGGGTTCCTCATGATTGCAGAGCCAAAACTGAAACTAGGCTGGCAGCAACTACTAGGGGTTTAGAAACTAGGGGAGAAATATGAGCAGGAGGGCTTCTGTTTCCTTCTTGATTCTCCTTTTGTGTACATTTATTCTGTTTCCTGCCTCTCCTGTAAGATTCCTAACCTCAGGGATACCCTGCCTTTTCTTTTCTGACTTCCAAGTCTTTCCAAAAAGTCTCCAAATCATTAAAAATGTAAGTTTCAAAAGCAGAAGTAATCATGCAAATAGAGACGTGTAAATCTGATTTGCTTGCCGATGGGAATCGCTGGATAGTTCTGTGTGCAGAGTTTGCACAGTGTGTCATTGGGGTTGGAAACACCTCAAAAGAATAACTAGGTAATAGTTGCATTTTTTTGTAAGATATATTTGTGGAGATTCAGAAGTAACTGTAGGTATTGCTTAGATAATTGCAATAATTTACCTTTCTGCAAATAGATATATTTTAGACAAATACACTCACTGCAACAACTATAATTCATTAATTCAAAAACAAAAAAGGGATGCCAAAATATTAATTACTGAACACATTCTTCACTTATTTGCTGAGGCAGAAAATTACACAACATGTAGCTTAGAGCTAGAAGAGTGGAATATATCACGTCTGCTCAGTCTTAATTCCAAAATAAGATTTGGCAGAAGACTTGCAAAAGTTGAAAATGTGCCTTGGGTCTGCCTTAAGAGTACTATAACAAAGCAGAGAAAGACAGAAAAATCACACTGTGTGTTATTAATATGTCTGTTACTAACATGTTTACAGATTCCATAAATCAGGGATGAAATACATCAAGTTAGCAATGGGGATAATAGTGCACACACTTTGCCACCTGAATCTGCAGTAGCACTTCATACTGAATGGGATATTCTTCTAACAGTGCAATTCCATGCACGCTTATTCAGAAGTGAGTCCCACTGTGTTCCATTGAGCTTACTCCCAGGAACATGTACATAGGATTGCAGCCCAAATGATGTTTCTAATATGCTCAACGATGATACAAGAACAATTCTCAGCGGTTGCTCTAGTTTTTTAAAAAATAGAAAATATTTTTCTATGACTGTCAGCTACAAGCCCCATCAAAGAACTGGGGAGAAATATTCAGCCCTGCCCAAAGCGATTCTTGTGTCCCTCCATCCCCTTTACTTTCTTTCTCCAATCTGCAAGCTTTTCTGATCAGAGGACACATACACCCTCCTCTCTGTCTGGATTCTGTGCTAGCTCCATTAGCAAAAGATAACTGGCCTCTGTCCCCATGTTCCTTCAAAGTGACTTAGCCAGCTTTCTGCATCTTTAGCATTTTGCTAATGAGCCAAGGGAAGGAAAAAAAACACACACACTTTAAAGCCTGCCTGAGTCTCATTGCCATTCACTCACTTCACTTACCAGAGCTGGGAGGGGCTGTTTCTAGAGCAACCAGAGGGAGCATGTTTATGGAATCCTACCCCTAAAATTCTCTACCAAGGCCCTCCTGTGCATCTCACTGCCTTTTAAGTGTGGTTGGCAGGGATGTGCAACAGGATTGTTTCTACGGTGCACCAGGAATATGGAATTCTGTCTCTGGGGAGAGGACATCTCCCTCCATCTTTGCCAGTGTCCACTGCCAATTGGAGGCTTGCCTTTCTCTGACTGATGTACAGCTTAACACTGCAATTTTATTTGCTCAGACAGTGACTTGATTTCTTCTTTTTATCTGCTGTGCTTTGCATATTTAAAAAAAATTCTTTTCCTTAAGTATTTTAATTCTGCAAATCATCTTGAGCAGTTTTGTTCTGAAATGGGAAAGGCAGAATATGTGTCTTCACATAAATAAAGGATTGCATGCTTGGGCACTTGGGCAGCAACAGCCCTCCCAAAGAATCAGTCCACAATGTGAACTGCCAGAACAGGAAACCTCGGACTTGCCTACCACAATGGTCCCGCTACATCAGTCAGGTGATGAACAGAGGTAAGAATGTGCCGGAACACAGGAGCTACTTCAGTCCTTTGTTACCTTCATGAGCCCAAATATGGCGCTGAAGATCGGATCCATTCTTCATAAAATAAAAGTTGCAGTAGGGGCATTTCACTGCTCGCTTCCCTATCAGACCTTTCAGCTGAACTCTCCTGCCAACAATCTCGGAGATGGTGTTCATAGAAACCTCTGGAAAAAAATTAAGGAAGAAGTCGGTAACAAGATAGAGGATTTAGCCAAAAATAATAAAACAGAAAATACTTGCCAGATCTTCTAAGTAGCTTTCCTCTGGCTCATTTTTCCTCCCAGGTGAGATTTTAGAGTCTAAGAAAGCAGCCTTATTAATTTATGGCATTTCCAATAACGGTCATTGTTTTTGTGCGCCGTGTGCCTCCGTGATGACTTCCTATTGCCGTGATAAATTAGAGTCCGGTTGCACCACTGGCGCAGAAACCATTTGCCAGCAGGAAGCAGTCTCAGGTGGCCAATGCCGAACACGGCAGCTTCGCTAACCAAATATTTATGAGCTTCAATAACCTCTGGGATGCATGTAACATTTGCTTAAGTTTTCAACCGGGATTTTTCAGAGGAGTCAGATACATCCAGGCACACGGCGTAACAACTGCAAAAGGAAGCCAGATGCGAAATGGCATGATAAGCCCGTATTATTTAGTCTCAGAGCACAATCCACCCCAGCGCTGTATTGGCAAGGTCGGCCGGCCAGCGCCAGATCCAACGCTGGGTTGGCGAAGCTGGAGCCTCCCCGCGGCAAGGGAATGTTTGTGCCCTTACCGTAGGGGAGGCTCCAGCCTCCCCTATGCGCTCCTCGGCTCTGCGCCTGCTAAACAGCAGGCAGAGACTCGAGATGACCATGCGGCCCGATTCGTTCCTTTTTGCACATCTGAAGCCAACTCATACAAAATCAACTCATTGGCCCATCTAGTGAGTTAGCCTACAAGGACTAGAAATGGTTCTCCAGAGTTTCAGGCAGGGGTCTTTTTCAGCCCTCCCTGGAGCTGGTTAAAATTTCAAAACTAGGATCTCCTTCATGCAAAACAGGTGCTTGATCCTTCAGCCCCAGGCCCTTCCTGATTCAAGTGTGGCCATCGTGGCCACATTCACAAATTAAGAACACAACCCTAAACTGGCATTGCACCGGCGCAGCGCTTGCGCCAGTGCAGCGCTGCTGCAAAAGTGCCGAAAGGCCTATCTGCACCGCCGAATCAGTGGCTGGACCGGCGCAAGCAGCACCGCTGACACACGGATACTGCCGCGCCCGTCAAGTGCTGATGTCACTTGGCCAGCACAAGACTGCGCCAAGGGCGTGCCAGAGGCATAATGCGGCAGCGCCGTGGGCGGTGGCAGGACATGGCCATCGGGCCATAACCTAACCCTCGGCCTCAGGCAGCGTGGGCCCAATTTGGGCCACTCCTGGCCATGTGGACCTGCGCCTGCAAATCTGCAGGCACAGTTCCAAGCAGCCCCATAGGGCTGGCTGGGTTTTACAACAGCCCCTTACCTCGCACTGAGCTGCTACTGCCTCCTAACGTGCTCAGGATGCAGCCCAGCTGTGCGGGCCTGGCCATTCCAGTGCAGCTTAGGACTGGGCTGCCAAACTGGTGACACTTTCCCTATTGCTTGCCCCTATGCCACAGAAGATTTCACCTCCTTCTTTTCCAGAAGTCAGGTTGCACAGGAGCTCGGCGAGTTGGCAACCTAAACTTCTTTCTTTTCTATGCATACTGAAGAGCACTTACAGCATATCAACCTACTATTACTTGTCTCTGCCACTCCTCCACTATTACACTACATTTAACACAGTTGGCATAGCTTATCTTACCCGGGGGGTTTGTCTTTATGTGTGATTTTATAAGCCGGTCTTCAGAAAATGATTTCTCACATACGGGGCAGGAATAACTCTTTTTGTCCTTTAAAAGAAAAAGAAAAGATTATATTATCAGTTTGTTGAGCTGATTGCTAAACTCATTGCAGGCTGAATAATAAATATATGGCTCCCAAGAAAGTGATAACTGGAAGGCTCAGATGTGAAATTCAGCTGCCATTAAGGAAAGCAAGAACAGTTACTGTGATGAGATATGCCAACGGAAAATTAGGCTTTGTTACCAGGTTATTGATCTTGGAATGATTCACAGCTTTGATTTATAGCACATGGGGGGGGGGGGAATTACAGCATTAAAATATACTTCTGATGTATCTCTCTACCCAAGCCGGAACAGAGATGTCTACAAGTTCTACCTAAGACTCGATCCACACAGACAAGGAGCAAAGTGGGAATGAAGTGGCAACACAGATTTCAGACTGCAGCTTGGTAAACTGCAGTTTTGAATGTTCCTTTACATACCAAACCCCACCCCCATCCGTTCAAATGGGAAACTAGGACAGGGCTAAAATATTTTTTCTGACACGCTAGCTGTCTAGCCGCAGAATGGTTTTTCTGTAGCATTCAAAACATAATTTTTAATGGGTTTTAGTTATTGTGGTTACATGCAGCGGCGTCATGCTGCCGGAACGCTGGGCGGGAGGAACGGGTGAGCGGCAGCTCCGCGGGGGCAGGGAAGACGGCGAAACGGAGTGGTACGCAACGGGCGGGCTGCCACTCACCCGTTCCTCCCGCCCAGCGTTCCGGCAGCATGATGCCGCTGGTTACATGGCACTTTTTTTGTTCTCGGTAAGCCACCTTGGACGTTTGCTTCGGTGTGGGGAAGGTGGGGTATAAATTCTTCAAATAAAGAAATAATTTCCCAACTGTAGCCTGAAAAAAAAACTGTAGCCTGAAAACAGGCAGCCCAATCCTACCTAACTTCCCAGATCAGCTTCCACTGCATTCCGCGGGGGGAGTTCTGGCTGCTGGAAGTCAAGCAGGCTGCTGGACATTTGTCTCCTTACCCTGGGACAAGCCCCATCAGTCACTATGGATCAAACTGAACCTGTGCCAGCTTGATCGCTGGTGCAAGTAGGCATTGATCTGTGAAGGTCCATCAGGCTGGGAACGGGGTTGGGATTTGGCTCTCTCCTCTCTGTCCATCACCACTCCATTACACACAAACACACCCCACTGTATCCCTCCCCACTTCCCACCAGCTCCCTGCACAGGATTACTTCATCCATGCATGTCTGGTGTCTGTTGGGGCACAGAACTGGCCACTTGTGTTGGCCAAATACACTGGCCAAATTGCATGTGCAAAGGCAGAACGTAGCAGAACGTGTATGCAGAACATATGCACAGGCAGAACGTGTATGCAGAAAGGCATACACTGGCAGAATGTAGGCTCCACCAGCACACTCCTTCAATAGGACTGGTCAACAGTTCTGGTGCACGTGTGTCAATCTAGCTGGGATATCACTATTCATCTGATAACCAGCAATTAGCAACACTGGCTGTAATTACTAGCTCAAAAGGAGCTGTGAAGAACAGGAGTATCCCATACCAGCAACTTCCTGTTTCCTGTGCGGATGGCAGTTTCACTGTGCTTAACAGTCGGTGCCATTTTTACCCAATGATCAGCCTTACCCACGTGAATCTCAGATTTATAACTGGACTGAAGGCTTTTCTTCTCTACCCTGAGAAAGGCAGGCCTTTCTCAGTAGGGGTACTATAAATATGAAGCACCTTCTCTGGCAAGATACAGGTTCCTCTTTCAGAAGGGCTATGAAAACATTTATATTCAGATGTATATTCAGATTTGGAGCATAATCGTTTCTGCCATTTATGTTTATAAGCCTTGGTGTTTGTATTAATACTCATATTGAATATTTGAGTATTACTGATTTGAGTATTTTGTTATGTAGAAAAGCAAGACAGAAATGAAATGAAAGAAAAACTTATTATTATTATTATTATTATTATTATTATTATTATTATTATTATTGATTTAATTTCTATCCTTCCTTTCTGCCCCATGGGCACCTAAGGCGGCTTACAACATTACAAATACAATAAAACCACAATGTTTAACAATTAAAAACAATGTTAAAACAATATTAAAATGGTTAAAAATTTAAAACAGCAAGCCCCATGGATCCTAAAATGTAAAGAGGAGAATGTAAAATGAATGTAAAATGCCAGCCAACCTGTCAACAATTAAAGGCTTGTGTAAATAAAAAAGTCTTTAGCCCCTGCCGAAATATTGCCAAAGTGGGAGCAGTTCTTAAGGGGAGCAGTTCTTAAGCAGTTCAAAGGGGAGGGTATTCCAAAGTTGGGGGGGGGGCACCACCGAGAAGGCCCCATTCCTGGCCGCCATCCCCCTCACCTCTCCTGGTGGCAGCAGTCAGAAGGGCCCCGCCAGATGACCTCAGAGTCCGGGTAGGATTATATGGGAGAAGGCGGTCCCTCAAATACCCCGGACCCGAGTCATAAAGGGCTTTAAAGGTCAAAACTAGCACTTTGAATTGGGCCCGATTCAAATCTCTAACAAGGAGCTGGGATAGGGTGCCTTCTATCTGTGCCACTATAATACAGGCTTGAAGCTGCCATGCTCCAACTTCAGCTGGGGACTCTATCAGACAAATATCATCTAAAAAGAGTCTTACAGTTCCTCCTAACTCCTCCTCCCCTTTGGGCAGACGCATGTCATCTGCATTGGCCCAGCGCGGTTGCAAATGTGCCGTACGGCAGGCTTGTTCCAGCACAAGGATCGCTGGCCCAGCGCAGAGAGCAGCATCGGTCCAGCAACACCTGCAGGACCGCGAGGGAAGTTGGTCCTGGAAGGTGGAACAGGGTGGAGGGAGGCCCTGAGGGTGGGGCAGCCCCAGTGGGCGGAGTGGAGATCCTAACTCCCGTCCCAGGGCTGCATGGCCCCGGTTCGCCCCCCTGCAGGGTGCTCGGACTTGTGCCTGCTAAACAGGTGCCGTGGTGAGTTTCAGTGCCACCCCAACTTGCGTTGGGATGCAGCGCAGGCCTGCCTGCCCCTGTGCAAATTAGGATTGCGCCCATACAGTTTAACAGAGAATTCACACAATTTGACAAGTTATCTTAGGCGAAGCTTGCCAAAATATACTACCTAGGCTAGGTGAACCAACCATACTATAGGTTGACACAACCTGGCTAGCATGTGCTCTTTGCCATCATTGAGCAAAAAAACACGTTGTGTGAATAAGGAAGTGGCTAAGCTCGGATGAAGGAGCAGCTTACCCAATGACAGGCAATAAATATCAGGAGAACATGTGGTGCTTCATAAAAGGGTTTAATATATTAGAGGGAGCCGTTTCCTCACTATGAGCCCCAGTTCTTAAATCTTCGGGAGAGGTTCTGAACCACCCTCCTTTCAGCCTCAAAAGGAGATATACAAAAATGAGGAACTGCCCATTCCAATTATAATTCTTTAGTGGGCAATTGCAAATGGCTCTGTGAAGGGATTACTGGAACAATTATTGAGAGGATGCTCTTGTAGGATGCTAGATGGTATGTTTGTGTTTTAGAGTGCAATCCTAACCTGGAGTTAGGCCGGCACAGTTAGGCCAGCAAAGTTTGGCTGGTACAAGGGACACCATAAAGTATGCTTGGACCACTCTCGGAGTCAGAGAGGTCAGCACACAGACGTGCACCATCCTCCCTGACTCAGAGAGTGGTCCAAACACGCTTTACGGTGGCCCTTGTGCCTGTCAAACTTTGCTGGCCTAACTGTGCCAGCCTAGCTCCAGATTAGGATTGCGCTCTCAGTCTGCTTTCCTTGGCTTTAATCATGCATTCATGGATAGCTCCATTTTTGGAACCAGCTGATTACTGAGCAATGCAATGCCTAATAATCAGCTGGGCATAGCTTAACATAAAATTGCTGCTGATAACTGCCTCTACCTCCTGAAGTAGGCACTGAGGTTTTTAGGGTTGAGCTTTGTCACTGAGGTCAGTGGAAGGTCACATAAAGCTGGCTGCCACCCCACAACAGTCTTGTATTAATTAATTAGTGAAACTGCATTCTCTCAGGGATGGAGTTCAGGACCATTTCATCTCATGGTCCTGCTAGGAAATAAAGGGAAGCTAAGTAGACGGACTGTAAGTCCCAAGCGTATTCTTTCAATTCACGCACATGAGTATGTGTGCACAGTGGGACCCAACAGTTCAGAAAATAAATATGAAAAACCTTAAGTATGTTGCATTGCCAGAGCTAATAATTTCAAAACCAAACTGATGAGTCTGAGACGCTAGCTTAATTTTGAACATATGGTGTAAGCTCGATGAAAGCTCTTGGGAACCCTAACCGGCTGGAAGAGACGCGTTGCCGCAATTTCGCAAATGCCAAGATTTGCTTCCTGAAAAAGTGAAATGCCACATGAGCTACAGAGATAAAAACGTGCCGGTCTGGAGGAGAAACAGCAGAAAGGAAGCAAAGTCTTTAAGCAAGAGAAGCTTGCAGCTAACTATAGGGCCTTTGCTATGCTACTGTACGTGGTATGTTATGTTTAAATGCACCTTCCTAGGCAGGGTATACATTATTATTATTGTTATTGTTATTGTTATTATTATACAAAGAGAGATTGCCCTGGCTGACTGACTAATCAATGCACAGCCCAAATTGCTGAACCTAGGAACATGAAATTTGGGGAGCACATTCCTTCCGCATCTCAAAAAGGACATAGTGGAGCTGGAAAAGGTGCAGAAGAGAGCGACAAAAATGATTATGGGGCTGGGGCACCTCCCTTATGAAGAAAGATTGCAGTGTTTGGGGCTCTTCAGCCTAGAAAAAAGGCGCTTGAGGGGGGACATGATTGAGACATACAAAATTATGCACAGAAGGGATAGAGTCGATAAAGGGATGTTCTTTTCCCTCTCTCAAAACACCAGAACCAGGGGGCATCCGCTAAAACTGAGGGTTGGGAGAGTCAAAACAGATAAAAGGAAGTCCTTTTTTACCCAGCGGGTAGTTAATCTGTGGAACTCTTTGCCACAGCAGGTGGTGATGGCATCTGGTCTTGATGCCTTTAAGAGGGGATTGGACAGATTTCTGGAAGAAAAGTCCATTGTGGGCTATAAGCAATGATAGGTTGTAGCCTCCTTACATTAGTAGTAGGCTACTTCAGAGTACTGGGTGCAAGGGAGTGGCAACAGGATGCAAGCATCTTGTTGTCTCATGCCTCCTTGGGGCACCTGGTGGGCCGCTGTGAGATACAGGAAGCTGGACTAGATGGGCCTTTGGCCTGATCCAGCAGGGCTCTTCTTATGTTCTTATGTTCTTCTGCCGCAAAAGCACCCACTAAAAAGGATTTTTTTAAAAAATTGCCCCCTAAGGGGGTGAAAAGGGGTCAAATCTGTTTTCACTCATTCCTCAAGGAACCTCTAAAGGGTTGAAAATTCTGAAGTTCCGTAAAGGGTTAACTATTTGATGACCAGGCAGGGGTGGTTAACAGCTTAGCCGATTTTCTTCAGTTGGTTGAGTTTCTTTTGGGGAAATCCGGTCAGAGCACAGCTCTTTGACAAGGGGTCACAGCTGAGCTGCAGATGCCAGGCTGGCAGGGATGGAGGCCCCATTCCCTGCCCACCGTAGCAGGAAAGAGCAACAGGGGCATGAATGGACCTTCTAGGGGTTAAGTGCCCTAAAAAGCTCAGCCCAAAATTTCATGCGAGAATTAAAGGGAATTTCTTTTTCTTTTTTGAAGATAATTTTATTGGTTTTTTGACTATAAAGATATAGGTAAGGATAGATAATTATACATGGAATGGGAAGACAAAGGGTTGAACAATAGGATATTGGAGGTGGTTGGAGGGTTACATGAACATACACAGCTAGCAATATTTAGTACAATATATTCCATCTAAAAGGATATAATTGCTAAAACTATATACTAACACATCTGTTATTCATTACTAATTGAATATAGTTGCCTCTATTTTAATTCTAACAATAGCTTCACAACAAAAAGAGAAGAAAAAAGAAACAGAGTATATATCTAAAATATAGAAAAAAAATAAAAATAAGGTAGAGAGAGGCAGACAAGCAACACTTTGCAAAATAATATCGCTTAGGAATTATAATCTTTATCTTATATCTTTCTTACCCTATTTAATATCTTTAAATAATCTTATATAGCTTTTCTCTGGTATAAAATATTGGTTTCTGTATCTGTCAAAAATAAGTAGAAGTACTTTGTTCATTGAAATCCACCTATTGTGTATTATCTATCCTCCATTTCAAATATTTCTAATATAAAGTCACCGATTTTTACTCATAAAAATTAAAACAGAATAAAATTTTTTTTTAAACATTCCATTGATTCTTATGTTTTTAAATATTCTTAAATATTCTTAAAATCCAATAACAATAAACCATTTTCTCAACCTTCATCTGATGTTTTCCCTTCTTCCTTAAAGGGAATTAAAGGGAATTTCAACCTGCACATGAATGTGTTATTGGTGCCAAAATGGATTTAAGTAGTTACATGCCACAGCAAAGCAAGTATGGCAAGGGGCTGAAACAGTGAAATAATAGAAAAACAACAGGAGAATCATTCCTGTTACTTAGACCTGGCTGGCTTTTCAATCAATCAATCAATCAATCAACCAACCAACCAACCAACCAACCAACCAACCGGTACTTACATACCGCTTTTCAACACAAAGTTCACAAAGCGGTTTACAGGCAAATAGTAATAATAATAAAATTAAATGGCTCCCTGTCCCAAAGGGCTCACAATCTAAAAAAAAAAAAAAAAAAAAGGCAAACCACCAGCAACAGCCACTAGAAAGACTGCTCAGGGGTGAAGAGGGACAATTACTCTCCCCCTGCTAAACATAAGAGAAACACCACTTGGAAACGCCACTTTCCCCCCAAAGTTCCCATACCCCGAGAAGACCTTTGGCTGCTTCCATGGCCCCGCAGGATCCAGTGCTGTGCCCTCCTTGAGATTGCAAGGAATGGAGACACCACCTTCAAGAACTGTGGGCGAAGCACTGAAGCCGAGATGTGGATACCTGACATGTCTGCTTTGTGTAAGAACCTAAATTGGGCACATGCAACTGGGACTACTAGGAGTTGGCAGCGGGGCCAGGATTGGAAACCATCCCCAGGAGAGGAAAGGTTGGGGTGCCTGAGCGGGGGCCCGATTCTGCCTACTTTCCTTCCACATACCCAAAGAATTTTTCAAAAGAAAAAAAGAAAAGAAAAATCTCATTCTTGGGCTTTGAAAGTCACCCCTACCAGCTCTACAGTTCAAGATCTTTATAAGTGATTGTGGGGGTTTTTTTTGGTCAGATACACACACATGCTGCTTGGCTTGACAAAAAGCATCCTAAGAATATGCCTGTCAATCTCGAAACTCAGCCCAGCCAAAAGCCGTCTCTTTAACAGTTGTTAATATTGGAGATTTTCTCATTGGCTGCTTTGGTGGCTCAGTGTTCATACAGAATATTCCCACTCCTCCCTGGGGGAAAAACAACAACACCCCAAGCCTTGACATTGTGTTAATCCTTCACAATAACCCTGTCCCTCTTCCAGATATCTATTTGGAATTCCTTGGTTGGAGGTTTTGCAGTCCTGAGCCCCCACAGGCCATCAACTGGAAGCCCCAGAGAAAGCTCCCATCACAAATTGAAGCTTGTCAGAAAATCCTTGTCATGCGCAGCAACAAAACCTCTGTCAAGGACTCAAATGGGTCCCTCTGCAATACTCCATGTCACACTGTCAGTGTCTGTCTTGTCCCTCGGCAAGAAAAACAGGAACAAATCCTTTGTGATTTATGCGCTTTTGCTCTTTCAATGCCTTTGAAGACTCCTTGAAAGACATAAACAGAGCCAAAACTACTGCAAGGGCAACTTGTATTCTTATTACTACTGATAATTCTCATAGCACTTTGCACACTTTGTGTTCCTTACAATCCTAAATACATAGATCTAAATATATAGATATGGAACTGAGAGTGCAATCCTAACCTGGAGTTAGTCTGGCACAGTTACCCAGCATAAGGGACATTGTAAAGTATGTTTGGACCACTCTCAGAGCCAGAGAGGCCAGCACACAGACGTGCACCAATCAATCAATCAATCAACCAACCAATCAATCACTAGTATTTATATACCGCTTTTCAACACAAAGTTCACAAAGCAGTTTACAGGCAAATAATAACATTAAAGTTAAATGGCTCCCTGTCCCAAAAGGGCTCACAACCTAAAAGAATGGAGAACACCACCAGCAACAGCCACAAGAAAGACACTGTGCTGGGGTGAAGACGGATAATTGCTCTCCCCCTGCTAAATTAAATATAAGAGGACACTACTTGAAAAAGTGCCTCTTGCCCAGTTAGCAGAGCAGCATCCTCCCTGACTCTGAGAGTGGTCCAAACATGCTTTAGGGTGGTCCTTGTGCCAGCCAAACTTTGCTGGCCTAACTCTAGGTCTATGGAACTCCTTGCCACAGGAGGTGGTGATGGCGTCTGGCTTAGGTGTCTTTCAAAGGAGATTGGAAAGATTTCAGGAGGTTAAGTTCATCGTGGACTATAGGTCATAATGGGTTGTGCAACCTCCTTACATTAGTAGTAGGTTACTTCAGAATGCCAGGTGCAAGGGAGTGGCAACAGGATGCAGGCAGCCTGTTGTCTTGTGTGTTCCCTGAGGCGTCTGGTGGGCCACTGTGAGATACAGGAAGCTGGACTTAATGGGCCTTTGGCCTGATTCAGCAGGGCTCTTCTTATGTTCAAATTGCCATGCTTCCTTCTCACTAGCTTAAGGCTACTGCCCAGCTGGGTTTGCTTTTCCAGCCCTTTTCGCTGCACCTTTGCAACTGGAGATCACTGTGTTTTGGCACCCTTTTCCCACAACCTCTGCAACGCTTTGGGCTGCCTCAACAGGTATGGAGAGGTCACCCTGGTCATTGGCAACCCTGTCCTTGACCCACAAAATTCTTCTGTGTCTCGTGTGCAGTCAAACTGATGACATGCTTCGTGCTTCTAGCTTTTCCTTCCTTGAGAGAGTGTTGAGTGTTGGGTGTGTGCATTGGAGGGTATTCCAAAGTTGGAATAATAATAATAATAATATTTATATCCCACCTTTTTGCCCGAAGGCACCCAAGGCGGCATTACAACATAAAATATAGAAAATTTAACATTAAAAAACCATTTAAAAAACAATATTAAAATACAATAAAACAAAATAAAAACAAAGCAATAAAATTTAAAAACAAGGAGCCCTGTGGATCATACAGTATAAAATAACAAACCAGCCAGCCAGCCTGTCAACAATTAAAAGCTTTTTGAAATAAAAAGGTCTTCAGCCCCGGCCGAAATGTTAACAACGAGGGAGCAGTTCTCAATTCTAAGGGGAGGGTATTCCAAAGTTGGAATTCCAAATATTAATTCCAAATATTTAAGTCCATTTTTAAACCATTTGGGGGGGAGACTCAAAAATTAGTTCCATGTCTCTAATCTTCCATGGCTTCTCCTTGTAAGGATTTCCTCTTTTCTATCTAAAAGCCACTTATGATTATGGTTCATTTGTGTGATCATTTAATATATTATACTGCATTTTATTGTGTATGCCTCCCTGTTGTATGATTATCCTCACAGTAAATGTATTGTTTCATTTTTACCCTTGATTCCCTCCTCCTTTCCTGCCTCTGTTTCATACCATTGGCCTGTGCACTTGATCCGTCCAAGATTTTCCCCGTGTGAGTGTTTCACGCAACTCAAAGGCATTCCTGGTAACACTAATATCAGATCACAACTGCAGTACAGTGGTAAAGGTGGTAAAGAGTAGATACAGGTTTATCACCTCAGTGAGAACCAGGCCCAATTTTATTATGTATTAAGACATTTGAAAATGAGGCGTTTATAAAAGTGACAGACGCTTGCACAAATCTGCATGCCTGTGTTAGAAAGGAAACTCTCACATAAAATGTCTTCTACAAACCGTTTGGTGTCAGAGCACACTGACCTGGCAAAAACAATGATGAGATTCATTTATTCACTTTGGCTGAGAGTCAAACTGCTAATCAAGTTCTCCAGAAAGTCAAACGTTCCATCAAAATTCCATTTTCTCCTCTTACATTCTCAATCCCATCTCCCTTTTCATTGCTGCATGTTTCCTTATTGCCTTAAAATATTTGATTACCTTTGTACCTTACCTGTCTGATAGAGAACAGCCTGTGTTAACCTGCTGAAGCTAATCTGAACAGTGAAAACGCTGTACAAAAAGTTATTTTTTTTTTTTCATTTTTGCTTTGCAAAAGTACTGCTTCAGCATGGGGATGCATTATCCCCAGTATAGGGATTTCATTACCATTGAAAGCATAGGCAATACAGTATGTCCACTATTGTTTCCCTGCTTGCATTTTGAAAACTCAGGTTCAAAAACAGGTAAGAATCCATGTGATGGGGAAGCAAAGAGGTGAGAATTCTTCAACTTCCTCCTTCTCAAGGCGTTTTCATACTCAACATGAAAAAGCGCATTTGAATCACTTTGTGCTTTGCGGGTTCCTTACAAATGCTGCTAATGTGGGAGAGATTGGAACAGAAATAGAATGCATGCTTCAGTTGATGTAGATTTTACATTTGCATTTAAAGCAAAATTGATTTCAGTCTTATGTGAAAAGTGTTTTCAGACTTTTTCCCGGATTACAAAGAGACTCATCAGCTGCCATTTTCTACATACCTTCCTGATCATTATTTCAAAACAAAGAAGTGAAATGGCAAGACAAGACCTTAGAGCTGAAACACAGGACCGGAAGAAAATATTGAAGAACCCATGGTATGTCTTGTTTTATGTCTAGTCTTGTTTACTAGACTGCGTCACTTCAGATTGCAAGAGACTGAACGTTCCCCCATATTAAAAAAAGGAAAGAAGAAGAACATATAAAACTTTTCAGAACACAGAAAACTAAAATGTCAGGAAAAGTCTCTTCACTTATGTATTAGCTTTCTTTACATATGGAACTGTTTTTTGTTTTTTTAAAGAACAATATAGTTTAAGAATTCATTCAAACATGTTATCTGCCAGCATTTGCAGACTGAAAGGTACACTCCAGGCATAACTGCCACATGATTCTCATGATGATTTATAATACATGTTTATAGAAAACGTTTTTATTTTTTCTAATTGTAATACCTAACCTTGTATTTATTTTTGATTGTGAACTACGGGAGGGGGGGCGCTATTGTAACATAAAACACTTACGTTGCCCTACTTTGAGCTCTTAACATAAAAGTGGGCTATTAGCCAAACGCAGAAGGATGCAGCACAAATAACTATCGGGGGGCGGGGAAGAAAACTTGGGGTACTTAATTGAGTCTCTGCTTAATTCAATGCCTATTATATGAGAGCGCAATCCTAACTTGGTTAGGCCAGCAAAGTTTGGCCTGCATAAGGGGCACTGTAAAGTACTGTATGTTTGGACAACACTCCACACGATGTGCTGACTGACTCCATCCTCCCTGACTCTGAGAGTGGCCCAAAAGTACTTTACGGTAGCCCTTGGGCTGACCCAATTTTGCTGGTCTGTGCCAGCCTAACTCCAGGTTAGGATTGCGCTCTGAATCTAGTCACTTCATGAAAGTATCTCTCATGGCTGCATATCTCTAATGCACAACTTGACTTGTTTATGTTCCAGCCAAAGCTTCACAAGATGGGAAGAAATAATGAGCAACTGGCAGGAAAGCACCAGTGCAAGATTCTTGTTTACCAGGAAGATCTATGGATTAGACAGCTTGGGACAAATTTCAGAACAGTAGCTGTGCTCAGTCTCCTATAGCAAAAACAAGGAGGCCAGCAGCACCTTGGAGCCTAATCATTTGACGGAGCTATGAGCCTATGTAGACAAGAGTCTCTTTCATCAGGTGTACCAAAAAGCGTTATGAAACTTGTTCATGGAAACTCATGCAAGTCATTCAGATGCCACAAGAATCTTTGTTGTTCAGGCCATTAGGGTAATTCACAATCTGCATCATTATATGTGGGCTCTGATTAGGTAACAGCAAATTTTGAAGTAAATATCGCCACATTACTTTGTTGTAAGAGTTACTATTATGTAGTATTTTGGTCACAGCCAAAATTCTTGAGTGGTGGGTTCAGTAGTGTCAGCGTACCGGTACACTGGGCGGGTCTTCTGGGTGATCGGCAGCGTGCTCGCTGCGTTCCGTTGCGTAATGGCGAAAGCCCGCCCGCTACGGGCGGGCTTTCGCCATTACGCAATGGAACGCAGCGAGCACGCTGCCGATCACCCAGAAGACCCGCCCAGCGTACCGGTACGCTGACACTACTGGGTGGGTTCATCATAAACACAATTTCTTTGACACGGACTGCGTGTGCAGATAGGAATGAGAAAAGGAGGAAGCATTCATTTCCAGCAACAGAAGTCCGGTGGCTTCAACTTGCTTTCTCTCTCTTCGGCCCAGGGCTGATGCAGAAATCTTCCATACTATTCGCTGCTGATGCACTAGGTTTTTAAAGCTCAGATGAACCGTGGGTTATTAATTGTGTTTTATTTATTGCTTTATATATTGTACTTTTTATTGTCTTTTAATGGAACTCTGAAAACTGCCTTGGACATTCCCCTCAGCAAAGGAATATACATTTTTTTTAAATGGTGGAATTTAATTTTTTTAAAAACAACAACAACAACAAATAGGTAACTTATATATACACACACACACCATACACAGCAGCTTGTATTGAAAATATGGATGAAGAAGAACCGCAATACAAGTGTAGGTTTTCCCTGCACACCACATTTAACTAGAACATCCTCCTCCAACTCTAGTGAAATAGTACTAATAAAAATAAGAACACTAAGAGTATTTATAGAAGGATCTCTTCCTTTTGCTTTGAGTTTCCTGCTGCTTTCTGAAAAGCCACCCTGCAGCTTCTGAAACCACAGTAGTTAGTCAGAGTAGGAGGTGAACTATTCTGTACCAATTCTTTTAAAGGAATTCTAACTGCTGGAGATATTGGCCAACAGCCTACCTCCTGTCAGCATAAGAAAGCTCTGAAATGCTTTTAGGAAAGCTACAGAAATACAGACTGGAAGCGAAGGAGATTTTTTTTATATAACCTTACCACTTTTTTCTCCATCTCGTTTCAGATTACCCTGTTGTCCACATCCAATCCTTCATATGCCTCCTTGACTTTATCCTTTCCCAACTTCAGGTTATCTTGGCTGCCATTATTTCTCCCCTCGACCACATTATATACCCTCCTCTTTCCTCTAGTTCCTTCCCTATGTCATTTGGGGAACAATCCTAACCTGGAGCTAGGCCGGCACAGTTAGGCCAGCAAAGTTTGGTTGGCACCAGGGCCACAGTAAAATACATTTGGACCACTTTCTGAGTCAGGGAGGATGGTGCATGTCTGTGTGCTGGCCTCTCTGACTCCAAGAGTGGTCCAAACGTTCTTTATGGTGTCCCTTGTACTGGCCTAACTCTGCCAGCCTAACTCCAGGTTAGGATTGTCCCCTATATTTAAAAACTTGCGCACGCACACACTTGAACAAGTATTCCTATCTCACCACCACTCAATTTCTCTCCTGGCTCCATTTTATTTCCAGAATGGGCTGCTTACACTTTCTGTCTCAACCTTTTCCCCAACTCTGCTTTTGCCATTTCCAATCTAACTCTTTGTGGAGAGAACACAAGCCATAAAGAAACATATCCCAACACAAAAAGTGGAAGTACTAACTTGGATGGAAGATTTTAGGAAGCAGAAAATATCAGAACTCCATATGCATCTAGCACAAGTCTTATGATAAGAAACCATGAATTCACCCTCCCAATAAAGGTTTGTATAAAAAGGACTGCCAAGGATTCAGACTCACCATTTCAGTATGCACTTTCAGGTGTGCCTGGAGCTTATATTTATCTGGAGTGGAATAATCACAATCTTTGGTGGGACATTTCAGCAGAACGTTACTGTGTTTCTGGATGACGTGTCGTTTGAGGCAGTTTTTGGTGATGGAGGAATAGCTGCACTGAGAGCAGTAGTAGAGATGTTCTCGTGTGTGAGTACGGACATGCATGTCATAATGCACCTGGTACCAAAATAATTTGCCTTAAAAGAATAATTCAAACACAAGACAAAGTAAGTTAAACAGATACAAGTGTGTTCTGTACAGGTATTATGCAGTAAACATAATGCCAGACAGTTTTGGAAGGCAGGGCTTCTCCACCTCAATCAAACAGTACTTATATAGCGCTTCCCAACATGAAGTTAACAAAGCGGTTTTCAGGCAAAAAATAATGAAGTTAAAATGGCTCCCTGTCCCAAAAGGGCTCACAATCTTAAAAAAAAATGCAGAACATCACCAGCAACAGCCACTAGAAAAGACACCACACAGTAGTGTAGGGGACAATTACTCTCCCCCAGCTAAATGTAAGAGGAACACCACTTGGAAAAGTGCCTCTTGCCCAGTTAGCAAGGATTAATCTCAAGAGTAAAATCAAGAAAAACTGCACTCTACCCAGACATTAGATATGTCACAGCTGATTGTACATAAATGGCAGTACCCCCAGGGTTTTTTAATGATAGGATTGGTCATGAAGCTAGTCCCCAAAACTACGAACTGAAGCATTTTACTGCTCTGCTTTTATTTACAATCATCCTGTTTAGTTCACAAACATAAACCACCATCTTTGAATCCGCACAAAGCCTAGGTGGAATGGCTGCTTGAAACAGTGATCCACCCCTGGACTGAGTGAGGGCCCAAACCTAAGCCCCTCAGCACCATTGGTAGTACAGCTGGCGCAGCAAAAGTGCAATAAGGCACTTCTAGTGCTGGTGGTATGGTCATATCACTGGTACTGGGCTCAGCACCAGGAAGACTCAGCATGGAGCCACCTGGCAGTAAATGGTATCGCCACCAGGACTCTTTTGGAGTGGGGGACGGGCAGGAGCAGGTTGATGTGGGAGGTGGGGACCGGCAGTGGAGGCCACTGCCATAGCCTATCTTCCATATCAGGCATCATGGCCCAACACACAGGTTCTCAAGTCTGCACCGGCAAAATACCCAGCATAGACTTGAGGCCCATTACTGGGCCAGCACCCTCACCTGACGAAAGAGGACTAACATCTCCCCCTCCAAGGAGCCTCTGATGCCTTCCATGGCGCCTGTTGGATGCAGCGGTGGCAGTTTTGGCACCACTGCTCCTACGGGAGCCAGGCAGCTTAGGACTGGGTTGTGAATCTCTTAGGCCAAGGCATGTACACTGGCTGCTCTATTCTCCACACTGACACTTCATAGTCACAACTGATTTTTGTCCCTTCCTGCTCATAAATCAACTTATCCTCCATGATTTCTTACCCTTGCTAAAGCCCTTTGCAGATATGCAGTTTACAGGCCCTGTTCTCACCTGTTCCTGCTTCTCTTCTGAGAACTGCAAGCCTCTGTCAGAGGCAGATGTAAGGGAGGGCAAAGCTCTAAGTTTTGCAAGAAGCCTTACCTTGCAGTGGAAATCACTCCTCTCCTGCACCGTTTTAGCCAATCCTCACAGGGAAAAGCAACATCTTGGTGTTGCTTACTGGCTACAGCAGCAAGGGAGAGGAGGGATTTACATGACAGGGTAAGGCTCCTTGCAAAACTTAGAGCTCTGCCCTCCCTGTAGAAATGCCTCTGGCCTCTCTTCAGCTTCATGACCTCACCAGATCTGCTGCCTGCTTCCCATCACATTCACCTGACCTGCCACAATGCTTGGCTCAGTGGCTTTGGCTAGAAGGAAGCCCCCCTCCCGCCAACACACACACACACACACACACACACACACACACACACACACACACACA
>JAJKFI010000036.1:8027278-8062725 GCA_029204185.1 Lerista edwardsae | reverse complement strand
ATCAGTAGTGTCAGCCTACCGGTACGCTGGGCGTGTTTTCCGGGTGAACGGCAGCGCGATCGCTGCGTTCTATTGCGTAACGGCGAAAGCCCGCCCGCTGTAGCGGGCGGGCTTTCGCCGTCACGCAACAGAACGCAGCGATCGCGCTGCCGCTCACCCGGAAAACACGCCCAGCGTACCGGTAGGCTGACACTACTGCCTGATATGCCACACAGTGGCCCCCATTCAGACATAACAGGAAACCAGGATTTCCCACTTCCAGAATGAGCTTCAGCCGGACACAGGCTTGCGCACTTTTCCCTCCCTTCTCAACAGTTTCACATGTGAGAGAAAAGTGAAACCTTCCAATTTCAGTTGGAATTAAACCATAACTTCCCCTTATATGCAAACCTGGGGTACAGTTAGATAAAACAAACCCAGATAAAACCATTGTTTCAAATTGGGTGTTATTACTTAACTGTGACTTAATCAAGTCCATAGCAATGGGAAACTGCTGTGTCGTTCACACCAAAAGTGCAAGCTTGCATTTTCCTCCTCAAGCATAAAGAGAAGGGGGAGTGAACAGGTTTATGGCTTCCCAAGGCCTGTTATCCGAAAACAACAGTTTCCTGTTATGTTTTGCCAGGTCACTGTCAGGTACCGTCAATCCTGAATTACTGACCCTAGACAGGAATTTCCTATTTCCTCTGCATGCATAAATAGCTGACCAAATATGAGAACTACAACCGATATGTTGAGATTGACTGATAAGGGGTATTATAAAAGTCAAGAGACTTTGGATAAAATCATTGGCAAAAGTCCCAGTTGATGCATAGCAGCTGCTAGGACTTACCCCAGGGCAAGAGGACAAATCTCTCCCTCTCCTGAGAAGACCTCCAGCAGCCAAAACTCTCTGATGAGATTCACTGGAAGCCACACTGGTGCCTGGCATCAGCAGGCAGTTTGGTAGGATTGGGCTGTTGCAACCGCAATGCATTCAAGAGATTTGGGGAGGATGCAGACATTATTAGGTTGATAATCCTACCATTTCCACTCTTGCTTCTCTGTCCATCAGTTCAGACTAGATGGAACATGTATTAAAGAATGACTAATGTTCAAAAAATTTTGAAATTTGAAATGGGTCAGCCAATTACAATGGGTAAATGACTTTTTTTTTAACTGCTAATTGTCTACTTGACAGTGATTAGTCTCTTTTTTTATATTTGGTCCATATTCAGTCTCTGGCATTTTGGGCTAAAATGATCTCCAGTAGCAAATGATAGGAGTGGCCTTCATACAGCCTCTTCTGATCAAAGTAGACAATACTGAGCTAGAACAGCAAACGTCCTGATTACGAGGGAACTTCATATGATCTTATCACTAGGTTTAATAAGATCATATGAATTTCTGTGCTGGCCCAAGTCCAGGTTAGGATTGTGCCCTCAGCCACCTGCAGCCTTCTGGAGTGAATAAGCCCATCAGACTTTATAGTGAATGTCTGGATTCCAACAAACTGCATGTCTTGCTGATTCCTCTGTCCTCTTTGCAAGCTGTTTGGAGAGGAACAGCAAACCTGTCCCATTTACAATGACTGAAACAAACATTTTTTTTCCCTTAGAGGATGTGTTTGCCTCCTCTCAACAGCCTGATTGAGATGAATAGTCTTTACTCTGCTCTCCCTTGCTAAGGCACATTAAGCAATCAGTTTGAACAGCTGGCACTTTGATTTGGCAAACTAATAAACTGACCTCCTGTATCCAGATCTATGCGATTTAAATCCCAGGGCGGCATGCACACGGTAATTTGTTGCTATGCTGCATCTGCATTTAGACAGCGTTTACAGAATGTTCACATCTTTACTGATGAGGAAGGCGGTTGTCAATGACACGTGAATCAGTATGTTCAACAGCGCTGCATGCTAGATTGTTTCTGCCATCAAGATTCTCTATTTGGGGTCCCTAATTGGTGCTTCTGCCATGTGCAATGCATTCTTAATTGGAAGGGCTCCCTGGTGAATTTTCAGCACATTTATTGGTCCCTTAATTGGCAGACTTTGAACTGTTCTCCACCACAGCCTTTTTTTTTTTTTAAATGCTATTCTCTACTGTACTTCTGAAGTATACTAGTCATTGTTGGAATATAAATAGAGCCTGGGAGGAGAACAAACAATTATTTAGGGACCTTTGCACAAGAGTTTTTTCACATTTGCTAGGTCTATAGAAGTTATTAGTTTTAAGTGGGTCATTTTCTAAATTTTGTCAAGTTGCTATTTGTTAAGTAGGCCACCATCTCCTTCTGCATCTTCCTGCCTATCTGCACAGATCTTAATGGGAGAGGTAAAAAAAAAATCAAAAATTCACATATAGCTTAATGGGTTCTGAGCTGTCAGTGACCAGACAGAGAGGTCTCGGGGTGCAGGTGGACAGCTTGATGAAAATGTCAACTCAATGTGAGGCGGTAGTGAAGAAGGCCAATTCCATGCTAGGGATAATTGAAAAGGGGGTTGAGAATAAAATAACCAGTACTGTATTGCCATTTTACAAGGTGATGGTAAGGCCACACCTCAAGTACTGTCTATAGTTCTGGTCTCCACATCTCAAAAGGGTCATAGTGGAATTAGTAAAAGTACAGAAGAGAGCAACTAAAACGATTACTGGGCAGGGGCACCTCCCTTATGAAGAAAGGTTGGGGCTCTTCAGTCTAGAAAGAAGGTGCCTTAGCGGGACATGATTGAGACATACAAAATTATGCCCATCATAAAGTTAAACCTCAGCCTCAGTCTGGTATCTTCCCTGGGGGTGGTGCAAAAAAAAAAGCAGAAGCTACCTTAGAATGCCAGATGCAGGTGAGTGGCAGTGAGATACAAGTATCTGGTTGTCTTCTTGCTCCCTCAGGCATCTGGTAGGCCACTGATATAGGAAGCTGGACTAGATGGGCCCTTAGCCTGAACCAGAAGGCTTTTCTTATGTTATGACTTTATTCCATGTTCCACGACCATTACAGTTGGTAGGGATGGAGTTTGTTGTAGTACCCCAACTCCAAAACTCTTTGCCCCTGGAAATCCGACTAGCCTGTTTCCCCCACAGCCTTCAGGTCCTAGACATCATCTCCCCACCCCCACCCCCAAAGCAGGCTTATAGTTTACCTGGCTCTTAATACTCCTGGACAGAATGCTAAACTAAATGAATAACTGGTCTAAATTGGCAGAAGACTTTGTTTCATAAGGTTTGCTGATCATAAGGCAGTGAGAAAAGACACGGAGCACAGGTGTT
This sequence comes from Lerista edwardsae, assembly GCA_029204185.1. Taxonomy (NCBI): domain Eukaryota; kingdom Metazoa; phylum Chordata; class Lepidosauria; order Squamata; family Scincidae; genus Lerista; species Lerista edwardsae. The sequence goes on along the minus strand of JAJKFI010000036.1, from coordinate 8,059,474 downwards.
TTTGGAAACAGAGGAAGGGAAGAGATGGAATGGAAGGGCACAGAGTATTCCATTCTGGTAGTGCTTAATACGTCTGACGATGACAGAAGTAAATAAAAAGAAACAATAGTAAAGAGACAACAAAGTCCATCAAGGGCGTTAACATGCCTAAGATCATTCCATTACGGAGCAGGACGATGTCAGCTACAGTCAATGAAGGCTGTGCAAAAATCTGGTATGGCTACCTACAACTGTCCAAATTCCTTTTTAATGCAGAGATTTATATCTGAAGTTTGGTTTCTACAACTACCTTACTGAGATGGATCCCACTTCTTAAATTCAAACATGTGCACAAGGACACATAGCTTTTTTCAAATCCCAAATCAGACTTTTCAATTTACATAATAAATACAAATGCAAGGGCAAACTATGCACTTTTACTTTAGCGTAATGCATAAACATGTTCCTCCTATTGTTGGCTGCATTTCTATTAGCAAAACCTGAATTCTTTTAAGGGAGCACACAATGCAAAATGAGAATACTCCTCACAAGCTCCTGAACCACATGAACCGCAATGCAGACATGTGGGAAACAGCACCTGGGGAAGATCATATTGTCATCTTGTACAATATACAGTCTTTGATTTAACATTCCCCTATTCTGCCAGTAATGTCCCCCCTGCTGACCCTGCTAATCTCCAGACAGTCACCCAGGATTCTATATGCAACTTTAACAGGGGGACCTGCACAGAAATGGTACAATTTTACTTATTGGTGGATTTCAGAAAATCAGCACGCTGGAGCCCTGAAAGATGCCCACGGACACCTGCCCAAAATAGCTACTCTGTTCTTTGTGCCAGTATTTAAAAGCATACTTGGGTGGTGCCAAGAGATGGACCGGTTTATTTTTCTCAGAAGAAAAGTTTCTTGTTCACCTGCAACAGAGAAGCCCTTTTCTTAGACGGGAGAAGAGAAGTAATTCTGGCTGGGAAAGCCTGCCAGCAATTTATGTATGAAACTGTATCCCGTTCATGTTTGAGTGGTTTAATAAGCAGTGAGGCTCAAGGGCAGTTTATTTTGGTTCCAAAGTTCATTTTTAAAAGCCATTTATTATACATGGGGCCCAGTCCTAGGGCTGAGACAGCTGTGCCAACAGGGCGTGCACTGCATCCATTGGGAACCAGCACGAAAGCCTTCTCAAGGTAAGGAAACCTGCGTGCTCTTATCTCAGGGCTGCATTGCAGCTACATCAGTGCTGGGAATCTGGACAGATTTGGGCCCTCGATTAACTTGCAAATGTTACTTACTGTAAACTGCAGAGAAGCGAGCCAGAAACCAAAAACAGCAATGCCATCCAATTTGTTAAGAGGGGGAGAAATAATCTCTATAAATAATGTGGTGCGCCCACTTTCAGTTGGTCTATGGCTCCTTTCTGAGGCATCCTGATTTCTTAACCCCCCCCCCCCCCCCCCCCACCCCCCTTCTTAATGCGGGTGTCATTGTATAACGTAGAGGTCCCCCAATTTTAGATCCCAGAGTTACATTACTCAGTGTTGCTCTTATGATGGTTTAAAACAGGCAAATAATTGGAAAAAAAATACCAAACCCTTTCAAACCTATCTTAAGAATTTTCACAATATGAAAAAAAATACTAGCAGCTGTGGAGCTGCTTGCTGTCTCCCTCTTTTTCACTCTTTCAGTTGGGATTTCAGCGAAACCCAGTCTAACAATTGTTACATTTAGCAGGGGAACGAAGGTGCATGGTGGTGAGCAGAGGGGGGAGAAAGAGGAATGAGGAGGCACACCAGCGGCATCATGCAGCCGGAACACTGGGCAGGAGGAACGGGTGAGCGGCAGCCTGCCCATTGCATACCGCTCCGTTTTGCTGTCTTCCCCGCCGCTGCGGGGAACAGATAAGGACATTCAATTCAAATTAGAACCCAGCCTCAATATTTACACAAAAGTCACCTCAGCATAATTATAAATTCAGCAATTTAATGGCACAAGGAAAAAAAAACTATCCTTGTGCCTAGAAGTCTTAAAAAAGGACATAGTGGAGTTGGAAAAGGTGCAGAAGAGAGCGACAAAAATGATTACGGGGCTGGGGCACCTCTCTTATGAAGAAAGACTGCAGCGTTTGGGGCTCTTCAGTCTAGAAAAAAGGCGCCTGAGGGGGGACATGATTGAGACATACAAAATTATGCATGGAAGGGATAGAGTCGATAGAGGGATGTTCTTTTCTCTCTCTCAAAACACCAGAACCAGGGGGCATCCGCTAAAACTGAGGGTTGGGAGAGTTAAAACAGATAAAAGGAAGTACTTTTTTACCCAGCGGGTAGTTAATCTGTGGAACTCCTTGCCACAGGAGGTGGTGATGGCATCTGGTCTTGATGCCTTCAAGAGGGGATTGGACAGATATCTGGAGGAAAGGTCCATCGTGGGCTATAGGCAACGATGGATTGTGCAACCTCCTTACAAAGGTGATGGGCTACTGGTACCGGGTGCAGGGGAGTGGCAACAGGATGCAAGCATCTTGTAGTCTCATGCCTTCCTGGGGCACCTGGTGGGCCGCTGTGAGATACAGGAAGCTGGACTAGATGGGCCTTTGGCCTGATCCAGCAGGGCTCTTCTTATGTTCTTATGTTCTTAAGTCTTAGTGTACAGAGACCTATATCGGTGTCCAGAAGGAAGAAGATCAAACAGGTTGTGTCCAGGATGTAGAGGATCTGCAGCAATACTCTCTGCTCTTTCCTTAACCCGAGCAGGATATAAATCCTCCATAGAGGGCAGGCTAACTCCAATTATTTTTTTGGCCGTTCTTACTGTCCTTTGAAGCCTTTTCTTATCCAGTTTGGTTGCTGTGCCAAACCAGACAGTTATAGAGTTGCAGAGGACAGATTCAATAATAATCTATATATATAAAGAAGAGCGTGTGTGTGCGTGTGTGTGTATGTATGTTTCGCATAGGCTCCGCAACGCCTGGAGCAATCGGCACGAAACTCGGCATGCATATACCTTGTGGCCTGGCCACAAACACTGCGGGGGTCGGGGGCCCCTAGCGCCCCCGGGGGTGAGGGTACGCTGTCAAAGACGGCTGAAATTGGCGTCTAATCCAGTTTCCGGGGTCGCCGAGACAAGCGGTGACGCCCCCGACGCAGTCGGAGTCCGGGTTCAGCCCCCCCCTCAGCGTGGGGGGCGAGAAGGGGTGCGAAACAAAACGTCCTCCATGCCCCGCTGGCACCAAACTCAGCATGCGGAAGCCTAGCGGCCTGGCCACAAACACTGCGGGGGTTGGGGCCCCCTAGCACCCCCGGGGGTGGGGATACGCGGGGGTCCCTGTGTGACAACGGTAAAAAACAGCCAAAATCGGCGTCAAATCCACAGTTTCCAGGATCGCCGAGATGAGCGGCGACGCTCCCAATGCCATTGGAGTCCGGGTTCAGCCCCCCCTCGACGTGGGGGGCAAGAAGGGGTGCGAAACAAAACGTCCACCATGCCCCACTGTGACGCCTGGACCGATTGGCACCAAACTCGGCATGCAAAAGTCTAGTGGCCTGGCCACAAACACTGCGGGGGTCGGGGGCCCCTAGCACCCCCAAGGGCAGGGGTGCGCAGGGGGCCCCACGTGAAGAAGGCCAAAAACGGCCGAAATCGAGTCCATAGTTTCCAGGGTTGCCGAGACGAGCGGCAACACTCCCGACACCGGTGGAGTCCGGGTTCGGGCCCCCCTCGGCATGGGGGGCCAGAAGGGGTGCGAAACAAAACGCCCGCCATGCCCTGCTGGAACGCCTGGAGCGATGCGCACCAAACCTGGCACACGTGTGCCCTGCGGCCTGGCGACCAACACTGCGGGGGCAGGCCCCCCTGGCGCCCCTGGGCATGGGGGTACACAGGGGTCCCCACGTGAACAGTCAAAAATGGCCGAAATCAGCGTCGAATGTGTAGTTTCTGGGGTTGCCAGAGCGAGCGGCGACGCTCCCGACACCATTGGAGTCCAGGTTCAGCCCCCCCCTCGGCGTGGGGGGCGAGAAGGGGTGCAAAACACAGTGTCCGCCATGCCCTGCTGGAACGCCTGGAGTGATTGGCACGAAACTGGCAACAAACACTGCGGGGGGTAGGCCACCCTAGCGCCCCTGGGGGTGGGGGTGCACGGGGGCCCCCCGCGTGAGAACGGTCGAAAACGGACGAAGTCGGTATTGGATCCGTAGTTTACGGTGTCGCTGAGGCGAGCTGCAATGCTCCCAACGCCGTGGGAGTTCGGTTTCGGGCCCCCCTCAACGTGGGGGGTGGGAAGGGGTGCGAAACAAGACATTGCCATGCCCCGCTGTGACGCCTGTAGTGATTTGTGCCAGACTCGGCACGCGCGTGCCTTGCGGCCTGGCGACAAACACTGCAGGGGTCAGGGGCCCCCCAGTGCCCCCGGGCGTCGGAACTGTAGTTTTCGGGGTCGCTGAGACAAGCGGCGACACTCCCAACACGGTTGGAGTCCAGGTTCAGCCCCCGTCAGCATGGGGGACGAGAAGGGGTGCAAAACTCATAAACTCTGGAAGATCATTTTGTTACCCGGGCAACGCCAGGTAACAAAAAGCTAGTACCTCTATAAAACTGGATCATCAGCTCCTGGGGCAGATGGAATTTTCTAAGTTGGCGCAAGAAAATATACAACCTATATCTTCACAAATACTCACTGAGATCACCTTCTTCTTCCATGTCTTCATGTTTAACAATAATGCAGATGTGTTTTCTCAGCTGCCGTGAATTAGAGAACTTCCGGTTGCACTTCCGGCATTCCAAGTTGCCTGGGAGAATTTCTTCCAACTCTCCTCTTTCCTCTGGCCCCACGACAGCATCCTCACTTGGGGGGCAGTTGCTGCTTTCTACCAATTCCTCATCGGCATAAAACTTCTTGGTTGATCCTTTTGGTCTGCCTCGTTTCCTCTTCACTACTAGAAGCTCTGTGAAAAAAGTAATAAGAAGGGGTGATTAAACAGCTGTGTGTGATTATTTGAATTAGCATCTAGACAAATTCAGAAACAAATTCTGAATTCTGAAACAAACAAATTCAATTTCAAAAACAAATTCAGAAAGGATCTAGTCTGGAAAGGCTGTTTGTACATTGAAGTATTTCAAGATAAGCATTTATTCTACTTTGCAGAACTAGAAAAGTTTCCCAATTTGCCACCCTACATGCTCCATGCTCTAGCTATTCAGTGATAGTCAGTCCCTGTGCCATTCTTCACCATAGCACCACCCAAGTGGTGAGGGACGGTACTGCAAACAAATATGGGACCTGAAACTAGACTGCCACTGGGCACTGGAATCAACAGGAAAAAAAAATATATGGAATAGCGGCAAGAGATGTATGGATAAAAGAAATGCAACAGCTTGGTCGGAGAGGCCAAGTGACAATACACATACACTAGCTTTTGACTAGATGGCAGCATGCACCCAATTTCATGAAAATTTAAGTATCCCTGTTGATCAGAGTTCCTTTACGTAGATACTCTCCTGCTCTCTCAGTGATTGGTGGCCTGTCTAGCATGCACACACAGCTGCTAAAGGACGCTGCAACTCTGCTGTCTCTCTATCCAGACATAGTCTTTAATAGCCTAGGAGTCAAATCCCTGCCGTGGTTATTAATGCTAGTGTCATTGGGACAGCCAGCCATCTTGGCCCAGGGTATACAGCTCTGATGCTGTAACCCGGCTCCAGTTGTTTTCAGCTGATCTGTCTGTCCTTAAGCTTAGGACAGCCAAACGCTGCCATCCAAATCCTGAGTGTCTGTGGAGGAGAAGTGGCCCTGTGTCCTGACTTGGAGACACTTGCTAAAATGAAGTCAGAGAACCCCTGCCATTCGGAGAAGTGAAAATGGGAGGGAAGCATTTTGTTCACCCTGAACAGATATCGGTGGAGATTATTTCACCAAAAGAAGGTGAATCAAACTAGCCTGAGATAATAATCTAGACACAGTTCTTTCCAAAACACATTTTTTCATTCAAGCTGCATACAATTGTGGTTTTCTTTGGTAATTCTTTGACAAACATGCGTACAGGGATGGGGGAGAGGGATATTAAATACTACTGCTGAAAAGGAGCATTATTCTTTTGAGTGGACCCACACATGTGCTAGGAATTTTACAGCATGGGTATCATCGATCATATTTGATACTGATTTAGAAAACATAAAGAAGTGACCAAAAAAACAGGCATTCTGGGTACAGCCATAACTATCTCTACCTCAATTCCCCTCAAGAGAAAACAGGAAAGTACTTATTACAATTAGTATTTCACTCATGAGTTTATGGCCATAAATACACTATATAACTGGGGCTTTTGCATCTACAAAGAGACTGGAAGTCTGTTGATTTTACAGGTGGGGAGGGAGTGGGGAGAGTGGTAGTGGATACTTCCCCCTTCCTGGACCTGATTTCCTAACATGGGGCTGCTTGGACGTACACCTGAGATTTTGCTGTCAATGTTTTCCCTCGCAATAAGCCCGAGCAGCTTCTACTCCTATGTTGGATGCAGGCTGCATTAGTACTGCTGCATCACAGTGCGGGACTTTAGTTAGGACTGGACTGCCAATAGTTTTAACTTCAGAAATAATAAACTATTATCAATCAATCAATCAATCAACAGGTTGCCATATACCGCTTTTCAACACCAAGTTCACAAAAAAGTTTACAGGCAAATAGTAATAATCAAGTTAACTTGAATTAATCAAACAACAATGATTAATCAATGATCAAACAACATTTTGATATCCTCAGAAACTGAACTCTCCTGCCCCCCCAAGAGAGAGAGAGAGAGAGAGAGAGAGAGAGAGAGAGAGAGCAGAGAAAGTCTGATGAATATTTGCTCACGTGGAAAATACTGTTCAAGACTGCATTTTACATAGTAATCCCATAGCAGAACTCTATCTACTCCTGTCTTGCAATCATTTTTTTTAAAGACTGCAAACCTCTGGAGAGTACAGTTCAAACTAAATATCCACTAAAGAAATCAGCTGTGCCCAGATTCCATACAATGTTGACCCAATAAACAGAACTCTTGAAAAATACAGAAATCGTTTGGTTTGAGCAAGTTACTACAAAGGGATGCAAAATGAGAGAGATTAACAGAAGAGCTACAGTAAATTTCAAAACATCCTTGAAAATAAAGGAGCCTGAATTTTAGCCTTCTGTTTACTATAGTAGCTTAAACTATAGTCCTGGTAACTAGAATTCTGATTCAGAATTCTGTGACGTTTCCAGGCACAAACCCAAGATTGTCCAATTCAGTTTTTTTTTTTAAATGGTGATTATTTTGGAGAGAGAACTTCACACATAATCTCAAATTACATTTGCCGAGCTGTGTCTTATCTGAGAGGCATGTGGGGCAGCCCCTACTCTAGCAAGGCTGTGTTCATGCACTAGAGTTGCTGGATAGAGACTACTAGGCACAATACAGAAAACTTTTAAACATCCTGCGTAAACATGAAACCTCTGCATGTTTATGCAGAAGTAAATTCAATTGTGTTCAATTACTACACATGAGAGAATTGTCAGGAAAAAATGGGCAGGCCAGTCCTATTTAACTCCCTGCATAGTGATGGGGTGGCGCCAATGCAGGGTCCGCTGTATCCCATGGGGGAGTTTCAGCATGTTGAGGCCTCCTCGGGTAAGGGAACATTTGTTTCATTGAGGTTGAAATAATATTAACATCCAAATGCCCTAAGGAAGGTTCAATCCTAGATCCTTTTCAGCATCAGGGCCAATATTGTTCTTAGAAAAGGAAGGAAGATGCATTCATTAGGTAGAATAATCATCATCATCAACTAAATCGTTCAACCTTGGCTGTAGTTTTTCTAGTGTTGATTTTTCATTATACATTATGAATAGTCCCAGTTCTATCTTTGTGCAAAATGAGAGCTATTATCTGAAATGAATCACAGAGAAAACATTTGGGCAAATACCAAAATAACATTCAGCCAACTAGTTTGCCGAACGACTGAAGGGTTTATTTTTTTGATACATTGGCAGCTTTTCAAAGAAAGGTTCAGCTGCTAGGATTCCTGGTATTAGTTAGCTACAAAGCATGATACAGAAATAAGTGTCCAATATTGCCTATGGAACTCAGTAAGACATTGGCAATCCAGTAAACCAGTGATGCCCAAACATTTTAACATCAGAACCTGCTTTTAAAAAGTTTTACATTACCAGCCAACTTTGTGACTATAATGGTGACTGGGCAGGAGTCTCCCCCACCTCCAGAAGCAGGCTGTTTAACCCTTGATGCACATAGCCTAGTCTGCCTTGTCAATTTTGAGACACACTGGAAATTGGATTGTGACCCACTGGTGGGTCCTGGACCCAGTTTGGGAACCACTGCAGAAAACCAATAGACAATATAAAATTTGTCTTGAATAGTGTCCCCCTTTCAAAGGAGGGGGCAAACATTCTAAGAATTGATTATGAGATGTTAATAGTATGAGATATGGCTTATTGATTAATAAGACACTCTCAATCGTTTTTCAATAGTTATTCATGTTTAGAGAGGTGCGGTGTCTTCTTAAAAAAAAAAAAACACCTCTTCTGCCTGCCTTAGAAACTCCCTACACCTCCTTAGGGAGGGTGACCACATCTTGGTCCATGGTCTCATATCACGTGACCCACAAGTACAGGTCGCTGGCAGGAGAAAACTGGCATGAAAAATGTTTTATTTTACTCCAAAGTAAATCCATTGTGTTTAGTAAGGCTAAGGGCCCAACCCCTGCTACCTGGGCAAGAGGCACTTTTTCAAGTGGTGTTCCTCTTATATTTAGCAGGGGGAAAGTAATTGTCCCTCTTCAGCCCTGCGCAGTGTCTTCTCTAGTGGCTGTTGCTGGTGGTGGTCTGCATTTTTTTTAGGGACAGGGAGCCCTTTAACTTTATTACTATTTTCCTATAAACCGCTTTGTGAACTTTGTGTTGAAAAGCAGTATATAAATACTGCTGATTGACTGATTGAAACCTACCCGACTTGCCAGTGCTGATGCAGCCACATTGCCACCCCAAGGTAACAAACATTCCCTCATCTTGAGGAGGGCTCCGTTTCTCCCCTCCACTGCAGGATGCCGTGCATGTCCTGTTGGCATGGCTGCATCAGTGCTGAAAAATTGGATAGGATATGCCCCTTCGTCTGTAAACCTCTCTTATTTGCCAGAAACAAACACCTTTATTAATTACTCATTGGAAAATGTCATGGATTAGGCACAAGTCTTTACTACTGCTATGAGTTAGACAAAGGGTGTTGTCATTTCAAGTCCCAAACAATTCTATAAATTTAAGGAAACACACAGAACAGTATTGTGTTGCACAATAGTGTTGCACAATAGTGTGCATCCTTGTTAACTTCTGCTGTTACCTTCTCCACTATTATTGAGATTTGCAGGCGTCGTGAGAGGTTGGAGAGGAATGATGATGTCATCCGCCTTAATACCTTCCTCTGTATGCTTCTTGGAGACATGAGACAGCAATTCAGATTGGTTTGGGGAAAATAAGTTGCAGAGCTTACACATGAAAATGGATCTGTTCCCTGGAAAATACAAACAAAATTAAAGTGACTTATTAATATTTTGAGATTGGAAGAGCTTATTTGCAAAGTCAAGTGTATTCATGTTGCATTTTTTTTATAAAGTGGCTAAACCACAGAGAAGCAACACGCAATGGCTGCTACACAAAAAGTACAGCGTGCCACATCACCTGGTCCCGGGAACCTCTGAAAGTTCTTAACCATTGTCTGAAGTCAGTAATGGTTTGGATGAAGACAAAGAACTGTAAATTAAATCCAGATATAACAGTGGTATTTAGTCAGGAGACTTGCAAAGCAACTAGTGACAGCTTTGGATGGGCCTGGACTCCCCTTGAATGGCCAGGATGTTCTTAGACCTAGTTTTGGTCCTGGGTATTCAGCCAGCAGCTATGGACTAGAGCGCCTTAACGTTCCACTGGCATCTTTCCTGTATCAATCAGATATGGCAATGCCAAAATTGGCATAAAACCAACCAGAGAGGGTGCAAACAACAATGCACACAGCTTATGAAACAGAGCCCCTGCCCTGCATTAATGCTTCCAGGCAGCTTAGCCGGCCCACAAGCACCCCTGGAGACGTTGTGATGCCCTGCAGCGTTGCAACACACTGTTTGGGAACTTCTGGTTATCCACACCCTGCTTTACTTCTCCCAGTTTGGATTTACTGCAAAAATGCTTTACATGGGGTGCCCTTAAAGACCACCTAGAAACTTCAGATAATGCAGAATACTGATACTCAATTTTGACTCGTCTGCTCTGTTATTATACCAGCTTCACTGGCTGTTGGTTCACTTCCAAACATGAGTAAAGGTGCTGATTATTACCTTCAAATGCAAAATGGCTTAGGACCAAGGTACCATCTCCCTTACAATGGGGGCAGGGAGTCAGCTGGAGGGTCCTGCAGGTTCTGACACCAGTGTAAGCTTTGTTTGCAATGACCCAGGTGAGGAACATGGAGGTATGCCATATATGGAACTTCTTGCCTCTAGGAATCACAATGGCTCTCCTGACTAGATTTCAATGGCAGATGAAACCTCATGTCTTTTGCTTTGCTGTTTGAGTTTGTTTTCTGCTGCCTTAATATCCTGATGATCTTATGTTTGCTGTGATATCTTGGTATACTTCGATTGCTTAATTGTTTATTAGCTCACTACTTCTAAAAACAAATGTACTGTAAGCTGCCCTCAGTCTTTTGTCTGAAGTGGAAATTGTGTGGGTCTGGGCATGCTTTGCTATCCAGCATGTTGTTGTTTTTTCCTCTCACTTTCTCTCAACTTCAGTAGCCTACATGAAAAATCATGATGATAATGAGCTCCTTCACAGGTTTGTTGCAAGGATGAAAGGGAACAGGAAAAAAAAAATCACACTGATGCTGTATAAATAATTACCAGTAATAATAAGGCTGATTATGATCCCTGTAGCAGCTGAACAAATATGCAATGGGTAATTGATAAATCAGTTGATAATTAAGCTGGGAATCAACAGGACAATAACTGAAACAGCCAATTAAGGGTAAAGGATCAAATAAGCAATATTCCAAATTAAGCATGCATGGAATTGATGATGAGGCAGTGGGTAATTAATTAGGAGAAAAGTCAACAGAGCAATTAATTATACAATGAATTAAATATACAGAGAATCAAAGAAACTGTTAATCAATTAAGTATGCAGGTACACCAAGCGCAAGTATGCTGACGGAATTGGGAAATAATCAGCTTGGTGCATGCAATCTTTTTTCTCATGCCCTTCCAATCTAAACCAAATTTACTATTCTAGCACTTTCAGATTTGATATGAAAGTATTTTGAAAATGAAAAATAAAACTAATCAACTGCTATCACCACATCAGTCAAAACTCTCCCCAGTATTTACTCCTCCTCTTGCTATAGCTGATTGTAATGGTCCAAAGGCTATCATCATTCAAATACATTTCACAAGTAACAGAAAATGTGACAAAATTGAAATCCATGAGTTGGCCCCTATATGCTACAGTCAGAGATAGAGTTGAGCTTGGCCCCCTGCCCTACAGGCAGCTTGTATTCAGCTAGATCCTGAGGCCAAGAAAAGGCAGGAGGAATCAAGTGATACACCAGGGAAGGTAGCAACTACTGGGATTCTAAAAGGATCCATGGGGTTCGAAACTCTGAAACTGAAGGGATTCTCTCCTTCAGTACATATAGTAAAAGAGCAGGGCATATCATCTCCTTTCTTATTCTATATCTTCCGTCCCAGGTGCAAGAGGGATGTCTGCAGCAACTTCAACCCTCATCCATCAGTAGAAAATTGGTATCAGCACCACTTCCAGCCAAACTCGATCTGCCATGGCCCAGGACCAAGACTGCCTACTATCAGAGGAGGAGTAAGATGAAGAGGAAAGCAGGAAAGACTGGGGTCAGGAACTATCCTAGGAGAGCGCTTCTTAAATAACTACTTTGTCAAAGGCTCCCCTGGTCACCACCAATCTTCTTCTGCCTGAGGAGGTGGCCATGCTCCAGTTCCTCTGACTCAAGAGGATTTGTTCCCAGAACCACCTGCCAGGCAGGAAATCACCCCTCTACATCCAGAGGCAGCAGGAAGCTTTCCAGTCCAGCTGGAGCCAAAGCCTGTGGAATAGAGCACAGCCCTGTCAAGACCAAGCAGCTTTGGGGCCAGAGGGCTGTAGGAATCCGGAGTCGCTCCCTTTAACCCTCTGAGTGCCAGCCAACCAAGAAGAAAAGCTCTTTGCAGAGGAATTGGGAGGGGAGAGTGAAGTGGGCGGAGTCAGCCCTAATTTTAACTAGTGGAACTGAGTTCCCCCGCGTTCCCCCTGCATGACATTACTGGCTGTATCCCTCACAATACAGGACTACTGAGCCTTCAAGTTGGCTCCAGACTACAGCTTGAAGGACATTCCAAGTTATCTGACTCCTGTTTGCTTTATATGTAGCACCACAGTGAGCTGATTGCCCCCCCTGAACCCCAACTTTCAACCTAACCTGGGCTCCTACCTATTGTAATTGTGAGGTTACCTGTTGTAATTGTGAGGTTTTAAACACTAAAGGTCTGCTTTATTTCTATTTTGATCCTGGCAAGCGGAAACAACAAGAAACACTGTAAATGTTTTTGTTGTTTTTTTAATTCAAATGGCATCAAAAAGTCAAGTTCTTCTCTTGTACTGTGCTGCACTGCTTGTTGGGAGGAAAATATTCCTGTGTCCACGCACTTACTGAGATTTTGCTTATTAATGATTAGCATCATTAAACTCCGACCCTCTCAAAGAGGTATTGTTTACCCAGGCAGTACGTTCAACAGCAAAGTCCTGCATCTCAAATAGTATGGGTGCACCAGAGCGAACAGGAGCAATTTACTCCCCACTGCACTGGCACTACGGAGAAGGGTAGGGGAGATGGGAGTAGGGAAGAGAAGTACAGGCTTATTGCTGAAGCTGCTGTCAGAAAAAATGATTGCTGTGTTTGAGCTTCTATCAAAATCTCACAAAGACACCTATACTGAGGTGGGGTATTCTGCAAACGTATTTAAAATGCAGATGATCACTCTCCTTTCATTCAATTAATCAACGAAAGTTATTGAGTAGGCTGACAATCCTAAAGGACCAAACAAATGCCTAGCAAGTTAAACCTAGCACTTATATTAGCTATTATCAGAGTAGAAATTGGGTGAGCTAACAGCATCCTCTAGTGGCCATATATAGAAGCCCAACTGCAGAGCTAAAGAAGAAAGACGCGTAAGAAACACTTGTTTTGCAGAGGTCTGGTCCAAAGTGGTGTGTATGTATAGTCTTTTACAAAGACTTCTGGCAGTGCTAAAAACTGCCTTCTTGTCAGCAACATTTTATTCGGGTTCTTTTGTTTTAAATGCAGATATAAGAAAATAATGTACATTAGAAGAAAGCTTGGGGAAACAGCAGATAAGAAGGGCACAAGCAGTTCTAGGAATGGTCCATAATGTAGATGAAACGACAGAGTAGGTGCAATACATACCAGAAGCATAGGGTAGAAGAACCAGGTCATACTAGGAAAAGTACGGTCAGGAAAGTTAAAAGGAACAGAGCAAGGGACAAGGGAGGCAAGAACGTCAAAAGAGAGGAACGTGAGGCAAAAGCGTTAGAAATACAGCATTGGTCAAACATTAAGCAGTATAGCACGGGCATCTCCAAACTTTTAAGCTAGAGGGTTGCATCAAATATCAGGCACAGTGTTGAGGGCCAGAAAAATAAATAAATACATTAGGGACGGAAGTTAGATGAATGAATGGGCTCAAAATTCTAGGATTCCTCCAAGCACCAATGCACACCACAGAAATATAGTACACACTTTAATGGTCTCCCATTCACCCACCCCACAAGCAGCTGACTTAAATGTGCTGGAGTAAATGTATCAGAACCAGCATTTCACAGGAGACATCCAGAGCATGTTCCAAGGGCCAGGGAGGCCTCCTTGACCCTCAGAAAATCATTTAAGGCCTTCAGAGGGCCTAAAAACATCGCTTCCAGGCAGTAGTGTCATTCACAAAAGAGCTGCCGGAACGCAAGGCGGGACTTACTGCTTGATTGACAGGCAGTCCGTGACACGTCGCTGCCTGCCCGCCCGGCGCGGGGGCTCCCTCCGGGTGGCGCGCCCCTCCACGGCTCGCCTAGTCACCCAGCGCGCCCCCCCAGACAAGCGGGCACCCCCTCCGAAGCCAGGGGTGCCCGCGCAGCGGTCAGGCAGGCAGCGACGCGTCACGAACGGGCAGCCAATCAGGCGGTAAGTCCCGCCTCGCGTTCCGGCAGCTCGTTTGTGAATGACACTACTGCTTCCAGGTCTTTGGGAAAACCAGGAAGTGACAATTTTCAGCCCTCAGAATCCCCTCCGCACAGTTTGCAACCAGAGCACAGTTTGGAGGGTACAGCCTGTGCCAGCAAGGTCAGGCGCGACAGCGGCTTATTGGGGACCAGAGGCTCTCTGAGGGCTGCATCTGGCCCCCTGGCCAGGGTTTGGAGATCCCTGGTGCAGCATGTGAGAGCTGAGCTATAAATCAGGTTGAAACTTGATCCTGCCATAGTCATAGGGGAGATGGTCTTTCTCAGCCTCAGTCACCACATCTGCACTATGTAAAACTTATCTGCCTTACCAGGTGATAGTAAGAGTGACAAGAGAATAAATGTGTTCTGAATACTCAAATACTATTTATTTAGACTCAAAGAGTTTTTAAAACAGGAGATGAAAGAAATCAATCTGGCCTAGCAGTCCCATGTCACTTTTTGGAAGCAATTCACCCTAATGCCGTATGAGCAGAAGGTGGCTGGGCCTCTGGAAACAAGCCTTCATGTGGTCAGAGACACGCTATCAGGCACCTCAGGAAACAGGATTTTTGTATTATAAATACCCTCTTTTTCTCAACATATGCAGTCTAACCTAACTCCACTTTGGATTCTGGCTGGCATTTCAAATCTAGCCTGGACTTTCCTCTGCAAAGGATGGGGCCAGGCTGAATTCTTAGAAAAGATAACACCAATCCAGGGCAGTGAAGAGGAAGGGAAACTGTTATTGCTGCAGGGTATTTGCATGTCTCCTTCCCGCTAAGGTCCTGCAAATTTGGGTGCCCCAAACTGATAGACTTTTGCTTCAACCACAAGTCCTGGAGCAGAATAAATTCCAGCTGCCAGGCAATTTGGACCATCTTTTTTTTTCAGATTTTGATGCCAAGAGCTCTCTCTCATCAATGACCTGAGTCTAGGTGCAGCACATACCATGTCATGCCTTTTGAATCTCAGGAACTCCTCTGATTGGGATGAAATCAAGCTTTTCTGTTATCCTGGAAGGACACTTAAACCTAATAAAGTCCAGGAAACCATGCTACATACCCGAAAAGAAGTTCCAAACTGTCCACCCAGAAATGTGTTTTCCTTTGTGCAAAGTCCTATAATGGCCCCTGCTCTAGAAGCAGAACTTTATCATCTCTTTTTCCCTTAGTAAAGATGCCCACAATGCACTTTCTATCAGTAGAAACCTCCTCCATGTAGGTCAGTGGTTCCCAACCTTTTTTTTTGCACTGGGACCCCCTTTTTAGGTATGACAACCTGTTGGGACGCACACACACACACACACCCGCAAGACCTAGGACCAGAAGTCATTAAGCAGGAAGTAAAGTCATTGTTTTCAATAAATTACACTTTTCAAAAGTCAAAAAAATTTCACATCCTATTTAGAATATTCTGAATGCCTTGTATCTAAGAGACATTTGAGTTTTGAGTTCAGTGATTGACTCAGTGCTGAGACCAAAACTGCACAGAATGCCATTGCTGATCAAGATAGTAAAGCTAAATTTTAGATAGTCTTCAGAATATTTATGCTCCTCTTCCTCATGTGCTGAGACTCACCTAGGCATGCACATGGAAGGTGTCCCCGCTTGGAAAGAGACCTGGGAGAGATTTTATCACATGCATACAGTACACACACCCCAAGATGAGACCATAGCAAGGCTAATTTCCCTTGTAGCCACAAGCACTGACAAAGTGGTACTTTAATGGGAAAGCCTCTTCCCTAGCCCAAATGAATCTTCCAAAATGGTGGTGCCCAGCTTTTAAAGATGGCTGCTCTAAGCTCTTGCAACCCTCTGAAAATAGGTTAGAACCCCTTGGGGTTCCTGAGCCCCAGGTTCGGAACCACTGATTTAGGTCATCTTTTTCCCTAGCAGGTGTCCATGCCAAGCATTTTTTTCATCTTGCCATGTGTCAAGAGGCCCATCCGGCTGTTCATTTTCAGGGTCTGTTCCCCACAGAGCCTCCCCCCTAACATGTTCGGTCATCCAGGGCAGCAAGCAACTGGCATTGGGTCATGCCTATAGTTTTCCATATATCAACATACGGGTCACCATGGAGAACATCACACACATACAGAATTCAACCAATGGATGGCTTTATGGTACTTTTGATAGAGAATAGATAAGAGAATTTCAGGGTTTTCCTGGTACCTTTAGTTTTTAAAAACAATTTAAAAAATGTGCCTTTTGAGGCAAGATGCCATTTCACTTCACCACTTATCAGTGGAGAATGAAATGTTCCTGTACAATAGCAAAACCAAGTTAAGTCAATTTTCAATATAAAAAGAGCATATATACATTATGACTTGCTGGTTTCTGCCTGCTCATTCCAGTGCAAACTTCCCGGTAGTTTCTGATTTATGACATTAGCAAAACCTACTAAGTTCCCAGAAGTATTAGCCTGAGAATGTCTAATCTTAGCATCAAGGTCTGGAGGGCAAGCAATGAAAAAACAACAGTGTCTTGGGTCACCATAAACAACAGAACACCTTAAAGAACTGCACCCAAGTTACTGCAGCAACTATTTCAGATACAAGTCTCTCAGTGTCACCCCTGCCTGCAGAGGATTTCAACTTGGTGCATCTCATGAGCTCTAGTCCGTGCAAGATGCTCCAGTGAATCCACTGGCCTTGGAGGTGGTCAACATCTAGTGTTCTTGTTCTTCAGTCACTAAGTCGTGTCCGACCACAGAACTCAGGCCTCCCTGTCCTCCACTAGCTTCCGGAATTCGCCCAATTTCATGTTCATTGCTTCAGTGACACTATCTAACTATCTCATCCTCTGCTGCCCCCTTCTCTTTTTGCCTTCGATCTTTTCCAGCATTAGGGTTTTTTCTAAATAATCCTCTCTTCTCATGAGGTGGCCGAAGTATTGGAGCTTCAGCTTCAGGATTTGTCCTTCCAGGGAGCAATCAGGCTTGACTTCCTGTAGGATTGCCCGATTGGATCTCCTTGCAGTCCAGGGGACTCTCAAGAGTCTTCTCCACCACCATAACTGAAAAGCATCTATTCTTCGGCGATTCACCTTCCTTATAGTCCAGCTCTCACAGCCATACATCATTACTGGGAAAACCATAGCTTTGACTATGCGAACCTTTATTCCACCAACAATATTTGAACCAACATCTAGTGTAGCTGCAATCTTATATAAACTCACCTGTGAGTGAGCCCCACTGAAGTCATGTGCCTTACTTCTGAGTAGATATGCAGGGGATTGCATTGCACTGTGTTAGAGCACAATCCTAACATGGAGTTAGGCTGGCACAGTTAGGTCAGCAAAGTTTCAGCAGCACAAGGGCCACTGTAAAGTGCATTTGGACCACTCTCGGAGTCAAGGAGGATGGTGCATGTGTGTGCGCTGGCCTCTCTGAGTCCCAGGAGTGGCGTATACATAGTGTTTCTTGTGCTTGCCAAACTTTGCCGGTCTAACTCCAGGTTAGGATTGCACCCTTAATCACAATTGTCAAGCAACCTAATTGCCCCAATAGCTAGGGTTACCCGATACAAACTGGGACAGAGTGCCTATACCTTTAACAATTGCATATAAGTGGAAATTTTGGCAGGTACAGCTTTTTAAACTTTTCCATGTTGATTTGCACCTGTCCAAATTCCCTCTTCTATACAATGGTTAAAGGTATAGGCATTCTGTCCCAGTTTGTATCTGGTAACCCTCCCAATAGCTGAGTTTTACTACTGGAATACAATGCATGTCATGCACCTCTAGCTAAACAACTGCAAACCGTGCAATTATTTGTGCCTGCCGGCTTCTGCTCTGAGCTTAGTGAGAAAAACTTTTGCCACTGCACAGGAAAGGCTGTTTATACCCAAGATTGGGTATAAAGCAAGGCGGACGGCGCAGCATAACCCTGCCGTGCAGGCCAGCAGTGCCCTTTCCCATGCCAATGAATCAGCCTCACTCAGCGGCTTCCTAAGGCAGTGCGGGGGGAGGTCGGAACATGAGCAGGAGAAGCGGGACGGAGGTGAACTTGCGCGGCGAAAGCTGCAAACTACTTATCCGCGCGGACGAGCACATGTCCCTACGAATCATGCGACACCACAGGCCGCGCGCTGGAACTACAGCCCACGCTCAACCCCATAGAGGACGAGTCCGCTACACAAGTACAGCTTCAATTTGAAAGCCGCGACCGGATTGGACAGGAACCGCTCCGCCCTCAATACTCGCTTCTCTCCTATTGGCCTGCTTAAGGAAGAGCCCGAAGTTGAGCAGTGTGATTACCTCAGCACCTCTCGGGCCTCGATCCCTCCGCCGCTTTCGCCGCGCGCACGTCGGGATCCCTCCGCCTCCCGTTCCGAATCCCACCTCGCCCTCGCCCCTCCCCCTTACCTGCCGACAGAGCCTCCATGGCTGAAGTGGGGAGGGGGCGCCTCGGTGCTCTGCGTGTGGAGAGCGAGAATAACAACAATATTAATAATAAATGGTTTCAGAAAAAAATATAATTATGAAAAATGAGGAGGCAGGAAGCAGATTCGTCCCTGTGGGGGCAAAAAGGCGTCCCCTCACTTGCCCCCCCCCCTCACGGCATCTCTGTGCGGGACGAAACGCCTTTAAAAAAACAAATCCATAGCCACACACAATATTAATAATTATTATTAATAAATGGCGGCGGCCTGGACGGCAGGGAAGGATTATGGCGAATCTGCGGCGTCCGACACGGCGGCGGTTCCTGCGGCTTCTTCCTCGTGACGTCGGAAAGGGCACGCGGGGAGGGGGAGGGGCGGCGACCACGTGACGGAGCTCCTGTCGGGCGGATTCGAGGAAGGAGCTGCGGCTGGGCGAGGTCGAGCACGGCCCCTGCCCCGCCTCCTCCTGCTCAGCCACGCCCACCACACTGTGCACGCGCAGGGAAAGTTGAAGCCTGGGGCCGGGAAGTCGCGCTGCTGCTGCTGCTGCTGCAAGTGTAGCCGGGGCTGGGCGGGAGGGTGGCGCTGCGTCCCCGGTAGCTTTGCAGAGGCAGCGTCTTTAGGGCCAGCTGCACCCCTGCCACCGATTCAAAAGCAGAAGCCAGTTTCGCTCTGGTGTGAAGTTTCTGCAGCAGTGTCTCCACGCGGTGGCGTTTCTACAGGGATGGCAAAGCTCTAAGTTTTGCAAGAAGCCTTACCTTGCAGTGGAAATCACTCCTCTCCTGCACCGTTTTAGCCAATGTTGGCGTTGCTTACTGGCTAAAGCAGCAAGGGAGAGGAGGGATTTACATGACAGGGTAAGACTTCTTGCAAAACTTAGAGCTTTGCCATCCCTATAGAAACGCCTCTGTCTCCACGTGATTATAGAACTTGCTTGTGTTCCATTTAAATCGTTAGCTCGTGCCTACTTTCCTCTCCCACCCCATAAACAGAGCCTGTTGCCAAGGCTGTTCACTGAGCTAGAAAACTCACCTGATTCCCAAGAGCAGAAAATTCAGGGGAAATTCCCAATTTAGCAGGGGAAATCTGGTTAACAGATTATTAGAAGTAGGTTTTTGTAGGTGACTGCAAATGGGGACTGCAGGTGTTGGAAGAGCAGAAACAAGTAGGTTAGGTAAAGTACGCAGGGAAGTGGCATCAGACATTTATTTGCCACTTTGCCATGCTCTGCTGCCCCCCTTTGCCTGGTTGATCAGTGCCTCGTTTTTATCCCCTGAATCGTCCCCCTCCTTTGTTTTGACTTGTCTTTTTAGTTTTACTGATTAGGCTGTTTGCCATAGAGGGCACAGCTTGCCCCATCAACCAGACTACCCCCACTTGGCTGCTGTTCAGTTTTTAAGAAGACACCCCTCAATTCTGAGACTTAACCTGTGAGATTTCTCAAATGCAACCATATTTATTTATTTTTTCCTGTCTGAGCTTTCTGGCTTTTGATGGTGGCAATGCAAATTTGCTTTCAATTTTTGTCCAATCCAATTTTTGTCCCCAGTCCAATCAATTTTTATTTTGTCACGGCAGCTTACAGTAAATTGCGGTGGCTCAACATACATTTTCAGGCCCCACTCCAGGGTTTTCTTCAACATAGACACTGGTTTGTAACGGGCAACCAACCAAGCCAAAAAGCTGCCCCTCTCTCCTTCGCGTCCATGCTTGCCCTGGATGCCATTAGCCCCAAACGGCTAACAATAGGAAGGGAGCTCAGGGACCACGGGTGTAGACAACCAAAAATTGGCAGGTCTTGTAAACACAACTTTATTATGAAAATAAATTTGAAAAAGGGAAGAAAACAAATGAACACAGGCATCTGTGATTTTAAAAAAAGCACAGGTTGCAGTGTTGGGATAAAATTAAAAATAAACCCTAATGCAAGTGCCTAACAAATTTCCTATTTGGAATAACTTGCTTAGGATACATCTATGTTCTGCAGTTCACCTTCCATAGCACGAAGGGGCACATTCCAACCATGTCAAAATTAACCCCAAGAGTACTAGAAGCACCTAGATTCAAACTAGCCAACTCCTAACAAGTAGGGGTGGGCAGTTTTAGGTGACCAACACAGAATGCTAAATAATGATAATTTCTACTCAAAACACTATAAAAATTTAGATCAAAATGCAAAATAATGCCGCTATTTCTTACTTTTGACAGTTTTGAGGAACCCACCAATAGTTTTCAGTAAGTGATCAGGCGGAGGAGCAGAAACAGGAAGCTTGCTTTAACTATCATCTTGCATGTTCATTATTCACAGTGCACGCTGGGGCAACTTTAAAGGAATGTGGAAGTAGAAAGCAGCAACCAGAGTGCAGTGCGGAAACTCGAGGTCATTTTGGGTTGGGATGTGTATGCCAATGATTGCTTGCCTTTGTAGGGCCATTCATCCTCATTTCTTGCTTGCCAGCCTGGGTGTATATCCCCTCCCCATGAGAGTATTTGCCACCTTTCCTGTTTCTCAGCAGGGCAAGCATTAAAGGAAGAAATGACATGCTTTTTTAATTATATTTTTACTAGTGCAGTAAATAGTTTCCTTTAGGCCTTGTATTGCCCAGGTGCGGGCTACGAGCGCCACTGGTAGAATTTACCTTTGATCTACGGACTGGAATGCTCCAATCTGGAGCAACTGTTTGGGCCATGTCCTTTTGCACCTCCCCAGGTCCTGAAGTTGAAGCTCAAATACTTTGGCCACCTCATGAGAAGAGAGGACTCTTTAGAAAAGACCCTCATGCTGGGAAAGATCGAAGGCAAAAGGAGAAGGGGGCGGCAGAGGATGAGATGGTTAGACAGTGTCACCGAAGCGATGAACATGAAATTGGGCGAACTCAGGAAGCTAGTGGAGGACAGGGAGGCCTGGCATGCTGTGGCCCAGGGGGGGTCGCGAAGAGTTGGACACGACTTAGTGACTGAACAACAACAACAACAACAACAACAACAACAAGGCAGCAATTGTAATGCAAAACCTTCCAGGGGAATGCTTACTCTTTGGAAGTAAGTTCCATTGAAATCAGGTTAAGTTCCAAATGCAACTGGCAATGAGAAAAGTTGCAGGTTGTACTGTACACTGAGACATTTTTACCTGATCTTAGGACTGGACAGTGAGCACGAATGGCAATTTCCTGTTAATTCACTGTGAAATAAATGTGATCCAGTTCTTGATCCACAATACTTAAAATGTAGCAAAGAGCTTTTCTCTCACTCACACTTATTGTGCTTTATTGGTTTGTATAATTTGCAATAAAAATTTGGATAAAAATACATAACACTGCAATTTTCTATTTTAATCAAAAAAATTTAAAAAAAAATATTTTTAAAAACCACCCATAGGATTCCAGGCTCTTAGTTATACTGTTCTTATTGGCTGAACCAAAGCACAAAATCCAGGGTCAGTTCCATAAAGCTCATTTTGTCTTAGCCAGATGTTAGCAAACTAAGCCAGGTCATTTCAGTCAGGGAGAAATGAACAAGCTGACTTTTTCTAGCTAGCACCATGATACATCTAAGGTTGTCCCCCCCCCCCCCATTAAGGGTCCACCATTGCAACCTCTAATTAAAGACAAACACAACAGGAGAAAAGATTGTTCCAAACAAGAGACGCTGGTCCAAGATCTTACAAGATGTGGATCTTCATATAAACACATCCAACAATATATTGCCTGGTGTTGTGGAATGATATATCAAAGAGCTGAAGCAGGATGGTTGTGGCATTTGAAAGAGCAGCAAACATATTGGGTCAACATTCCATGTTTCCTGGAGCAATGAAAAACAGTCGCACAACAGTTTCATTTCCTCTGGATGAAAAAAATAAAAACAAATACAAACCACACAGGAGACTTATGGTGTTTGGGGAATATCTGTTTTATTTTGAGCAATGCAAGGAGAACATAGTAGAGGTAAACTGGCCTCTTCTGCAAATGTCCCCAAGAAGGTTTCAGCCAATTCAGCGCCTTTTGCCTCTCAAGAACTGTACACCCTCTGGCTGCAAATCACTTCTGTTCTACTAGTTCATAAGTTGAATTTACAGGTAATCAGGGGAAACATCCCCCAGTCATTAAAATTCCTTTATTAAGCTCTTGGCTATCCACTGAGGAATCATCAACCAATGATTAACAATATTGGCAGCAATATATATAATTCCATGGTCTACATGGGATAAAAAACCCCATCAGGTGTGGTAATTCCAAAATTCCACTGGGAGGAACCCTGGATTCAAGGCAGCAAGCAAACATCCAGCCTGCACTGACAAACAAATGGGCTCGACAACAACGTTATTCAGTCTCCTACCTGTATCCCCAAGGGAACTGCAGTACAATTGTGAAATCCCTGCCAACACAAAATACAACAGGCGTTATGAATAAGATACATATTTCCTGGCATGAATGGAATCTACAGCAATGCCAGATTTAGCGCAAACTGCCCAAAGGCTGCAGTGTCCTTGCTTGCATTTCCTTGATATGTCAAACTATTTGCTCTCACTGAGATGCAAAGGAATGTTTTAAGTACAGTATTTATATATCAATGCAAAAGTATTACTATATGGAGATATAATCTGCAGCTAATTAGGCTCAACCTGTATTTCTAATTCCATGCTGATTAGATTGTAACTTAAGCTTTCCACTGGAGTTACCACACTCATGGCCTTAGATCCATGAGTGGGCTAGGAAGCCGCCTACAGATTCTTCCCGGGGGTGGGGGAGCTTCAGAGACCAGATGGAAGGTGTGCAGGGATACAAGGAGAGAAGATCTACCATGTGCTACAATCAAGACTAAAGAGGGGGTCCAAGGGGGGGGGGAATACAAGGGATCCCGGTTCAGTTTCTTAGTTTAGGAGCTCATTTCCTAATGCCAGGAAGTTGGCAACAGGGCCTGCTAGACCACCAAGAGCCCTAAAGTCATCTTTACCTGCCTCATGCAGGTAACAGACTCCAGAGCCCATGTCTGTGATATTCTCCCTAGTGGCGGAAAAGCAGCTGGAGGGAGGAAGCAATTTTGAGCACAGGGAAGTGGCTGAGTAGAGTAGCAGCCCCATTTCCCACCATCATCCACTCTAACAGTAATTTCTTCCATAAGAGAAAGACTTTTGGGTATGCCTTTTTTTTGGGGGGGGGGAATCCCACTTCAAAAACATATTGCCTCCCCCATTATAACTTGTTACTCCATTGGAATCCTCAAGAGGCTTCTAATCAGGATTGCCTACAGTGTCTCATTATAATCAGTGGGGCACTGGCATATCTGACAGGGTTCAGGGCATGCAAGCGCTCCTGGGCAGCACAGCTGGGGGGCACTGCTACCATTCAGTGCCCCCAGCCCACTGTGCCCTCCAGATGCAACCCTTCCAGGCATGTCCAGGGATGTTCTGAGGGCTGGAGAAGCTGTTCATGGTCTCTCCAGAACTCAGGGCACCTTGGGTCACATGCAGAGGTCTGGGGGCGGGTTATTAACAGGGACCTCCCCTAGAGGAACATAAGATCCAGGACAACCATTGCAATGGGACTTACTCTCAGGGAAGCATGTATAAGACTACAGCCTTAGTCTGTTTTGCTTTCTCCTAATCAGGTTAAGGTGCCCTACTTAGCCTGTGTCAACATAACATTAACATTAAGATATACGTCTCATTTCATGTCAGAACAGCTTTCCAAAGTCCTAGTCTTAACTTGTTCAGCCAGTTCAGTGAACAACTTGCAAGAACATAATTATGCTTTCTGCCTATATAAAAAGTTACATAAAAAACAGAATGAGATCATCCCTTCAAAACTGCCTTGCAAAATTAGAACTGGTTACTTCCCTAATTGGCATGACACGCTTGGCTGGGAGTGAAGTAGGAAACAATCACAGTTTACAACAGCAAAATAAGAAAATAAACATAAGCAGAGGGTTTCTAAAAACCATGTTTAATTTTCAGATGACAATTTGAACCCTGCATATTTATGTTATACCCCTACCATGCAAAAACCTCTTAACTTGGTAGGCCACAAAACTACTCTATGTGGTAAGTCACTATTATACTGTACAGTTCTTCTATAGTTGAGCAACTGAGGCTAATTGAATTTTTAAGATTGTGAACCCTTTGGGGACACGGAAATATGCATTTATTTTGCAATGTAAACTGCTTTGTGAACTACTTTTTGTCGAAAAGCAGTATATAAATATTAATACAATCTCCGGTCTTCCAAGTAATGAACGATATCGGCAACAGAACGTATTGTAGAACAACTTCGGCAACAGAACGTATTGTAGAACAACTTCTCATGTCCTGAAACCGACCTTTTTAAATCCCTGCTAGAGAATCTCATGCAGCTCTTTCTCCTTCTGTCCTCAGAGCTTTTCCCATTCCCTGTCCTAACTTTAATGCTTAATCTTAATACTGAAATTTACACTGCAGTTTTTGAATGCAGAAAGCATTTCACGTGGAATCGCCCTACTCTTACAACAACCCAGCAAGGTCAGCCAGTTTCCTCATCTCCACCTTGCAGCTGTGGGGGGGACGGTGGGGGGGGGGAGGGAAGGCTGAGAGAGCAAGTGGCTTGCTCAATACAAGGGGGAAGCAAGACTTGAAGCAGGAAAGTCCCGATTTTCAGCTCAACCAAGGATCTTGGGCATTGTTTGAGAGGCAGGACAGATCTTCTCATAAATTCCAGCAACAGAATCGAGCAGATTTCCAAAAGATGTAATCCCAAAGACGACATCAGCCTGACTGAATATTTTACATCAGCAGTTCTGAAGGATTTTTATAAAATGGGTCTTCCAATGAAGGACTCAGCTTTGTTCCTCATTCTCCACCCCGCCAAGCCCTCTAGATCTACCCTGCCTTTGCATCTGCACTCGCTGAGTAAAAGGTCAGGTTTTCCATAACAAAGAATAAAAGGGGCATTATTTAAGCTACTTCCACCCAGAATTCCAAACCCTGCAAAGTGCTACCAGTCTTCCTGGCAGGGTCCCCCAGCAGCCCCACTGTTATTTTCTATGCAACTTTTCAACAAAAACAAGTTGTTTATGCAGCAAACTACTCAGTGCTGGAAAGCCGGAGCATGGAGCAACCCCTCTGTGGCATAATCTGCGGATAAATGAAGAGAGAATAACCACTCCACTGCATTGTGACCAACTGGGGACTTTCTAACCCTCCTCGTACACATCCGAATTTTATGTGGAGGGCGGCTGAACTTGTTTTGCAAGTTTATGAGCCTACTGGGGAAATCACAGTGTAGGGCTGGAAGGGAGCTTAAATTACACTGCTGTACTTGCATTTGTATTTCGCCTGGATCTCAGAATATAAAAAGGCATTTATGGCACAAATTCCTTCAGACTAATAGGCATGTCAGTCTTAAGGAAGGGTGACTTAGGGCGCAATCCTAACCTGGAGTTAGGCCGGCACAGTTAGGCCAGCAAAGTTTGGCCGGCACAAGGGACACCGTAAAGCACATTTGGACCACTCTCGGAGTCAGGGAGGATGGCGCACGTCTGTGTGCTGGTCTCTGAGTCCGAGAGTAGCCCAAACATCCTGTACAGTGTCCCTTGTGCCAGCCAAGCATTGCTGGTCTCACTGTGCTGGCCTAACTCCAGGTTAGGATTGCGCCCTTAAGGTCATACTGTACTTCTGAGGTCCCCTCTTCCCAAGCAACCCCTGCAAAGCTTAGTGGCAATAAACCAAAATCCAGAGAGAAGACGTGAGAGAGTAGTTCAAATAATCATTTGCATGGTACTTTCTAGTGCATCAAGTGCTCTGATCCTTTCAACCCCTTGCAGGACAAAATTGGGGTAGTGATTTTGAAAACAGGGCAACCAACACATTATGGGATGATGGAATGACTATAGCGATTGTAAGAACTGCAACACGATTTACAGATTTAAATTTCCTTTACATGCGGTGCTACTTTCCTGCCCCCTGCTTTATCTCTTCCTGAATAGCTTATACCCTTCAATAACTGAATCCATCTCATGTGTCTAAGTAATGCCTACTAGACAGTACTCACCTTCTTGAAGCAACAGTTCTCGTTCAGCTTGTTTGTTCCCCATGCTTTGCACACTGGTGTAGCGACACCTGAAACCAGAGGCACGACACCCATTCTGCCTCTGCATTGTTTCCTCACTGGCATCTCCTTTTGCCATACTTCCCAGGGGCCTCTGTATGACCCTTCTTCAGTGTCACATCAACTGTGGAGCCTTCTCCTTCACCCATGCAGCCTGATTTAAAGCCCTCCTGCCTTAAGACAGGATGCTACCCATTTCAAGTAAGGACCTCGAAGTCAACTACTCATGCAAAACATTCCTAGGACAAATATACATACAGCATTCAGTCTGATGCAATTACACATTAAAGACGAACTACAGTATGCCACAAATAGCACTTCCACAGGCACAATGGTACTTGCAGGCGGTCACACGTAATCTGGATGGAACCAAAGGCAGCAGAGCAGCCTCTCACCCCAGCAGTTACTTGAGTTATTCAGGAAGGCTGCCTTTCCAAATCAGTTGAAGTAAACATCCACCTCCCAGCCATTGCATGTGTTAGAGCTGAGTGTAGGATGTTTACATAAACTAAGAATCAGTGAAGACAAAATGAATACAGCTTGGATGCACTCTAAAAATGCCCGTATCTCAGTGTTGAGATATCAGCCAAGGGAAGTTCATTTTTCATTTCTAGGTTTTGTTTTCACTGCTCAAGTCTGAACCCTCCCACTAGTGAGATATCTAAATAATCAATAGAACTAGGAACACCCTTTTTTAAAAAAAATGCACATGATTGAACACTTTCTCTCTCTCTTTTCCATTACTGGTTTTGGGATTGAGTTCAAAAAAAAAAAAAAGCATACACAAAAGAATAAAAACCACAAAGAAATGTTGCATCCAAAGACAGTTAGTCATGACTACGCCCCACTGAAATTAATGGAGCAGATAACTCAACCCTATACAGGGTTTATGGTGGCTGACTGCAAGAGCCACCACCATAAGCCCCAGACAGTTGGCATGACAGCTGCACCACTGCTATGCAGCCACTGGCACAAAAAGCTGGAGGTCCTGTATGTACAATAGTGGCTCCTAGAAAGCGGGTGAGCAGTGGGGATGGTTCGGGGAGGATAGTGGGTAGTTTGGGGTGATGTATGAGGTTCTGGGGCAGTCTCAGCAGCACCAGCACACACCACAATCCTATTGCCTCTGCCCTGCCCCCATCTCTCTTTGGACTTACACCAGTGATGTCATGCAGGGGGTACGCGGGGGTATGCAAGTACCGGTTTCTGGGGGTGCTGTGGAATACTGTTGCAACTGTTGGGTCAGTTTAAAATTGTCTGAGGCCGCAAAAAGGGCTTTTTTTATGTCACTTCCTGCCACGACATCACTTCTGGCTTATGACGTCACTTCCGGTGGGCGGGTCCCGACACGTGCCAATCAAAAGTGAGTACCTGTTCTTAAATCATTTAGATGACACCACTGACTTAAACCAGCAAAACAGCTAGCATATGTCCAAGGATACCCACTGGATGCCAGATGTCCTATGTGACTCGAATTTTAACTCGAGTTTCCATGTTTTGGCCTGTCTCTCATGAGACTCGAGTCTCATGTCATTGGCTCGGCCCCTGACTCGTGACTTGGGCCACTGACTTGGAAATGCCAACTCATTTCAGCAGCTTGATTCAGTGAACGATCGGATTGATTTCCCTGCACTTCAGCAGCTGAATTGTGCATCTAGGCTCCATGTGGCTGGCTCCCTGAACAACACGTCTTATTTATTTAGGGCAGTGGTTCTCAAACCTTTTAGATCAGGACTCACTTTTGAGAATGGCACTCATGTTAGAAACCCACCAGAAGTGATCCCATAGCCAGAAGTGAAATCAAGAGAAAGTGTCGTCGTTGTGACATGATAAAATGACATTCCTGGAGTGCAAACTGGCATTCTTGGACTGCAGCAATTGCACAACCATGAAACTTCCCTGACAGAAAGCAAAAGTACTGAACTAAAACAATTTTTTTTAAAAAAAACCCTCACTTGAAAATTTGAATGGTTAACACTCACGAAAGGAATACTGTGTAAGAGTAAGGTCTGCAGCTTCCAAGATGGCTTCTCCCAGATTTCCACCTGACATCAGGTTGCAACCCACCAAGTGGATCCTGACCCACACATTTCTGGGGGCTCCCCATGCATTTCAATTAGTTTTGCATGGTTCCTGCCTGATGCAACCCGCCCCTTTTCTTTTTGCTGACCCGCATTGGGGATTTGAACCAACAACCTCAAGATCTTTCATGCTACAAAAGCCAGAGTAGCCGCTTATCCGATTGAGCTATTCTCGCTCTGATGCATCCTATGGGAACACAACACTTTTAATAACCTCTCTACCCCCCCCCCTCCCCAAAAGTATGTAGTACACACTCCATCTGCGGCACTGCATACCATGGACTGGCCACAATCATTCACACCTAACTTGTCTCATTGATTTAAACTGTGAATAGTCATGGCTAACGTTCTTTGGATACAACCCCAATGTATGCAGTAATAAAAGAGAGACTGCAGTTGCCTATTACAATGCAAGTAATACTTTTGTATAACCCATTGACCTTCACCTCCCATCCCCCTGAAGCTTGATTTTCACCCCACTCCAATTTTTGAAACAGAGTTTAGTAAAGCACAATAGCTAAGATTTAGAAGAGCTACTTCAGATACATATGAAAGCTTCAGCATGCTCAGCGGGACTTAATTTTTTTCTTTTAAATTAATAAACCACAAACTAAAAAAAGTAGCCTGGTGTTTGATTTCTATCACACAACATAAACTCAACATCTCTTTGGCCACACAGAACTCACTGCATGGATCTTTAGATCCCAGTCAACATGTTCATGTTGAAACGGTGTGTCCAACAAAGATGTTTAACACAAATACTAATAATGTTCTCAAGACCCTAGAAGCAAAATGCTTAGAAAAACTTCTTATGTTGGTCTTGTTAATTCCTACCTATTAGATACTTCGGTTTGAGATTAGTGGTGAACTCTCCTTCCCTCCATTCCCAGAATAATCAGCAATTTTGTACGTTAAACCTTCTCCACTAGCACAGAGTATTGCAGTTGCCTGCATCCGTTGAGGCAGCCCAACTTAATCTGCCCCAAGAGCAATAGCATCCTCTTGGAACAGTATACTTATTAGCCATGTTCTCTCTGGGATGTTTGGTTAGGTTTGTGGCGCTTACGTCAGTGCAGGAGAGGTTGGACACAGTGACCTTCAGGTCCTGCTCCCACAATTTTATTAGAAATCATGTTTGTTCAGCAAGGAACAACTATTTATCCTGTCAACAGGCTACTGAACAGTTTTTAATTTATCACATTTATATCACATCCGGACACTAGTCACTGCATCATGCGTCTTTGAGCAACGAATCTGCTTTACCGATTGGTGTACATGGCCCATGTACATGATTGGCCATTGGTGTGCATGGCCCACATGCAGTGCCTTGTTTTGTAGACTCCCACCCACTCCAGTTACAGCCTAGGAATTGGTCAGCTAACACACCAGTTTATAAACAAGTTTTCAAAATTATTTGATGCAGAGGAATAAACCAAGCCACAAAACGCACACAACTCATTAGTACTGCCCAGAGGATGAACAGGAGAAACGTATAATGCAACAAGCACATCATCATTGCTAGTGGCTATTTTCTGGTGTTTCTTCTAACATCCTTTTAGAGTGAGAGGGCTTGGGAGACAGGGAAGCATTTATTTATTTGATTTTCTCCGCAAACCGCTTCAAAAACTTTTAGATTAAACCTGGTATATAAGTATTCTTAACAGCAGCAAGATGGGTCACTGTAGCAATTAACATGGAGAAACAGACAGATACCAAAACAACTGTCAAAAGGAACTTGATTATCAGGCAAGGAAACACACAGCCCGATCCTTTCTTTGGCAGCCCCTGGAGGAGCAGTTGGTACCAATATGGTGACCACCACATCCGGAGGCTGGAGAGGCCTCTTCAGGATAAGGATAATTCTTACCATCGAGCAGCGCTTTGGGGTCATTGGTCGGTCATTGCTGCAGTGCAGTGTCAGCACCAACTAGTGCAATGCCTTTGCTCCCTCCTCGGCAGGTGCCGTAAACGTGCTTTACGGTATGTTTATGACACCTGGAGCCGGCAATGAGCAGCACTGCCGGCACTGCAAACATTGGGCTCACAACCCCTACAGTTGCAATAACAAGGAAGTCAAGTTTCTGGCCTGCTATACTTAGTTACAATGATGGAAAGAGTAAAGTTGTACGTTAACAGGGTTAAACTATCTAAAGGAACATAAAGAAACAGCTTGCTCAGCATCAGTCTTGTCAATATTTTGACAGCAATACTTTTGGGGTAGGGCTTAATCTCGATAACACATATCTATGGATGGCATTTAACAATATGGCTTAGGAGCAGCAGCACTGAAAATCTGCATGAAAAAGATACTTCTTGGAACATGCAAAGAAAAGAATACCCATCTTTTTTTTTTTACCCATCTACATATTTTGTACAATTCCAAATTAAATTTTCAGCTGCTAAATGAAAGAGTCTGACAAGGAACAGAAGCATTCTGCCATACGAAGAGAGAAATATTACGGATCTGACTGCTTGTCTAGATGTGGCATCAGAACAGCCACAAGGTTTCTACAATGACTTTTCAGAGTTATTACATCTCTCCGTATACTTTCACTTGAGAATACAAGAAAACTGTATAATAGAAAAAATAATACAGACAACAGTTCTATGGCAGTACGAGAGCAGCAAAGACAAATTTGGAAGACTGCACAGGGCCCATTGCTCAATTGAAGAGCCCGCATTTTTTGTTCCACACAGAAGGCCCCAGGTCCAAATCCCCACCATTGCCAATTACAGTACTTAGGGAGTTAGTTGGAAGAGAACTCTGCCCAAGGCTATGAACAACTGCAGCTGGTCAGTGCAGACAACATTAAATGGACCAATGGTTTTGACGCCATATAAAGGCAACTTCATAAATTCACATTGGTGATTCTAGCAGTTAAACTGCCACCAGGGCCTGATATAGTGTAGTGGGTAGAGAGAGTGCCCGACTCTGACCAGGAGAACTGACTTTAAATCCCTACCAACACACAACACTCATGGGAGTCAGTTCAGATTATAATACATCTCTGTATTACTACTAATACAGAACACAGCCATAGTGCTGATTAACAGCCTCACTGATCTGTAGCTGCTCCTGCTAGAAACTGGAAAGGCATACCCAGTGAAAAAAAGAAATGACCACACTGTGAAGGAATCCATCTGGAATGAAGGGTTCTACAAGTTGCTTGTAAAACAATAATTGTCAAAACTCATTAGTAATAAAATGGGTTTAGTGATGACCTGCCTACATGAACTGCCTTGAGTCTTTCATTCATTGTGAGAGTCAGTGAGAAAGGCAGCATATAAATACTGTTCTATATTATTATTATTATTATTATTATTATTATTATTATTATTATTATTA
>JAJKFI010000036.1:7982568-8027268 GCA_029204185.1 Lerista edwardsae | reverse complement strand
TATTATTATTATTATTATTATTATTATTATTATTATTATTATTATTATTATTATTATTATTATTAATGTGCATACCCAGAGAAAACAGACTTTTCTTCCATGGTTGAAATGAGGAGCTTAGAAATCCTTATTTCTATAACTTATTTTTCACCACACTTTAGTACAGACGGGTAAAAGCAACACACTGTAACCCTCGTCAGCTTTAAAATCGTATGTCTTGATAATGGATCTTTTTTTTTTCCTTCCAGAGTTGTTTATGAATAGCCGGTGGCAGCAAACATCTGACTGAAAGCTACGGCTTTACAGCTTCCAGTCGGGGATGTTTACAACAACAGACTACTGGAGCATCTGGAGCAAGAAGTCACCTTTGGAGGAAGAACAGTGTAAAACAGCTGATGAAAACACTTCCCCCCCCCCATATCTCCTCTGAACTATTTCATGGCTCTGATTAGGATGACACTGCAATCTGTCACTCTTGATAATACAGCTGTCAAATGTGTCAAAAACACAGCAGTTGATCACAAAGAGTACAACATACGTTGTGCAGAAAAAGTTAGCTCAAAACATTTGTGCAGGGAAAGGTCTTCTTAAAAGAAGGATTCAGCTTCCACAATCAGGTAATATGTTTTAAGGCCAGATGCATAATGTCCCGAAACAGGGCACCACCACAGAAACAGCTCAGCCCGCCCTCCGGTGGGAGAGGAGAAGAAAGCAAGATTGCGCCAGAGCCCCTGGAAGGATTCGGAAGCATGGCTCTCACTGGCCCACATCGAGCACTGCCTACAGGCAGGTCTTCGAGCAGATGAAAAGAAAGAAGTAGGAACCAAAGTAGAAAGCATTCTTCCTGCTACAACCGCAACTTTCCATTGATTAGTCAATTAAAAATATGCCCCCAATTAATCAGGCAGCAGTTTCTTGGGACACTATCTGGAACTAGATCCAGTGAGTTTTACTATCACGAGTGCTGCCGAGTGGAAAAATTTCTCACTCCCACCCCATTTCTAAAAACACAGCTTCATAAACATAATAAGCAACGTAACGAATTGGTATCATACCAGTGGAATTAGGTAGTTTCAAAGTTACAAAATTATTTTCAGGCAATATGCCTAGGAAGGATGCACAGATGCCTTCCTTCCCCTCTCCCACAGAGGGGTTACTGGTAAATGGCTTGCGGCCAGCGTATTGGAGAAACCATCTCCTTCCGCTAATCCAGCCCACTCTCTTCGCTCATCCGAGAGGGCCCTTATGGATGTGCAGCCATTGAGAGAGGTTAGGACAGTTTTCTAAACTTGGGGGAGGTCACAATCATCCAGCACAGGTGTGTGCATTTTTGGTCAGGACTCTACCCCTTAAGGAGGGGAGCGACTCAACAAGGGACCCATATATGCCATAAGCATGGCACTTCCAAATTCCACTGCCTCTGCTGCCAAACTCCTTTTTTAATTCTTATGTTCAGCAGCAAACAACCCTGGAAGTGTTGCGCTAACCGTATCTACAGGTCCCCAGTGGAGCCACTACCCTCCTTAAGGGGGTAGCATCACAACACTAGGTTAGAAGGATAATGGCCAGAAATAGGGTCTTCTCGGTACTGTATTATAGAATTCCCTGCCTTCTGAGTTGAGAACTGCTCCTTTCTTAAAAGTCTTCTGCTGAGGCCTGAAGAACTTTCTATTTCAAAAAGGCTTCAGAATGTAGGATGGCTTCTAAAGGTATGTGCACTAGTTGCAGACTGGTACTTGCTGAGCTTTTAAAAAAAAAATTAATTTAGTGTTTGTTTTTATGACTGTTGGTGTTCTTTGCTGTTGCCTGTAGCTGGTTGGCTTTTCATACAGTGTATTGATGTATATACACCATCAACAGTTATAAAGTTTTGTTTACTAATGCAACCAAATATACATGCTAAATATACATGTCAAATCAGACCCCAATCAATTTAGAGCAGTGCTTCCCAAACTCCTACAAGAGAGTTGGGAGCACCGAAAGCCTTTGCATGGGCGAGTGGGAGGGCAGATTGTGCTCTGCCAATCAGGGAAGGGATTTTTAAGTTTACCTGGGGGTCGCTATCTCTCTCTGGGGTCCAGGGAGCCTGTGACTCCCTTTACAGCCCTCCTAGAAGCTCCAAACTGCAGGAAAAAGAGAAAAAGACACTTCCTGATTTTGTTGTGAAACCAAAAGTGTTTTTCTCTTTTTTTCCAGCAGTTTAGAGCTGTTAGGAGGGCTGCAGAGGCAGTTGTAGGCTCCTTGAACCCTCCAGAGAGCCATAGCGACCCCCAAGTAAGCTTAAAGTCCTTCCTTGATTGGCAGCAGCACAATTGTGGAGATCATTCTGCTGCTGATTTCGGGGCCATTCCCCTTAAAGGGGAATAGCCCTTTTCTGGTTCCCCTGGTGGGTCACCAGGGCAACCACTGTTTGGGAACCACCGATTTAGAATTTTACCAATCTTTCCAATCCAAAATTGTTATCCAGACAGTAATAGTCAACATGCAAAAAGCAGGAATAGGAAACCGTTTATCTTGAATCCCCCCCCCCCAAAAAAAAATCCCAAAATAAAAAAATCTGGCTTTTTGTTTTTAGTGCTACAGAACATTTTTTGTGTCTTAACAGATTTTGAACGGGGGCAAGGGGGGTTGACATTTAAGAGACCGAAATCAGCTGAATCTTGACTCACAGGCACTGGCTATAACATAGCTAAACAAGTCAGCAAGCTCCAAGAGAAAGGAGTTTGCAAAAGCACAGGCAAGGGCAATCAAGCCTGACAAAAACAGTATCTTCTAGATGCACTGTACTGTATCTCCTATTTGAACAAGGCTTTAGTCATTGAAAATGGATCTAGTCTTGCTTGCTTTGTAATGGCAGTGTTTTAATATTCTGTAACTTAAAAAAATGTCATTCACTAGCAAGATCATCTTTCACAAAAACGGGACCGGAACACAAAATGATAGTGGCTATTCAGTGAAATCTCTTCCCAAATTACTGAGGATTAACTCAAGGTTGTTTGAAGTCTACACATAGACCACTTAGAAAGATAACCAGTCAAGACATCCTCTAACCATTACAAGCACTGCTCAGCTCCTTGATCTTCTAGAATGGTTTCCAACACTTTCCCCTACACAGCATCCTGAGATTTACGTAAATCATTCTAAGCGGTTAGAAGTTTGTCATCTTTTACAAGCCAGAATTGTGGCCAATAGCTCAAAATAGCAAATCTGAAGCAGAAGGCCCGAGAAACATAGCGGCAGACATATCAAGTGAGCAGATACGCTTTGACTGACTTCAAAAATCATAAGTTCATAACGCTGCCCAACAGTGTACCAAATAAATCTGCATGCTGCACAGAAGGTTACGCGATCTACAAAGTGGGCTGTGCAAATGAAGATGACTACCAGATCCATTGCAAGCCCGTGTTTTAACAGTCCCTCTGAACGTTTTTTTCCCAGTTGCCAGTACATGGAAACTTTGGCAGAAGGGCTTCATTATAATCATTGCAAGGAACTGAAGTGTTCACCAATAAAGTTATGAGCGTGTATCACAGCTCTGAGTCATAGAACAGATGAATCATTTCTTCAGGAGTAACCAAACTAAGAAATTTACAAGCCCTGGAGCCCAAGCATTTTTCAGGCAAGTGGTAAGAGCAGCAAGCTCACCAAGAAACACAGGTCTGGAAGAGGGCTGCACTGTTTTTTTGAGGAACTGGAATGAGACGACGATGAGATACCCAAGTTACCAAACGGAACAATCATTTCCCATTGAAGCAGACAAACATTCTGTTCAAACCATTTTCTGCAAGGGGCTCTTACTGCAGTACTATCTTTGTCTGAATGAGGAAACTACACGCAGTCGCTAGGAAAGCACTGACTTTCATTGTTGGTTTTCAGGACAAAGAGTTAAGAGGCTAGCAGTTATTTGCAACGAGGCACTTCAGGGGCAATTCCAGAACTGGAAATAAATATTTCATGCACAGGTAGGCACATGGTATTTGACTAACTACTGTGGGACATTGTAACAGCTTTAACATGAAGAACTGTGCGACTGCCTATAATTTGATGGGTGGAACAGTTGCCACCACTCTTACAACCCTTTCCTTCTGCTAAGGCTGCAGTAGTATGCACACTAACCTGGAAATAACTCCCACAGAACAGAGTTGGACTTATTCCAAATACGCACGCATAGGATTGCTCTGCATAACTAACACCTAAATTCCAGATATGTGTACCAGCCACTGTGCAATGAAACACAGATATTAAAAGATGCAGTTTTTCTACAACACCAACTAAAAATATTTACAGATTCTATTGCCAGCAGTCCATGGTTGCAATCCTTGACATACGTATTTCAACTACTGAACTCAGTGGGCTTACTTCATAATAAAAATGCACGCAACTGATATTTCCTATTCCTATTCCTCCATTAAATTAGAGGAAATTTTTAGTAAGATTTTTGTTTTCTTACTTAGAGCTTAGTAAACGAGCTCC
This sequence comes from Lerista edwardsae, assembly GCA_029204185.1. Lineage (NCBI taxonomy): Eukaryota > Metazoa > Chordata > Lepidosauria > Squamata > Scincidae > Lerista > Lerista edwardsae. The sequence goes on along the minus strand of JAJKFI010000036.1, from coordinate 8,022,795 downwards.
AAAGATAACCCTGAGCATTTTTATTTGGCAGCAAGCTCCATAGCATTTCAATAGTGCTAACTTTACATAGAACTGCAACCTGTGTTACAGATTCTACAAACTGAAAACTCAAATTATTATCCATTCAACAACCATTGCTGTTCCCCTTGCCACTTCTTGAAACTGAACTGATTCACCAAAATTACACAGTAGTCATAAAAAGCCATTGGTTTAAAAAAAAAAAAGCGGAGACTGCTGGTTCCCCATGCGGGGCCGCAACGTTGTCACCACAAGCAGATGCAGTAGACTATGGAGCTGGGCATACTATAGAATCTTCTGGACTTGGCACACAACTCTGGGCAATGAAGCAATGTGAAATATGTACACATTATGTTGCATAGGTGAATCATTCTTGTGAACTTCTCCCTCACACCAAAAAGCAACCACCAGAAGGAGATGCAAAACCCAGATTGGGATTACAGCACATGCACAGGGTTAACGCTCAGAAAAAGCACAGTCAGACTAAATATTAATTCTGTAATTTCAGCATTTCTCAGGAAACAAACGCAGAATATACACGTTATAAAAATCAAGCATTAGAATCTGAATCAAGGATTAGTGGTAAACTCTTGTTGAGACGGAACCCACTTTGATGCAAGGAGTTCTACCCAACAGTAGCTTTGAAGAAAGGGGCAGCACAGTCCCCACTACAACAATATTTTTTTGGCCCAACCACAAAGTATTTTCTTTCATTTTGGCATGTCTCATACTCCAAGGACAGAGATCAACTTTTGCCAAAAGCACAAAAGCCGTGAAGGTAGCAGAATTTTCTAAAGGCTGAATTTCCTCTTCAGTGACCAAAGAGAGTTCTTAAAGCCCTCTCTTGCTAAGAATTTCACCCTCAAAGTAAGCAAGTTCCTTGCACATGAAGGGATATTTGCAGAACACTCATAATGTGAAAGATGCTTCACAGATAGAAGTGCTTTGCATAACCTTTACACAGCGATACAGAATTTTACTAACTTTTTTTCAGTTTTCTGTACTTGCAGCGGTTTGCTTCAAATTAGTCGGCTTTTCATGGTATAATCGTAACAGGCAGCCCATCCTAACTTGCCCTGGAAGAGACAGGCCACTGCCCTGTGCTGTATCCAGCATTGGTTGGATGCAGGCTGGAGCGCAACTCGCAGCCCAATCCTAAACGGCGCAGAACAGCCCAGGCCGGCGGGTCTGCACCTTATATAGTGCAGCTTGGGACTGCGCTGGAGCCTCCATGGGACAAGGGCACGTTCACGCCCTTGCCCCAGGGTAGGTGCCAGGCACACCTACGGGCTACTCAGATCTGCACCCACTATATAGTGGGTGCAGGACCACGTGGGATGGGAGGCTGGACGTGGCCTAGCTGCCAATTCTAAGCTCCATGCCCCTCCCCAGGCTGGACCGCATCCTGGACTGCCCTTTACACGCCCAGTTCCTCCCTTCCTCTGCCCAGTATCAGCCTCGTGCCAGCCAAAGATGAGTGAATGTACTTTATGGCACATTCACGACACTCCTGGGCTGGCACAAGAGAATTATGTTGGCTGCAGACCTCTTCAGAATTGTGCTCTCAGTATATTTTTGTATAACTATCCAGCAAACCAGACAACTTTCCAAGTGGTGGTTCACTTACGTTTAGCAGGAAGAAAGCAACTTAACTGTCATTCATTCCATCACAGCATCTTGTGCAGTAGACATCTACTGGTGTCTCCCTTCCATTTCTTTGTTTTCTTTTTGCCTAAGCACTCCCCTTTGGGACTCCCCTTTGGGACAGGGAAACATTCATTTTTTTGTTGTGGTGGTGAACATTTGGGAACTGCTTTGGGAACATTTCTGTTGAAAAGCAGTTACTAATTACAATGATGAGTAACGTGCGTGTGAATCTGTGTGAAGTACAGATTATTTTTTTGGGGGGGGGGTGTTAGATTGCCTCCCTTATCTGCTTAGCATTTACTGTGTCAAGTCAGAAGAAAACAACTTGCGTACCCAGTTTTTTCTCTATACCTCATCCGTCTGCACTGCAAATTTCTGGAATGGAGAGTTCCAACACATGCATGTAAGGTGTTGCTTGATTGTTGCAACAAATAAATGACGATTTAAATGCCTGAAGCAGTCATCATAATTCAAACATCACGGACAGAAATTTCATGTTGTAACATTTCAAATACAAAAGGGAGGGGCACAGATATTCAGCTGCATGCTATACAGTATTTACAACCCTCCTTTCTAGTCCAGAAATTGGACTATTTAACATAGGAATATAGGAAGCTGCCTTAGTCAGACCACCAGTCCCTCCAGCTTGATATTGTCGACTCTGACCATCAGCAGCTTTCCAAGGTTTCACAGGAATTTCTGCCAGACCTATATTCCAGATGTTGCTGGCATATATGCCCTACTAACTGAGCAAAGAGGCAATTTTTCAAGTAGTGCTCCTCTTCCATTTAGCAACAGAAGAGTAACTGTCCCCTTACACCCCAGCATAGTGTCTTTTTCTAGTGGCTGCTGCTAGTGGTGTTCTGCATCTTTTTAGATTTTGAGCGCTTCTGGAACAGGGAGCCATTCAGTTACTTGGTTTTTTCTGCAAATTTTTTTCTCATTGAAAAGCAGAATATAAATGTGCTAATAATAATTCTGGAAATTGGCACTGCGACCTTCTGAATACCACTGAGCTATGCTCCTTCCCTTAAGGTTCCAGATGGTTAACCACAGAATAAGAACAGAACAAGGAGACAGAAAAGGAGACAGAATAGCTAATGAGCTAGACAAAAGAGGAAACACAAAAGCCAGATAAAAAAATCAGGTATTGGACCAAGCAACAAAACAAAAAAGGTTTCAGAGTGGCAGAATATCACGAATTTTGTTAGGAGGACTCTCACTTTGTAAAAGTGTTATGGGAATTGGCCAGACTGAAGGCTAAAGTTTCAATTAGGCGATTTTAGACACAGAGAAGTTTGAGTAATAGAAATTAGTATTTTTACACAGTCATGGCTCAACATCACGGAATCAAGTCCACGGGGCAGGCAACCTGCTGCCCTCCGGACACTACCAGAGCACAGCTCCACTTGTGTTGGAAGGTCCAGGTCTGGCAGAATCAACAGGCTCAGACCCCAGTTAGTTAAAACCGCAGGTCCTGAATCCACACATAAAGAAGCAGGACATGTACTGCCTTTTCAACAAAAAGTTCACAAAACCGTTTAGAGCGAAGCATTCTGCTTTAAGTTCATAGAGTTTCCTGGGAAGAGCGATGAATGTGTTATGTAGATACCGCCCGAAATTATTTATACAATCTCTGCAAAATTTACCTAAAGAGCCAAGTTTTTTGTCCAAGCATTGCTAAGGTGGCTCTTAAAAGCAATTTTATACAACCTTTGGAAGCCCTGCCAGATTTCTGTTATGTGTTGAGGAAATACTATAGTTGCAGTATTGCACCCCTAAAGGGGAAAAAAAAGTTCAAGCTGGAAACAATGGATATTCCTTAATTTAACATATCTTTTTGGGTTTAAAATGTTCATATTTGTATAAAATGTTCCTCCTGCCTGCAGGGACTCCCCAACTGTGAAACCTCTACTTCCTAGATGCCTTCAAGCCTTATTATGATGCCCAGCTACTCAAAGTTGTTAGTTTATACCGAACTTTAGCCCTGGTGCCCAACACACTGGGGGAGAATACAGTCGGCCAAGAGCTTACAAAGTTGATCATTCCTGTGCAAGAGTCATCACCTCAGCCTGACCGCTAAAATCAAAAGCAAGCTGTAACCATTTTTTAAAAATAGCCATCAAACGTTCTGACAAAGATGTCAGCAAGGTAAACACATTAATTGCCTGCGAGGACCTACAAAGAGGAAACATGCTGTGCAGCACTTGATAACTAAGGAGAAATACTGAAAGATCATTTCTGTGTACTACCCAGCACTTGTGCTTTATGACATTGTGCCTCTTCAGTGTACTGGCCCTCATTTACTTACTTTTCTCTTGATCGGTCCAAAGGAAAAAGGATAGGCCAAAAGGAAACAAAAATAGCACGCAGGGGATGAACTCATTCTGATGCAGCCCACATGCATTTGTAAATAAACTGATGAGTCAACCATGTTACGGATATGGATACTGATCTGAATTGCAGCTGAAATGCATCTCGGAAAACTACATTGTGACGAGAGAGAGAGCAGCTCTTCAGCAGCATTGAGGCTGGAGTTCCGGTAATTCAGCATCAAAGACTGCTTCTATGGGAGTTCTGAAGAGATCAACACATATTCATCTGTGAGGGACATTAACATGATAAAAAGATGCTGGAAATGTCATTATACCCAAACACACCAAGTAAAATTTTGCTGACATCAATTAAGACAGCTGCTTCTAAAGAGGGATACAAGCTTTTCTAACTTTCCACAGCAAGCACTTACACTATTTACGCAAAATTTCAATCAGGACTATGCTGTCAGAAACCAGACAAAAATTCAAATGCTAAAAAGTGTGTAATTCAAAAGATACGAACAAAACCAAACAGGTACTTCCTGGATTTTCTTACAGGATCAAAAGCTGCTGAAATATCCGTGCTGCCAAAATTCTAGATTTTAAAATTGTAATAAAAATGGATTATTCGATTATCTTTTGTTGATAATATATTGCCACAAAAGTCACAGAACTCTACTAACAATGCCAAACTCAATATGGAAAAAGCTGCAAAACATCTTCACCAGCATTTCAAACAAAAATCTGCATTATGAAAACTGACTAAGAATACCGGTATACCACCATTTAAGAAGTTGTTTTGACAATTCTCCATCAGCTATTTATTAAAATATATTGATGTTGATACCATTTGTGAAGACACCTTTAAAATGTAGGTAAGGTTGAAAGCTTAAGTGATATGGTTGGTTGCTTAGGAAACACAGCACTGGACTAGATGGACATAAGACCATCTGATGACCCTGGGCTGATTCTGTTGGACATTGTGATGGCTGGGTAGGGAGTTGAACATTACCCCCACTCCCACCCCCAAATTCAAAGTCAGACCATCAAACAACAACAGTGATTTCAACAGACAACTAGAAGTTCAATTTTGGAAGGACTCTTTATTGGAGGAAAAAGGAGGAAGGGTCATAACTGCGCTGTCAAGCGGGTGCTTGGCTTGTGAGAAGTCCCACGTTTAATTCCTGGCATTCCCAGTTCAAAAAAATACTACGTAAGCAGGGAAAGACCTTTGCAGGAGATCCCGCAGAGACACTGCCATTTGGACAGGGCAGTATCAAGCCTGATTCAGCAGAAGGCAAAGTCGTATACTCATATATTCTGGTATTGTTCCCCAGCCTTTGAGGGCGCAATCCTAACCAACTTTCAGGCACTGACATAGCTGTGCCAGTGGGGAATGCGCTGCATCCTGAAACGGAGTGGTAGTCACGGAGGCCTCCTCAAGGTAAAGAACGTTTGTATGTTTGTTCCCTTACCTGGGAGTTGCATTGCCCTTACGCCAGTGCTGGAAACTTGGTTAGGATTGCACCCCGAGTTATCGCTGGAGAGATTCTCACACAGAGAACTATGTATCAATTTGAATCAAGAGAAACTGACCCTATTCTGGGAATTTTGAAGAGTCTCCATTTGCCTTACTCTTACAACTTCCAGATTACTTACAGTGAAAAAAAAAAAACCCCAATAACATTTGTTCAGGTAATTCTGAGCAACTCATCAAATATATATATATAACCGCCCTCTTAGCCTACCAACATTCTGGGAGGAACAGTCTCAAAATTTAGATCTCTTCTGTTGGAAATTGCCAAGGGGAACATTCAAGGTGTTCATCAAGTCAGCATCCTACAAATAGATAAAGGGGGGGGGAATACATTAAGTGCTGTTCACTGCCTTTAAGGTGCTTCCATTCAAATCTAGTTCTGCCAAAGCTACATACAGCATCTCCACAATACAGTTTACTCAGCAGCTTTATCTCATAGTTGCATTAGAAACCATGCCAAAGTTGCTTACACCACCACAAAGCTGTTGAGAATGACCCATCAACCCAACTGAATTCCAAGCAATTTCATACTTTAAGAGCCAGAATTGAGACACACACACACACACACACACAAATCTACAAACATACACTAGCCCCTTATGTACATACAATCCAGATTCCTTTTATACAGGGCAAATACATATATGAAATGTATTTATTTTTTTTAACCGGAGATTCAGACCCCATTCTTCCACCTTGAAATGGTCCTCAAATCAGCTCACGATGTATCATAAGCCAAAAGGTAATATCTATCTATCTATCTATCCATCCATATAAAAGGATGCGTGCGTGCGTCTGTACACACACGTATATTCCGTATAGGCTCCCCAATGTCTGGACTGACGCGCACCAAACTTGGCACACACATGCCTTGCAGCCTGGCGACAAACACTGCGGGGGTCACGGGGGCCCCCGCGTGAAAACGGTCGAAAATGGCCAAAATCGAAGTCAAATCTGTAGTTTCCGGGGTCGCCGGGATGACTGTTGGAGTCCGGGTTTGGCCCCCCTCGGCCTGGGGGCCGAGAAGGGGTGCAAAACAAAATGTCCACCATGCCCTGCTGGAACGCCTGGAGCGATGCGCACCAAACTCGGCACGCACATGCCTTACAGGCTGGCGACAAACGCTGCGGGGGTCAGTCCCCCCCTAGCACCCCCGGGGGTGGGGGTACGTGGGGCCCCCATGTGAAAACGGTTGAAAATGGCCAAAATTGGCATCAAATCTGTAGTTCCCGGGGTCGCCGGGATGAGCGCCGACACTCCCGACACCGTTTGAGTCTTGGTTTGCCCCCCCCCTTGGCATGGGGGGCAAGAAGGGGTGAGAAACAAAATGTCTGCCACGCCCTGCTGGAACGCCTGGACCAACGCGCACCAAACTCGACACGCACATGCCTTGTGGCCTGGCGACAAACACTGCGGGGGTCAGGCCCCCCTAGCGCCCCCAGGGGTGGGGGTGCGCAGGGGGCCCCACGGGAAAACGGCCAAAATCTGCTTCGAATCCGTTGTTTCCAGGGTCGCCGGGATGAGCGGCGACACTCCCGATGCCGTTTGAGTCCCGGTTCGGCCCCCCTCAGCGTGGGGGGGGGGGCAAGAAGGGGTGCAAAACAAAATGTCTGAAATGACCGACATTACTGTCAAATCCACAGTTTTGGGGGTCGCTAAGATGATTGATGACAGTTCCGATGACATTTGTTACCCAGGCAACGCCGGGTACCAAAAAGCTAGTTACAAATATAAAAACAGAACAAACCAAACCAAATGCAAACTACCTGGAATATTTTACACTGCAAGGACAAGCAAGATTTGCTCCTATCTCCAGAGATACAAACCCTACTCAACAAAGGGATTATGACAATTGCCCATTAGATTCTTTTTACCATATCAAGTTCTGCAGGCTTTAAGATCCAGCAATTCCATATAAGTGTGTGGCCTTTTTCCATTTAGAGAAGTCTCCCAATTTACTGTTAGCTTACCATTTAGGGGAAACTGTATTACAAAGGCCATACAAGGGTATAATACCCTCTAAAGATAGTTAACATATATAAGATCAGGGATGATAGCTGCTGGTTTTGCTGTTGCTGTCTTTTGTTACATAAGGTGGCCCTGCAAAATGTTGGGAGAGCAGTAACAGCAATATCAACTTTTTTGCATGTCGACACAGTGGTGGAGCCAATATTCTGCCTACTTAACTATATACCAGATACTGTTCCAGTGATGACATAGCATTAAACTCTCATTACCTGAAGGAAAGCATTTGCCAGATGCTACAGAGACAAAACATACCCCAAGAATGGATCGGAAAAGTTGGGGGGGGGGCTCTCAAGATATGCAGCTAGTTTAATTGTCTTACAATATCAAAGAACATTTAGAGAAGGGAGTGATTTTTGGCCTCCACTATTGCTATTTTGTAGAATATTTTGTCAATAAGCCTGGATGAACTAGAATAGTTAAATCAGTATAGGAAGATCTAGGAATTATATAAATGCCACACGGTTATATATTTATTTTGATGTGGTAAATTTTATATACAGGTAGATTATTCCTTATCTGGACATCCAAAATCTGGACTATTCTGAGATCCAGACAGTTGTATCCAATACTTTTTTTTTAACTTATACAGATATAGACCTGGTTTGAAACTACATTTCCCATAGTGCTCTAGGTCAGATTCCTAAATTGTGGGTTGCAACCCAATTGTGGTAGGTCACAAAACTGTAAAGGCAGATTAGACTATGTGCATTAAGGGTTAACAAGGGGGGAGCACTGATGCCCAATCACCAATACAGCTACACAATTGGTGTTTATTAATCAGGCAGCTGCAATCAGTAGGGCTGCAGCAGCCAAACATGTCTTGATCCACAAGGACAAGCCGAGGGAAATGCAAAACCACCAGAATGGTCCCAATGCAGAAGGGAGTTGTCATCCCCCACTATAGCAAAAAGGATTAAAAACAGAGGCTTGAGCAACTGATAAAGTGAAACATCTTTTTTTTTTAGGCGCGTAAAGCTAAATGAGTCCCAACAGCATCATTTTAAAAATTGGGTCCCAGTGCTAAAACATTTGGGAACCATTACCCTAGGTTCTCATGCTTTCATAAGTAATTAATGATTAACTAACTAGAGGAAACATTTTCTGTGAGAATCCACTCTAAGGTGCTTTAGTTCCTTCACATTACCAGAAACCAGAATCTTAAAAACCTGAAGCTGCAACCGCAGAAGCCCAAGGCCTTCTCATCTCCAAGCCAAGAGCCAGAGGATGGTCCTAAGGAGAAGCTTTAGTTCCCCCCCCCCCCCGCAAAAAAAAAAGGATACAACCCCTGCTAACTGGGCAAGAGGCACTTTATCAAATAGTGTTCTTCTTATATTTAGCAGGGGGAAGTAATTGTCCCTCTTCATCCCTGCACAGTGTCTTCTCTAGTGGTTGTTGCTGGTGGTGCTCCGTATTTTTTTTAAGATTGTGAGCTCTTTTGGGACAGGGAGCCATTTAACTTTTTTTATTTAATATCATTATTAGCCTGTAAACTGCTTTCTGAACTTTGTGATGAAAAGCGGTATATAAATACGATTGATTGAGTCTAATGACAAGCACATGTAATGCCCATGCAAAAAGAATCCAAATACAGGCGTGCCCTGGCATCTACTGATTCGATATCCACTGTTTCAGTTATCCACGGATACCATGGATACTGGGACGACTATTAAAAAGATTGGTTCAATGTTCCCCTCTTTTATTTTTTATCTTGCGGCAGCAAAGCCACTGACATTCCCCAATTTTTAAAAAGCCGTCCCCGGTGCCCACGGTTTCAGGTTTCCGGGTGGGGGGGGGCGGTTTCTGAAACAGAACCTCAGCGGATACCGGGGCATGCCTGTAGTAAGGTTTTATTTTGAAAAAAACAAAGAAATTTGTTGCTTTGGCATTAAATGTTTATTATTCCGCCGTTTAAAAAATACTGTAGATTATCCCCCCCACAAAAATAAGTGTTTGAGCAGCAATTTTACAAATGCAAGCACACACACACACACACACACACACACACACACACACACACCGCTTTCTTGAACATAAATCAAATTTGCCAAGATAAAGAGAGCATACCATTCAGAACACACAAGTACTCAAGTTCAGATCCTGGTGCTCTGTTACATGACTCTTATCTAGTGCGCTTATTCATTGGTGCCTAGACAGCAGCTTGAGTTTTCTGTGCAATTTTCTCACCTCCCTCATAGAAGGCTAATCTGTTGGAAAAATAAAGCACAGTTAGTATGTGGTCCATCCAACTGAATGGTCCATCCACAGTTCATTGTGAGTGAGTACAGCACCATATTTTAAGTCAAAGCTGTGTTTACTATAGTGACATCCTGTTTACTCAGAAGCAAGTCCCACCATTTTCCACCAGTGGGCTTTATTCCTAGAAAGTATGTTTACAATTGCAACTTCAGCCACATATGGCTAACTGCTGATTCCTTAGTACAGTGTTTCTCAAAAGCTTTTAGACCGGGATCCACTTTTAAGGATGGCACTCATGTCGGGACCCACCAGAAGTGATGTCATTAACCTGAATGTGAGGTCATAGCCAGAAATGATGTCATCATTCAGAAAGTGCTATCACTGTGACGTAACAAAACGACCGATACATTTTTACTCCTAGAATACAAACTGGCATCTCAGATTGCAGCAATTGCTCAGCCATGAAACAGCCCTGACAGAAAGCAAGATTAGGACCAAATATTATGTAAAAGCACTGAACAAAAAACAAAATTAAAAAACCCTCACTTGAAAATGCAAACTGTTGATACTCACAAAATACAGCAAGAGTAAGGTCTACAGCTTCCATGATGGCTGCTCCCAGCCTTCCACAACCCACCAAATGGGTCCCAACCCACAGTTTGAGAAACACGGGCTTAGTTTGTGGCAACCTTTTACTCTCATTTTTGAAGTTGGTGCTAAGAAGTTGGTAGGCATTCCCAAGTAGCATTTCTGGTATGTCCTGAACAGCATCAGCTTAGGTGTGTTGACAGGAGGTGACAATGTAATAGATGCTCCCAGAATATTGTTTCTTGATTTCTTGCAGGGGTTACCTCCTATCCTTGTCGGTGCCATAACCTTAAGGAGGTCAGGGGATTGTGTCTGATGCCTTCATGGTGCCAACACTGTGCTCCGTGGACTGGTAACAGACTAAAGGATTGTTGTACTGTTCCAATAAAACAGCCACACACAAAAAGGCTTGTTTTACCAGCAGAGCTTTGGGAAATTGTTGCATTTGTTGTAATTTCCCCTGTGTATATTTCAGAAGAAAGCTTATCCATCTATAAAAGATAAAACATAAAACCAGTTATACATTTGTTTTATCAGCGCTTTGAATGACAATCATTTTTCTGATTTGCCCCAGATTCGGTTTCTGTGCTGGTACCTAAGAGAGCAAACCCTGAAATGAATAAGGTTAGATGTGTGTTGCAAATATACTTAAGGGTACGTTTTGCTCATATTGTTAACATTTCACCGTTGTGTATGTAGATTACATGACAGTAATTTGAGCACTCATCAGTACAGGGAGACCTGGTCAAATGACCAATCAAATAAAGGTCAGGCATTTTCAAAGTATTCTCCCGGCTGCGTCCGGAATGTGTTCTGAGACCCTTCCACGGACTTCATCTGCAGAAATTGGTATCCGCGGGATGTGTGTGTGTGTGTGTGTGTGTGTGTGCGCGCGCGCGCAGGAACCCTGCAAATACTGAGGGCCCACTGTACTGCCATAGAGCTGATAATGGTAAACCATAGCCTTGAACCTAAACAGGCATGCCAACCTTAATATAGTTAATGCTATAATATGGTTAATCTAGTTAACATTTTTTCTTGTTATCAGTTTCCCTTCACAATACAGTTCCTGTTGTGCAGAACAGGGGCATACAAGTATATGCACAAATGAGCTTTTCAATCCCGATTCATGAGATAAGGAAGTGCAGAGCAATCTAAATGTGAGATCCCTGGAGGTTTAGATTCAGCTCTCTGATACACTACAAAGAGCAGGAAGAAAAACAGGTGGGGTTCAGGATAAAAACTTCACTTAATCTCATCTCACCATGCATTTCTTTGATGCGTGGCAAGGGCCATGGGTATGTTCCAGCAAGACGCAGATGTCGTGTTTACCCATAAACATCCATTGACAGAGCAACTCCCAGTCTGAACTCAGTCTTGTTTGCAAGGAAACATAGTTGACACAGCCTATATTTTGCAATGTTATTGGTACTAACCTGTACACCTGTCCCTGGACCACTCAGGGGTAAATAAGAGGCTGCCCTCCTTGAATCAGCTGCCATCACCCACTTTCCAGGCAGTATCTTAGCCAACAATTAGGGTCACCAGCATCCTCCCTGATGAACCTTGGGGACCAAACACAAGAGAACTTTAGAATATGAAAGAGATACTGTTGAAGAGTGGCATGATTGTAGCTTTGGGTCATGCCTCATGTCCACTTTTTTCCCCCTTTGTTCCACAGCTATGATGTCCTCAGACCCCAGGAACATTTCTGGATCTCAGAGAGCCAATCATGCGAAGTACAGATCCCCCCCCCCCAATATCTGCAGGGGCTCCGCAAAACCAGGAATATGGTATAACCCTATACAAAGTGCAATACTCATAAGAACATAAGAACATAAGAAGAGCCCTGCTGGATCAGGCCAAAGGCCCATCTAGTCCAGCTTCCTGTATCTCACAGCGGCCCACCCACCCCATTAACTTCGTTTTTCTTTAGTAGCAGTGGAAGCACAATTTTCTTGCTTAACTGAGGAATGTGACATGCAGGCAAGCAGGCTGCAAGCTAGAGGGAGACTAATCAAAGATTATGGGAAGCAGAACCTGGAGGTTGCAGAGAACCGCGGATAAGTGTGGATACAGGGGAATGTCTGTACTTCAACGTGTTGAGATCTCGAAGTCCTAGCCTCAAAATCTCCCACAGCTGCCACGGAGGACGCCTCAGGCAAATCCTACTTTCCTCAATTCTCACCTGTAAATGGAACCACCTCTATTGTGTGGTTGTTATGATTATTGATGAATAGAACTTGCACCAGCTGCGACCACACATGGGTCAGGCAGCTGCAGAACCACCTCCTCCTATACATACCAGCCCATCCCAAGATCACATGGGACATTTGTCCTCCTATCTAGCCTCCATCAAGCCTCCACAGTACATGTAGGAATGCATAGAGGTTTATACAAGATGTAATGCCTTCTCTTATGAACTACATACACGTTTATAATTTTGCAGTTTTAGAAGCTTTTTATGACAACGTGCTATATTTTTCCTTTTGTTTTATGTCTGTGATCTGCCGTGGGTACTGCAATGCAGGGTGAGAAGGATAAATACATGTAAAAATAAATACATTTAAAGTATTTTGCATAGCATAAATGCTATGTAAAGCTCTCATTATAGTTTGTGTTTGTTTATTTTTTTTCATTTTTTAACACCCTTCCTCCACCACCCTTCTTGGTGCTAGAATAATGTCAAGTAACTCAGATTAAAACAAAAAAACCCATGGGCCTCATTTTATTCCCAGGCTAATATGAAAACCACCAGACCCATTTTTTTTTTCCAGTTTAATATTCTAGGGTGGCGATTTTCAACCAGTGTGCCATGAACAGCTGTGCCAAAGGAGCTTGGGATCCTTTGGCACATATAAAGATCATTTATTAGTAGGATCATAAAAGATGTGAGCCCCCAACCAGCAGCTTGGTGTACTGTCCAAAAGTGGGTGTTATATCTTGACAATTTTAGTGCTTTGTCAGTGTGATGGGAGAAGGAAGAGGTTGAAAAATCACTCTTGGGGGGGGGGAGAAGACAATTTCTTAGGATGCCACAATGAACTGCTTAGTCACCATAGAGATCTGGACTCACTGAGCCCTGTTATAGGGCTTCACTACAATAACTACACATCTTTCTTTAATATCCCATTCGATCTTTCAAGACGGTCTTGTAGTTTTAACATTACGGAGGGAGAGAGAGCATGCAACACCCCTTCCAGTCTTCAGTGTTGCACTATGAAGACTGCACACCTGGCAGACTTCATGCTGACAAAAGCTATGGACAGCTAGATGGAAGAATGACCATGCACTGCCCATATGACACTTTTGTTGTTGTTGAACAAGGCAACACTGTCTCTGTGGCTAGTCCCACAGACACAGGGGTAACGTAGCCAGCGGCAGGTACATACAACAAAAGCACGAATGACAACAGCAAGCAAAGAGGGTGGGGAACAACACCACAGAACCTGTAATTGCATAGACTCAGCAGCCCTGCCTTACCTCTCCTCCTACATCTACCTAAGGGTACAAGCTTCTGCCCACACAAATTCTCCCATCATTTGAAAGAGAGATTAGAACATAAATCAGTCAATAAATGGGAACTTGCCAACTTCCACATAAGGGCTGGTCAAAAGTTATTAGTTCCACCGAGAGCAAAAGATTATAATAGTTGTGAGCCAAGCTATTAGGGAACTCTCACAGACTCAAAAAATACTCAAGAAATGAAGTCACCCCATTTCTCGAACCCTCTTATCTGCCAAATGCCTCATCCAATTTACCTCAAGTGTTCCAAGAACATTTGACTGCGGGAATAAATGTTACTTATGACGATTCAGGCAACAAGCAGGTTTGGAGAAGGAGAAAAGAAGAAGCAGAAAGGTCTACCTCCTTGACCCATCACAATCTATCAGAACGGATAGCATTCACACAACTAAGGCAACGAGAATTAGAAAACTGGAGAGAAAGTGCTTTTCTTCTTTACTGTTTGCATCACAATGCATTTTTTTATTCTTCCTGAGAAGGATCAAGATCAGCTTAATTATGAATTCTTTATTTTATTTTATTACTTTAAATACTTTATTACTGTACATAAATATGTTTAAAAGGTAAAGGTTTCCCCACGACCGAATGGTCTAGTCGTGACCGACTGTAGGGGGCGGTGCTCATCTCTGTTTCAAAGCCTGTAGAGCCGGCGTTTTTGTCCGAGGACAAGCTTCCATGGTCATGTGGCTGGCATGACTACACCATAGCGCATGGAACGCCGTTACCTTCCCACCGAAGTGGTCCCTATTTATCTACTTGCATGTAGGTGCTTTCAAACTGCTAGGAGCTGGGACAAGCAACGGGAGCTCACTCTGTCGCACAGTCTTGAACTCCCAACCTTACGTCGAAAGCCCAGCAACAGCGGATTAACTCGCTGCGCCACCACGTCCCACCAAATATGTTTGAACACATGGAGTTAAGATAACTGGGCCTTGTAGCTCACTGTTACATGCACTTCAGGCAGTGACTTTCTGGGGTTTCAAGCAGGGGTCTTCTCCAGCCCTTCTTGGAGATTTCAGGGACAGACTCTGGTACTTCAGAGACTTGCAGCTCGTTCAGGACACACTCTCTGAGACCCCCAAGTGGATTCATTTGGGAATATCCTACAGTTCTACTATGCTATTGTGCCATAAATTCTACAAGCCTTCCCAGTCTGCACTTAACAATATTTCAAGAACCATCATGAAGTGCTGCTTCCTAGAGACAGAAGTAGCCACTCTCTCTATGGTAGCTCATATGAACAACACAGCAAGATCATACACTATAATCCAGTGGTTCTCAAACTTTTTAGCACTGGCACCTACTTTCTAGAATGACAGGGACACACTGGAAGTGATGTCATGGCCGGAAGTGCCGTCATTGTGATGCCAGAACCTGCTGCTTTCCTGAAAATGCAGCAATAAGTTGGCTTATTTCTCAGCCATTTTCCAAGAGCAAAGTGAATCAGGAAGAAAAAAAGCTTTCAAAAAAAGCCTTTAACCCAGAGGCAAAACAACCACACAGCCCTCCCCCTTTTCAGCATTCTATCTTCCCACATTTTCAATATGGCTGTTCTAGGTGCTTTGCGCCCCACCTGAAATTGGCTCGCGACCCACTGGTGGGTCCCAACCCACAGTTTGGGAACCACTGCTGTAATCACTAATCAGAAAGAGGCAAAGCTCTAAAGTGCATACTCCAATTTTCCCCTCACATTAACTTCTCCAAAATGTCCTGTTGCCCAACTAGTCTCAGGGGCAGTCATGGTTCTCTCCCTGCCTGGGAGCCAGGAGCTACAATGCTGCCACACACACCCCCAGTAATTGCAGTGACGTAATTATGTCACCACAATAACGTTTGCTGGGCCGCTCCTTTAAGAAACTTTCCAAAGTGGCTCCTGCCGCTTTAGAAAGGGGTGGATGCTCAGAGCAATGCGTTCCGAGTGTCTGCCCCTTTAAAAGGAGCAGATGGCAGGATAAACCTCCAACAGAGGCTGTGATTCCAACCACCATTGGTGCGTCCCTGCGCCTCTCCTGAGGAAGCTGCCGTCCTTCTCCAAAGGAGGGGGCAGGTGGAGGGGAAAATCTGTGTACTGGGGAACATGCGTGTGCCATGTGTATGTGCTACTAGGTGCCCACTAGGAAAGTGCAGCCCGGGTCAGTTACATGGTTTAGGACTGACAGCAAGAAGCCTCAGATCCACAGGTCAGATTTTTGATCAGGGCAATAGCTCTCCCGCCCCCCGCCCCATCAGGCTGGCTTTGATAGAGCCTTGCCTGCTCCAAAGAAAATCCCACGGATGACCACACTTTGCTTGCACAGCACATTTGACCCTGTGAACAAAAGGCACCTCAGAGGAGCCTCCCAACTTGGGGGGGTGGGGGGAAACCAAGTTGTTAGCAAAACAAAAAGGAGGCTCCCCAATTCTGGCTGTCCTCACCAACTCCATGGCCAAACTCAATCAAGGAAGCCTGCTAATGAAGCCACTGGCCCTCCTGAGCTAGCCGCTGCGCACTCTGCCAAGCGCAAGGGGGAAAGCAGCTCCCGTTTAGGACCAGAGATAAGCCGTGAAATAATAAAGAATGTCCCCTGATGATGACCCCACAAAATATCCCTGAAGAATCTACACGTGCAGAAGTATAAGAAGTGGGGCTACATAATCCCTTGGGGTTTCCTTCCCCTGCTTCACCCTGCCTGACTGCCGGTCTGCTGTTCACTGAACCGCTGGTGCTGCGTGAAGTCACTTCCATTCCAGTCACAATCCCAAGCATGACCCTGCCAAGCTTCACCCAGGATGGGTAGCCCTCCTTTCCTTCCTCCTCCTCTCCCCAAGCACAACCAAACCCACTCTCTCTGTATGGGCTGGACAGACACCATCATGGCCGCCTCGTGACATGCCTCTTCTCCCCAGGAAAGCATCCCTAAAACTCATTGAGATTGCTGCCTAAATTTGGAGGCCTACTCCATAGTCCTCTTTCTGCTTTAAATCACACTATCACCCAGAAGACCCATCAAAACATGTCAACCATGCCCCCCCCACCATCTCCAGCAATGCACTACTCTAGCAATGCACTGATGCATTCTGGAGTGAACCTGGGAGGAGCACGGAACCTCCGTGTGATCCAGAAGTGGCCCTTTCAGGTCTAAAAACAACTGTAGCTGCTTGGAAACGGCACAATTTGGCCACCAAACACCAGGAAACCCAATTTTGGAGCTTGCTGTGTAGGTTTAAACCAATTTGAAATTGGACCCCAGTATCTGATGGCATTTGTGGTAAAGTCACATCCACGGATGCCAGACCTGTGGGTACTGGGGTCCCACTGTAGTTTCAAAACCAATTAGAAGAGTTTATTCTGTGGAACAGACTACTGACCTCACTGCAAGCAGGTGAAATTGTTTCATGGCCTGTGGAAGGGCTCGCCTGTAGGTTCTTGATCCAAGCTACAGTTAATGACAATCCAGCCACAGCCTTTTAGAATGGCACAAACCTTCTCCCTTCTTTTTTTTCTGACCCCCTAACTTTCAATCTTCCTTCCCCAAACCCCAAGACCCCAAATTTCAACGCCAGGTCTCTCTGGGAAACCCACACAATTTATCTACAGCCTTTCTTCCTCTTCCATTCTGGCACCGTCACGCACCCCTTCCCTTTTAAGAATTTGCTTTCCTCTTACTCAAAATTCATGACACTAAGGCTGGTATCCCAAACACACTTTCATGGGAGTAAGTCCCACTGAACTCAGGAAGAAGTAATTTCTGCCAAGGTCATTTCTACTTAGAAGTGGCTGGCTTCAAAAGGAGGCCAGTGTCCACACACAGGCCAGGTTCTGACCATACAGAAAGCTGCAATCTAGAACCATAGCACAACTCCCAAAACACTGTTTTATCTCATTTCTTGAGCTTCCAGACACATCCCCACAGAACAGGTTTGAAGGAAGCACGTTTGGGGGATGCGTTCACGTGAGAACTTACTGCAGGAAATGCAAAAACTTTGCCATGCAGGCTCTGCGAGCAGTCAAAGCTTCCCCAGAGCCGTTGGGAATTGCAGGAGAACATCCCACAGGCCTTTTGAAGTGTTTCGAGTGTTGAAGTGTGGGACATGTGCAAACACACTTCTTGCATTAAGGCAGAATCACCAGAGGGAGCAGAAGGAAGAGGAAGTTCTCTCCCCTCTCCAGAGACGGTTATTGGAACAGATCCCCTGCCAACTGCTTGTGCTATCCACATGGGAAGGGCAGCCTACATACCTACGCACTACTCTTTTCATTCTAGGAGCCTGCCTTCTTCTGGCAACCAGGACAAGCAACAGTGGATGAGAGCAATTCTTGGTATTCATCCCTCTTCCTGCCTCCGTATAGAAGCACTTACCCTTATTAAAATACTGTTCACACCATGAAGTATTTGAAGTACATTGGCTGGGTTTTTTTAGGATGATGTAGGTAGATGCAATTAAAATAAGCAACACAAGTAGAAAACTATATGAGGTCTACAAGATATATACCACAAATAAACCAACACCAAGGCTTGCCGAAGGCACCCAAACTTTTTAAAGTTACACTTAGCTATGCCAATAATCTCAGATGCACCTCAGCTCCCAAATTCACATGGCCAACTTTAGCTGCTGCAACCTACTTTCATCCCAGTTTGTCATCAAAGTCAGAGAGAAACCCCACTGCAGGATCCTTGAGGCATATCTCAATGTGCATATGTCTGATGAGTGCACAAAGTATTCCTAGAGGCACCAATAGCAGGAACATGTGCAGAGGAATTAGTATCCCGGATAAAAATCAACAACTCTGAGAACTGCTGCCTTTACTCCCAAGAATAATGCTATCTACTTAGGTAAAAAAAATGATTAGCAATGCTTCATACACCGAGTACAGACCCCATGAGCGAGGGCACTGTTGTGTAGCGAAGTGACCTCTGCAAATCCACTGAGGTCAGTAAGAGCTGAAAGGATCTGCTGACTTGCACACACGTTGAGATGCTGAGGGTAGCTATGAAACTTGAACCGTGTTTTCCTGAAGCACACTAAAGCACCCTTATGTTTCATTTTCAACCCAATTTGTCAAGTCAGTTTTTGCTTTCACTGCCCTTTTTGAGACTATGCCTTCATCATCCGAGATATTATCAAAATACCATATGCAACACCACAAACAAAGCTTTAAGGGTAAATGTGTCTACTTTCTATACTTATACCTCCCAACAAACAAATCACACACCCCCGACTGCCCAAAAAAACCTGCTTCCTAAGAGCTTAAATCAGATAACAGCAGAACTAACAGAAACCCAGAGATCAGGATTAAGCAGTCACACCAGAAAACTACCAAGATTTCCATACTTTTATGCAGAAACTGAACTAGTTCATCGTGTGTTGATCTTTATTCAAATCAACAAATTGCACAAGTCTCCTGAGGAAACCCAACTGGGAGGAAGAATTATTTGCCCTGAAGTAAAAATACTAAGACGTTTATTTTTCATTAGTGGGAGGAAATGTTGCTGTCACCAGCATTCTTTATTGCTGTCAAGCAAGCAGTTGTAGTATGGAGTCAGCACACTGATATCTCTAGCAGGTACAAATACGCCTGCACTGCGAGAAGTTATCACCCAATTACAGAGGAAAAAATCCTATCTTTGTCAACTGCAGCTGACTGCTGCTGTCATTCCAAAAAATTCATTTCAAAACAGTCAGGTACGCTTTGTTATGCTTTCTTCATTAAGCCCATCAGACTCTCCAGCAGCAAAAGAGAGAGCAACAAGTTATAGCAACCAAGGACAAGATTATGGTTTCTTGCTACAAATCTATAAATGTGCATATATTGGTGGCATTGTCTCCTTAAATGCACGTATGTCAGTTACACTATGCCTAGGTACAATACTGTACCTCATGATGCAGCCATTTACTACAGATTTTTTTTATTGTGAGCCGCAAGGTTGAATCAGAATTCAGATTCTGGCAGAAAAACTTTATTGTCAGCAAGAAGTTTCTGAAAGCAGAACCCAAGTTTCCAATTCAGTTTGCAAACCTGTTGCTATGCAGCAGACTTCTCCTGCCTCACTTTTACTTTCTAGCACACTAACACACTTGCCTTCAATCCAGCAGGCTCTGTAATCCCCCTGAGAAAGCAAAGCTGCTATTTGAGTTCTAGTCTTTGACCCTCAGACATCATGGGTTTTAAAAAAAAAATCTCACCCCATACAATGTCTTCCACCAACTATCTCCCAGAATGGTGAGCTTCCCTTTTGACCTTACCAATTACTCTCAGGAAGGCATATAAGCAGAGAAGGACAAGAGAGCTACACAAAAGCCCTATATGTAATTTGCCATTTACCATCTCAGTTCTTTTGGTCAATTTGAAAGAAATGCTTCCTGGGTCCCTCACTGTAAGCACAGTTTACTACTTTCTTAAAAGGCAAGGTACTAGATAGAACAGGAAAACAATACTATCTGAAGGGTTGTACACCTATATTGTAAGCGCAAACACCTATTTGCGCTTAAGTACAGGAAAGACTCAAACAGCAACCCACTGCTAACCAGTTCAGTTAAACAATGAGTAAGAGGAACCCCATTCTTTCAGCTTATCCCCCAAATGCTCTACAAAGAATGACTGGGGGTGGGTGGGAACAGATGGAGAGAGCATGGAAGTCCATTTCCAACTTCTGAATGCAAGGACTCTACTGAAGATATAGGGCTTGAAGCAGCACCTATTTCCATTCAGGTTCTCTACAAAAGAACGCTTTCCGGGGCAAACCAACATATTCCCCCACACATCAAATCTCTTCTCCATCACATGCAAATGCCATAATTCCCATACTGCCACCACTCTCCTCTCCTCCCACCCACCACCCAAGAAAAGACAGATGGCCTATGCCAGTTTTAAGCAGCTGGGGCGGAGGTGAACCCTGTCTAGCTCATCAGCAGGCCAGGTTGGAACCAAATATCCAAGCCTGGAAAGACGACAGCCCAAGGGAGTGGGTTTCAACCAGGCCAGAGGTAATTCCTCAGCCGCTGCCACAACCAGACTGCTGCTGCTCTCTGCCCCTGCGAAAAGCAGAAGGTGATGGCAAGGACCTCTGTTGATGTTAAGTAGCATGCACCCCACCCCTTGAAAGATGGCAGTCCAAAGAAGTGGGTTTGGACCAGGCTAGGTCTTTCCCTTCACACCATGTTTCCAGAAAAGGATCCCAAAAGGCATACCAATATTTAGGTACTGTACTGTAGACAGATAAAGACCTTGTTTTCCCCAAATAACCACCTTTTTTTGCACACTTTCTCCAAGCAAGGGAAGTTCTTCAACAAGCCTCTTTCACCACATAACAAAAAAAGTGAGAGGGGAACCGTATGGGAAGAACAGGGAAAGTGGGCGGGGGGGGGGGCGCGGCACCCAGAGAGAGGCACAGTATCCTGGAGGACCATTTGGTCATGCCAACCCAAAGAGAAGCACTGAAATGACACGCAGTGTTGCGGCGCAGGAAGAATGGGGGAGGCACGCCAACACACGGGGGGGGGGGGGAGAGACACACTCCTGCATGAACATTTCGGGAGGGGGTGGAGAGAAGTGGGGTGAGAGAAGCACTTGCAGGCACTCCAACAAGCGAGCGCCGGAGGAACTGGTGTGTGCGGTTACCACTTGCTCCCTCCAGGGGCGGGGGCATTGGTGGGACACTCCTGCATGCCCCCCCCTCAGGCAGTCACAGGGGAGATGGAGACTCCTTCGACACTTCCCCCCCTTGCAGGTCCAGGGACGTCAGAGGGGGGAGGGCAGCATGGTGGGGGAGGGGGCTTCCCCCTCGCCACACTGGTCGCCCCACCCAGCAGTAACCCCAGGGCGGGCCCCTCGTCCCAGGCCCTTGCCTTCCCTTCCTCTCGGGGGAGGGGAGTGGGGGGGTCCCGCTCAGCCGGGCCCCTCCACCCCTCCCCCAGGCACGGCCCTTCCCTCCGCCGCCCCTACCTGCTGAGACGGGGAGGGGGGTCTCTCTCTCGCGCGCGCGCTCCCCCCACCCGCCAGGACGCGGCCCCCTCCGGCAGCACCGCGCTTCTTCTGCTCGCCTTTAGTTTGACCTTTTCCGTGTCTCCGCTCCCTCTCGTCCCTGGCTCTGACGTCACCGCCCTAGCAACCAATCACCTTTCACCCCATCCTTCCTCCTTCCCCTTTTTTTCCCCAGGGCTCGCACGCCGGATGGGAAAATGGGCGGGGCGACGGGAAAGCAAAATATTTTTTAAAAAACCTGACGCGCCGCAGCCAATCAGCGACTCCGCCAGCGGCACGCGCGCAAGGCAAATGGGGAGGGGGGAAAGGGGGCTGTCCGGGCGCGCGGCGCAGAGCTCGCCCCGGCTAGATCAGGACGAGGAGGCGTGGCGAACAGGCGCCTCCGTGATTGGCGGAGCGGAGAAGGCGGTGAGCAGAATGGATAGCGGGGCCCGCTGGCGGTGTTGAGCGCTCGCGCGCACGGCGCAAGTGGAGATGCGAAAAAAGTGCTGGGAAAAAAGAAATACATGCACTTTTTTAAGGAAAGTTGTGCAAAAAATGCAACTTTTATCTATTTTTTTACGAAGGGCTGTGGAGTTGCACGCCATGCTAGTTGCACGCCAAATAATGCTGTTATTGCGACGCTTTGCTAGGCTTGGTTACACGCTCCCCCGTTGCTGCTACAGTGCAGCGGCGTATAGTAGTTGAGTTCGCAACTTTAGTATGTTTCCACCCCGCAAGACAAAACCGTTTTGCTTTTGTTTTTTAAACCCAAACGTATCTATTCTGTTGTAGGGGGGGGGTTGGTGACATTTTTTTCCAAAATTTCTTGATTACAATAGTAAATTGTGGTGTCAAGTGTTTTTATTCTCATTCATAGTTCTTATATTTATTAATTTCAAATGCTTTAATAGTTCCTAGGGAGATGATATAGTGTCAGCAGTTGCAGCCACAGTATTATTTCTAATTGGAAAAGTAGTCCATTTTAATTTCTGGAAAACATCTTAAAACATAACACCAAAATGCAGTGTTTGGTTTTTTGATTCAGATATTTTAACTGCCAAAAGGGGGTGTTTAACCACCAAAGAGTGGTTTTCAAAAACAACAAAAACCATCCCTACCAGTAGCCACCCAGTTTTAATACTAAGTATTAATAATAGTATTAATACTAAATGAAAGGAAAGTGGAAGTGGAAGGAGAGTACAATGCTGCAAAGAAAAATACTGTGTAGGAACCTGGAATGTCAGTTCTATGAATCAGGGTAAGCTAGATGTGGTCAAATGCGAGATGTCAAGGATGAACATCAACATCATGGGAGTTAGTGAACTAAAATGGACAGGAATGGGAGAATTTAATTCAGATGACCATTATATCTACTACTGTGGGCAGGAATCCATTAGAAGAAATGGAGTAGCCTTCATAGTGAATAAGAGAGTGGGAACAGCAGTACTGGGGTATAACCTCAACAATGATAGAATGATTTCAATTCGGATCCAAGGCAAACCTTTCAACATCACAGTAATCCAAGTCTATGCCCCAACCACTGATGCTGAAGAGGAAGAAGTTGACCGTTTCTATGAAGACCTACAACACCTTCTAGAATTAACACCCAAAAAAGATGTCCTTCTCATCATAGGGGATTGGAATGCTAAAGTAGGCAGTCAAGAGGTAATAGGAATAACAGGCAAGTTTGGTCTTGGTGTACAAAATGAAGCAGGGCAAAGACTGATAGAGTTTTGTCAGGAGAACACATTGGTCATAGCAAACACCCTTTTCCAGCAACACAAATGGCGACTGTACACATGGACTTCATCAGATGGTCTAAACCGTAATCAGATTGATTACATTCTTTGCAGCCAAAGTTGGAGAAGTTCTATACAGGCATTAGAAACAAGACCAGGAGCTGACTGGCTCAGATCATGAGCTTCTTATTGCAAAATTCAGGCTTAAACAAAAAAGCAGGGAAAACCTCCACGTATGACCTAAATCAGATACCATATGAATATACAGTGGAGGTGACAAATAGATTTAGGGGCTTAGATTTGGTAGACAGAATGCCTGAAGAACTTTGGACGGAGGTCTGTAACATTGTACAGGAGGCAGCAACTAGAACCATCCCAAAGAGAAAGAAATGCAAGAAGGCAAAGTGGCTACCTGAAGAGGCTTTACAAATAGCTGAGGAAAGAAGGGAAGCCAAAAGCAAGGGAGAAAGGGAAAGATATACCCAACTGAATGCAGATTTCCAGAGAACAGCAAGGAGAGATAGGAAGGCCTTCCTCTTTTTTTTTATAAGATAATTTTATTGCTTTTTAATTATAAAGACATAGGTAAGGACAGTTAAGACAAAAGGAATAGGGAAACAAAAGATCAGACATTAGAACATAAGAACATAAGAAGAGCCATGCTGGATCAGGCCAAGGGCCCATCTAGTCCAGCTTCCTGAATCTCACAGCGGCCCACCCCAGGTGCCCCAGGGAGGCAGGAGACAACAAGATGCTTGCATCCTGTTGCCACTCCCTTACACCCGGTACCTGTAGCCCACCACCTTTGTAAGGAGGTTGCACAATCCATCATTGCCTATAGCCCACAATGGATCTTTCCTCCAGAAATCGGTCTAATCCTCTCTTAAAGACATCAAGACCAGATGCCATCACCACCTCCTGTGGCAAGGAGTTCCACAGATTAACTACCCGCTGGGTAAAAAAGTACTTCCTTTTATCTGTTTTAACTCTCCCAACCCTCAGTTTTAGTGGATGCCCCCTGGTTCTGGTGTTGTGAGAGAGGGAAAAGAACATCCCTCTATCAACTCTATCCCTTCCATGCATAATTTTGTATGTCTCAATCATGTCCCCCCTCAGGCGCCTTTTTTCTAGACTGAAGAGCCCCAAACGCTGCAGTCTTTCTTCATCAGGGAGGTGCCCCAGCCCCGTAATCATTTTTGTCGCTCTCTTCTGCACCTTTTCCAACTCCACTATGTCCTTTTTGAGATGCGGCGACCAGAACTGGACACAATATTCCAGGTGCGGCCTTACCATTGCTTTGTACAATGGCATGATAATATTGGCTGTTTTATTCTCAACCTCTTTTTTAATTACCCCGAGCATGGAATTGGCTTTCTTAATTGCTGCCGCACACTGGGTCGATACCTTCATGGAATTGTCCACCAGCACCCCAAGATCTCTCTCCTGAGCTGTCACAGACAGCTCAGAACCCATTAGCCTATAGGTGAAGCTTTGGTTTTTGGCCCCAATGTGCATCACTTTACATTTGTTTACGTTGAAACGCATCTGCCATTTGGCTGCCCATTCCCCCAACTTGGAGAGATCCTTCTGGAGCTCTTCTCAATCCTCTCTGGTTTTCACCACCCGGAAAAGTTTTGTGTCATCTGCAAACTTGGCCACCTCGCTGCTTATCCCTGTCTCTAAGTCATTTATGAATAAGTTGAAAAGCACGGGCCCCAAGACAGATCCCTGGGGCACTCCACTTTTCACCTCTCTCCATTCTGAAAATTGCCCATTTACCCCCACTCTCTGTTTCCTGGCCCTCAACCAATTCTGGATCCATAAGAGGACCTGCCCTCTTATTCCCTGACTGTGAAGTTTCTTCAGCAGCCTTTGGTGGGGGACCGTGTCAAACGCCTTCTGAAAATCCAGGTATATGATATCCACAGGTTCACCCACATCCACGTGCCTGTTGACCTTTTCAAAGAATTCCAAAAGGTTTGTGAGGCAAGACTTACCCTTACAGAAGCCATGCTGACTTTCTTTTAGCAGTACTTGTTCCTCTATGTGTTTTAGGATTTTATCTTTGATAAGGCTTTCCACCATCTTACCCGGAACAGACGTTAGGCTGACCGGCCTGTAGTTTCCAGGGTCCCCCCTTCTCCCTTTTTTAAAGATTGGCGTGACATTGGCTATCCTCCAATCCTCTGGCACCGTGGCCGTTTGAAGGGACAAGTTGCATACTCTAGTTAAGAGGTCAGCAACTTCGTTCTTTAGTTCCTTAATAACTCTTGGATGTATACCATCTGGGCCTGGTGACTTATTTATATGTAGTTTATCAATTTGATCTAAAACATCTTCCTTATTCACCATTATCTGCTTTAATTCCTTAGTTAGGAAGGGCTGTTCGGGCTGTGGTATCTGC
Source organism: Lerista edwardsae (assembly GCA_029204185.1). Taxonomy (NCBI): domain Eukaryota; kingdom Metazoa; phylum Chordata; class Lepidosauria; order Squamata; family Scincidae; genus Lerista; species Lerista edwardsae. The sequence goes on along the minus strand of JAJKFI010000036.1, from coordinate 7,996,853 downwards.
CCAAGTTCTTCTGCTGTGAAGACGGACGCAAAGAATTCATTTAATTTCTCTGCAATCTCCAAGTCCCCTTTTATCTCATCTTTCCCTCCCTCACCATCCAGCGGGCCAACCGCCTCTCTGGCAGGTTTCCTGCTTCTAACAGATTTGAAGAAGCTTTTATTATTCCCCTTTATGTTGCTAGCCATGCGTTCCTCAAACGCTTTCTTGGCCTCCCGTATCACCTTCTTACTTGTCTTTTGCCAGAGTTTATGTTCCTTTTTATTCTCCTCACTGGGGCAAGACTTCCATTGACGGAAAGAAGCTTCCTTGCTCTTTACAGCTTCTCTAACTTTGTTTGTCAGCCATGCAGGTACCCTCCTGGACCTTGTTGAACCCTTCTTTCTTTGCGGTATACACTCCTGCTGGGCGTCTACTACTGTCACTTTAAACAGCCTCCACGCAGCCTGGAGGGATTGGACTCTTTTTACCTTCCCTTTCAATTTCTTCCTAACTAGCCTCCTCATCTGAGGGAAATCTGCCCTTCGAAAGTCCAGGGTTCTTGTGTCAGATTTGCTCTGCACTCTTTCCTGGACATGCATGGCAAAACCAATCGCAGCATGGTCACTATTCCCCAATGGCTCAGTAACACATACATCCCTCACTAAGTCCCGAGTGCCACACAATATTAAATCCAAATTAGGAAATTTGGAGAGTTCTGAGAGTTACTTAGCATAACAAATAAAATCACAGCTATAACAATTTCCATCTGAAAGGTTATAGACAATCACATGAAAAAGTTTCTATCTTTCATCATTAATTCTAATTATTAAAAATTTCAAAAAAGCTGATTTAATCAAAAACCAAAAAAGAAAAGGGAAAGAAGAAGTTGAGAAGTAATTTTTTTTAAAAAAAGTCCTTCATAACTCTATCTTGTATATTCTAACATTTCCAATTAAATTTTAAATTTCAATCTCTACCCAAAATAAATGAGAGTACTCTGTTTACTTGTCTCAAACCATATTTCTATAATAAAACATACCTATAAAAATTTAGACAGATTATGAAATTGTATAAAACGCATAAAACTATCTTAAGCCTTCATAGTTCTTCCAATTCTCAAAAGCAACATCTTTAAATGCAAGCCTGATTTCTCATGTACTTAAAAAGAAAAGAAAAAAAATCAAAAATCCGCTTTGCAATTATAATCTTGACATAAAAAATACAAGCTTGCAATCTTATTGCTTTTCTAAGATCAGAAATTCAATATTAGCTATCTTTTTACCACATACAGCAAAGGAGAAAGCAAAAAAACAAAAAAACATTGTAACTATCTTAAATCTTCCATTAAGTCTTAATTAATTTTTTTTAATCTTTCTAAAATGATATCTTTAAATATAAGCTTGAATTATCACATACTCAAAAGTAAATGAAAAGAGAAGAATCAAAAAAAATAACTTTACATTAAAATCTTATATATTTCTAAACTCAAGACTCAATTATAATACCAAATATAACAAAAAAATATATATAAGGAGCATCTCTGAATCCACGTCTTATTATTTCCCTTATTAGCCTCAATTTATATTTTAAAGCAAAATTTAGAGCCCAATTTCCCCATTTTCCAAATTTCTCTACTTTTTTATTCCAAAAAGTCAGACTGGTACCACTCTAAACAAATAACAAATATCTAGTTAGACTATGATCCTTCTGCCACAAAAGGATCATCAACTCACAGGTTTCTCCCACTAAAACCTGTGAATTGAAATAATGTTCCTTCTTCATACCGTCCATTCCTTTCCAGTCTTCTTCAGACGCAAAGCACACATTTCATCCTAAAATGGGAGGGAGTCAAACTTTCTTTAATAAGCTGTCCAATTCTTCTTCTAATTTATTAAAGTTCACCCCAGTCCTTCCATCCAAAACTCCTTCGCTCTAAATCGATGTAAATTCTTCATTTGTTCTAAGTTCATTTGTTCATTTATTCTAAATTCCAATTGTAAATCTTTGATCTTCTCTCAGTGATCTCAGTGATCCTTCTCTCAGGCGACAGCCTGACGCCATTTTAAGTCAGTTACGCAGCAAAAAAATTCAAGCTCTTTCATCTTTAGATACAGAACGAAATAAATATATCCCGACTTCTCTCACTTCATGAAAAAATAGGTGATAAGAAAGGCAAAACAAAGAAAGCATTTCAGTGATACTGCCAGATTCTGTGTGCAATTAACGCCTTGTTGTTACCTTCATAAATCTTTCTCCTTGCCAGCTTTCTCAGATGTTTGTCTTCACTGGGACTCATAAAGACCTTCAAACTTTCAAAAATATAAACCATCATGTTCATTCCATAATCCAGCTTCCACTCCTCGTTAACAAGAAAATTGAGTAAGAAAATGAAACAAGAAACAGATAAAGAACAACAGCAATGCACTTCAGTGGACATCTTGTGTTGAAAGCTACGCAGATTTAATTCCACTGACTTCTCTGGCCTGCTGCCAACTCTCCAGTGCAGTTCGCGCCAAGTTGTTATCCTCATAAAATTCATTTTCGCCTGCTCACCATCTCTTCCCACACAGTTGTCTTCCTTAGGGGGACCTCAGAAGACCTTCCAGAAGCTGTAATCCATCATTCTCTCTCTCTCTAGGTATTATCCACTCTCCAAGTCAGAGACTGTCCACACAGTCTGCCAGAAGGCAGAGTCTCTTCTGCTCCCCGGTCACAAGCAAACATCGTTCACCTCCAGATTTGGCCACTATCCAGAGGCTAGATGTGAATGCTCCCCCCCAACCCAGTACTACTACTGGAGTTGGGCCCGAACCTCTTACAGAGATTCAGGAAAGAACAGAAGCCCCAGCCACTCATAAAAAGTGACTGCCATGTTCGAGTCCCTGGCTCCTCCCCCGGAAGGCCTTCCTCAATGAGCAATGCAAAGAAATAGAGGAAAACAACAGAATGGGAAAGACTAGAGATCTTTTCAAGAAAATTGGAGATGTCAAAGGGCAATGTCATGCTAAGGTAGGCACAATAAAGGACAAGAACGGCAAGGATCTAACAGAAGCAGATGAGATTAAGAAGAGGTGGCAAGAATACACAGAGAAACTATGTAAGGCCAATCTAAATGTTCCTGATAACCACAGTGGTGTGGTCACTGAGCTCGAACCTGACATCCTGGAGAGTGAAGTCAAGTGGGCTTTAGAAAGCCTCACTAACAACAAAGCTAGCAGAGCTGACAGCATTCCAGCGGAATTACTCAAAATCTTAAAAGATGATGCTGTCAAAGTGCTGCACTCCATATGCCAGCAAATTTGGAAAACTCAGCAGTGGCCACAAGACTGGAAAAGATGAGTTTACATTCCAGTCCCAAAGAAGGACAATGCCAAAGATTGTTCAAACTACCGCACCATTGCACTCATTTCACATGCTAGCAAGGTCATGCTCAAAATCCTACAAGTTAGGCTTCAGCAATATGTGAATCGAGAACTACCAGATGTACAAGCTGGTTTCCAGAGAGGCAGAGGAACTAGAGATCAAATTGCCAACATTCGCTGGATCATGGAGAAAGCAAGAGAGTTCCAGAAAAACATCTACCTCTGCTTCATTGACTATGCTAAAGCCTTTGATTGTGTGGATTACAACAAACTGTGGCAAGTTCTTGAAGAGATGGGAGTATCAGACCACCTGATCTGTTTTCTGAGAAACCTGTATGCGGGTCAGGAAGCAACAGTTAGAACTGGACATGGAACAACCAACTGGTTTCAAATTGGGAAAGGAGTATGACAAGGCTGTATACTGTCACCCTGGATGAAATGCAAAACAGAAAAGCAGATCACACTGTGTCAGCCTGAGACATTTAGATTTGTAGGTAGAGCAGAACACTAAAAGACCCAACCCAGTCCAACTTTCCAGCATTGATGCAGCCCTGCCAGCAGGTTGTGTGCTTCCTTATCTCAGATCTGCTGTGTGGCTGAATTGGTGCTGGAAAGTTGGATAGGATTGGGCACTTTGTCTACACATTTGGGAGATGGCAGGTCTTTGTCCTTTTTTTACATACACCGATCCCTGAGAGCAAGCCTGTGTCTGCAATAAGAGAACATGCAGAAATTCAGCCAGCCCAATATCTCTTGGAATGGAGATGCAATGATGGTAAAAGTCCTCCCCTACCCCCACACAACATTCAACAGAAAAAAATAAGGACATGTTTCTAACACACCACTCTTTACTAGAGAACACTGCCTGATCCCCGTGCTACAGATGGCTGAAGTCTGTGATCCTTGATGAATACTCATGTGCCACAATTCACTGTCCTCCACAGATGAAAATGCTAAGACAGTGGTTCCCAAACAGTGGGTCAGGACCCACCAGTAAGTCATGAGACAATTTCAGGTGGGTTGCGAAGCACCTAGAACAACCATATTGAAAATATGGGGAGGGCTGTGTGGTTGTTTTGTTTGTGTCAAGGTTGTCAATAGGCTTTTTCTCCCTTTCTGATTTACTTTGCTATTGGAAAGTGGCTAAGAAATAACCCAACTTATTGCTGCGTTCTCGGGAAAGCAGCAGGCTCTGTGGATCCCTTTACACTTGTCCACATTGACTGCCCAATCCTAAGCAGTGTTGGTGTTGTAAGGCCGGCGCAACAGGGCTGCATCCTAAGCCCAGTGGGAGACAGCAACAGCACCGTTTTTCCCCTTGCCCCCAGGCATGCCCCAGCCAGACCTATGGGGCTGCTCGGATCTGTGCCTGCTGATTTGCAGATGCAGGTCAACATGCACAGCAGCGGCCCAAATTAGGGCCGCCGGGGCTTAGGATACAGCACAACGGTGGTTGTCTGTCATCGCCCACTGGGCTGCCCTGTTATACCCACGGCACACCTCCGGCAAGGTCCTGCACCGACCAAGTGCCGCCAGCGCTCAACTGGTGCATGACCAGCGCATCTGATGGGCACAATGGCACCCGTGCCCTGGCACTGCTGCTTGCACCAATCCAGCACCCAATTATGCAGTTCCGATGTGCCTAGTGGCACATGGGTGACAAGAGCACAGCACCGGTGCAGCACAAGTATAGGATTGCTTTCTGGCATTCATCTTCCGTTTTGCTGCCTATTCCCCCAGTCTGGAGTGATCCTTCTGGAGCGCTTCACAATCCGTTCTGGTCTTCCCCACCCAGAAATGTTTGGTGTCATCTGCCAACTTGGCCGCCTTGTTGCTTATCCGCGTATACAAGTCATTTACAAACACATTGAAAACCACTGGTCCAGTGGTGTCATCCAAATGATTTAGGAACAGGTACTCACTTTTGATTGGCACTTGTTGGGGTCCGCCCACCGGAAGTGACCTCATAAGCCGGAAGTGAGGTCCTGACAGGAAGTGAGGTCATGATTGTTGCCATGGATGAGATCATGTTTGTAATAACTTCAGCTGGTGGTTAGTGTTGATTTAACTTCTATTGCTTTGCTTTCTAGAGTTGTGTATATACATATTTTCCTTCAACTGTTCCCCGGTTAAATAGCAGGCTAGACTGTACTAGATTGTGAGGCCTTTTGGGACAGGGAGCCATTTAACTTTAATGTTAAATGCAAGGAGCCGGCAAGGAGCAGGAGGGGGAACGGGCGACCAAAAAACAGACCACGTGGGGGGCTGGGGCTGGGGGGAGGCTGCAGGAGGAACCGGGACGCTGGATCTGCGCGGCTGGAGGGAGCGGGAGCCCCAGGCAGCCTACCTTCTCACGCTTGCTGCCTTATTCCCGGGTCTCCCTCGCTGCTGCTGCTGCTGCCGCTGCTTCCGCCTTGGGTCCTCTCGCTCTGCGGCTGCTGCCGCCACCACCATGCTGCCTGCCTGCCTGCCTCCTCACAGAAAATGCAGGCAACGGCTGCGGGTGTGCAGTACACATGCGCAGCTGCTGAGCCAACCAGCCAACGGGGCCAGCTTCGAGTGGGCGGGGCCAGCTCAACTTCTAGGAAACGGTACTCACGTAGTGGTGCGTAGTGGGTGCATGACATCACTGCACTAGTCCCAGGACAGAACCTTCAGGCATACTGCTCTCCAGCTTTCTTCATTGTGAAAATTGCTTATTGAGACCTACTCTCTGTTTCCTGGTCCTCAACCAATTCAGGCAGCCCAATCCTGAGCTGCTGTGGGTGCAGTGGTAGCCGAACGCTGCGGGTGCACTGCTGCATTGAACGGCAGCCAGGCAGTCGCAGGAGGCTCTGTGGGAGACGGGGACATTTGTCTCCTTCCCTCATGGTAAAGACGCAGGGTGGGCGAAGGGTCTACTTGCCTCTGCACCTGCTGTTTTGTGGGTGCAGAGGCAAGGGCCTCCGCGTTGGGCCAGGCAGCCCAACATGGTGGATAGGATCCAGCTGTGACCTTTGCTGCAGGTCTTACCCCCCGCTCTGCCCCTCCCACACCCAGTTCTGCTCTCCTGCCTGCCCTCGAAAAGCACTCAATGCTGGTACACTTACTGCTCACTGGTGTTCCTTTGCCACCGCCAGGTGTTGTCAGGTGCTGAGCCAGCGCCAGCAGTAATCGCTTATTGCCAGCTGGGCAGCGCTATCCAACGCTACCTGTTGCGTCGACGCTATGTCGTTAGCGCTGACGCAGGTGCGCCGATCAGCACCCCCGCGTTGGCGCTCGAGCAATGGGACCGGCAGTGCAGGCAGCAACAGTCATGTTGCATCCGCACTGAGCGTCTCTTGCATCGGCCGAAGCCGATGTCAGGCTAGGACCAGGATTGGTAGGGGGGAAAGGTTCTGATCAAAGGGAGGGCAGGACGTGGGCGGGCTCCGGATTTGTCCTTAAGGCCAAATCCTAAGCCCGTCCAGGAGGCTGCGCAGCCCCAATTCTGTTTAGCAGGTGCAGAGCCGAGGAGCGCATAGGGGAGGCTGGAGCCTCCCCTACGGTAAGGGCGTGAACGTGCCCTTGCCGTGGGGAGGCCTTGGATTTGGCGCTGGCCTGCCAGCCTAGCCAATCCAATGCTGGGCAGGATTGCGCTCTGAGTTGCTTTATGGCATCTTTTGCGACAGCAGTGCAGGCAATACGCTCGTACCGCCTGCACTTAGGGCTCAGGGTTGGGCCCTGAATTCATAAGAGGACCTGTCTTCTTATTCCTTGACTGTGGAGTTTTCTCAGTAGCCTTTGGTGAGGGACCGTATCAAACACCAGGGCCGTTCATGAGTGTCCACAGGCACACCATTGCCCGCATTCTCCACCAGTTTGTGAGTACCTCTCCTCAGCATTGGGTGGGGTGAATGCAAGGAGAAGGGAACCATTTCCAGGACTCAATCCCTCTCCTCATTGTACTAGGACAGAGATGAGGGAAAGCCACTGCGAGCTTCAGCAACTGTGGTGAGGAGGGAGTGTTGGCAGTCTGGCGCCTGCTGCCCCCTGCTGGTTGTTCTTTCCCTGTGCTTTTCAGGCAATTTGGCCCTATGGAGCCAGTGGCCATGACCCATTTAGTAATAACATACTTGAAATGCAGCCCCTTCCTCCTCCACGTTCTCTTTCTCTCTGCTTCCTCCTTCTGCTTTCCAGATCAGGACGTGCTTGTGGCCTCATCACAGGTCAGTGCTGATTTAAGTTGAGCATGTATGTCTTTTTTCTCAGGTCTATGAGTTGGCGTTCATATGCTGGGTTCTTCTTAATAATATTACTTTGTGAGTGTGAGTGTTTGTAAGTTGGGTGTTTATACCTCGGGGGAGCCTGTATTTTAAAAGGGCAAAAAGTGAATTGTGTTTTGCACACACACTTCCCAATTCACATAGCACGTTTGCCCTTCACATATGGTTATCTATATTCCAGTGCAAAATGTTGCAGGGGAAGCCACTAGTCTGTGCTCAGATGTGAGTCTCATTATGGTCAATGGCGCTTACTCCCATGTAAGCATGGAATGCAGCCTGGCAAGTGGCAATGCTAACAATGTTTATCTAGTTTCCATAGTAATAGCATTATATAGTACTATAGTACCATAATAGTAATATCATAGTAATACTAAATACAGCGGTTTTCCCTATCAGTCTACAGAGAAATGAAAAAAATAACATGAGAATCAGGTGGAATCTACCCTTTGCTTGAATGCTGTGTTGGTTTTGATAATGCGTGCATTTGATGGGTTAAGATCAATCATTACCTGTACCAGGCTAGCCCCTCCTTTCCCACCCTCTGCAACTCCAGAGCACACACAGCAATGCCTTCTTCTTGCCTTATAAATTATGCACAGTTTATGATTTTTCTCGTGTAGCTGCCCATTCTCAAATCAAAGGCATGCAAATGCAGTTTCTCTTTCACTGCCTGCACAGAGTACAGGGCTTGCCTTCATTAATAATACAGTAAACAAGCACGTTAACATGTGCAAAGCAAATCTTCTGTGAGATGGGCAGGCTGCTGTGCAGGCCAGCGTAGATATGCCACAAATGAGGACCATGCAGGTGATGGGGCACTGAGGGGCAGGTTCCAACTTCTCTAAAGATGCAGTTGCCTTCCCCGGACCTCTCCAATTGTTGAAAATTCCATCCAAAGTCTGATACAGGCATCCAATATTGAGTACCAGTACTGCCTATCACTTATTTGCCTATTGCTTCTTTTAACTTACAGCTCTCATTTCTTCCATAGAGCTCCAGGAACTCCAGGTGGATTACAATCAATTCTCATTATCTGCTAGGTTTAGGTTCCTGGAAATCCTCGTAGATGGTGAATTCACAGATAACGAACCATTGATCCTATGGGATCAATGGGATTAGGTGCAAGGGGTATCTTCTGAAAAATCCAGCAGAGGCCCTCAGGAAGCCAGCAGAGTGCAGCTGGAAGTGCTAAAAGATGGGACTTGTGACAGTGACTCAGAAAAAAGTAATGACTCAAAATTTGGCTCGACTCGCCTTAGAGTTGGTGTGCTTGCTTGCCTTTTTGTTTTTCACCCTTTCCTTCTGCATTACCCTGAAAGACTTTGTGGGTGATCTGGAAGCCATCTTTCAAACCAATGGCAGCAGCCGATGTGGTGGGAGTAGGGTATGTAGTTCCAAGAGATGAGACTGGAGGTTTGAAGGGAGAAGAAAGGCTTAAAGTCGTGTTGGTTTTTGTTTTGCTTTTGCCCAAGGACTTGACTTGTTTCTCGAAACAACTCAGGACATGAGTCAAAATGAGTCAATATTTTTTCCGCAAATTGAGTCATGACAATGCATGCTATGATTCATGACTTGACTCAAGTCATCTGACTCAAAACTCGACTCACGAAATGTGACTCTGGCACATCCATGCTCTTCAGCTGACTGGAGTGGAGCTAGGAAAACAGTGTCCCCTGCCTATCCTGTTTCCAGCAAGCGACAGGGGGAGAAGAGGGAGAGAAATGTACCCTAATCAGCAGAAATAAGAACACAGAACCTCCATAGATGCGCCTTGGGCGAACGCAACGTGCTTGCATCGGCTCAACATTACTAGCACTGATGCGGGGGCACCAACTTTCACTCCTGTGTCAGTGCTAGAAGCATCATCGGCCCAAGGGTGCCGGGCAGAGGTGCTGCAGTGCTGCTCATGCACCAGCCGAACTCTGCTGGTGCAAGAGTGGTCCTGGGTGTTGGGTGGGTGCTCGGGAGGGAGGGAGGGAGGGAGGAAGGAACTGGGTGGGGCGGGCAGTAGGCATACCGGCCCAGGGAGGGGGTCGGTTGCGACCGGTAGGCCACATCCAAGCCTCAGGCCATGCGGCTTCCTTGGCCCTTCACTTGCTATACAGCCAGCGATGGTATCTGGTAATGAAGAGCTGGAACACTGGGCAGGACTTAGGTGTGATTGGCAGCCTGTCCGTTCCGTTCCGCCGCCTGCCCACCACGCAGGCTGCCCCCAGTTGGCGCGCCCCACCGCTGCTCGCCCAGGCACCCGGCGTGCCCCCCACCCGTCCCCCCCGGTGAGCAGGCGCCTCCTCCGGGGCCAGGGCAGCCCGTGCGGCGGGTGGGCAGGCGGCAGAACCGAACGGATGGGCAGCCAATCACACATAAGTCCCGCCCAGCGTTCCGGATCTTCATTACCAGATACCATTGCTATATACAGCAAACGGAAATTGGAGGAAACCAATGGGGAGGCTGGAGCCTTGCCTAAGGAGGCTCCCCAGCATGCTGAAACTGCGCTGGATTTGGCGCAGGCCCACCAGCCTCACCATTCCAGCGCAGCTTAGGATTGTGGTCTTATAAGTTTCTGATATTCGGTCTATTTCATTGCAAAAGGCAGTCCTTTGCTTCACGCGAGTATGTGCTGTCTTCCTTCACGAGAACATCTGAGCTCATGAAAGCAAAGTTATGGTCTCCCTCCACTCTTGTTACTGGAGTTGTAAACCTAGTATTTAAATTGTGCTTTTGGTGTGACAGGCCAGGGAAAAATATAAAAATTAAAAACTCTTAGATAAAAGCTGCTGCCACTTTCAGGTAATATGTAAAGGGGAAAAAAAAGAACCGTAAGAAAAATAGGATTCTTGGTCCATCGATGTTACACTAAAAAGGAGAAGAAGTGCAGAGATTTTCCCTGTTCACTTTGGTTCCCCTTTCTGTCATTTTTGTGGGGCTCTACATTACTAAAGTGCTCTGTTCATGCAGTTTAGAGATAACCATCTATCAGTATGGCCATTAGACACTCCATTTTTATATTGAGGCTAAAAAGAAATGCTTGCACTCAGCTCGTCTTCTAAAAAAAGGTGTTTTGTGCTTCTTTGAAAACTTGGATGGTATATTTGGGAAATCAAGACCTGTTGGGTCTGGAGCTCAGAACTCCGGGGCTCTTCTTTCTGTGGCAAGTTACCTGGTCCCACAGAGGGGATTTCATTTTAATTAAATGTAATCTCAATGGTTTGTATGTATTTTCTTAACTTTTTAATATTTTATCATTTTTATTATTCTGTTTGTGTTGTAAGCCATCTTGATTGCCTTTACCAGGAGAAAGGTGGGATAGAAATGCTTTCAATAAATAAATTCCCCCTGGGCTCCAACGAAGCTTTGGGTCCAATTTCCACCCAAGCAGCAATCCTGAGCCGCCTAGCCACTGCGGATGCTCCGGCAGTCAAATGGCTGGCTAGTAGCAGCCAGGCAGCCAGCAGGGGATCCTTGGGAGAAGGAGACGTTTATCCCCTCCCCCAGATAAGGGCGCAGGGCAGATGTAATTCACAGGCTCATTAACCTACTTTAAAGGGTTCTTTGTTGAATTAAATGTGTAGTTTTTTTAAAAAAAGGAAACAGTTCAGTTCAAATATATTACGATAATAAAAACATACAACTTGATATTTGTTATAACTGGTGTTGTACCTGCAATGCTCATTACATTGGAACCCAATCTTCAACCCATGGACCAAGTATTGGTTGAAATGAATTACTTGACCATTAAAAAAAAACCTTGAGTTTGAATAAAAAAAGGTTCTACGCTTTAAAAGTAACACAGTAACATGATTTTGGCTGATTTTTATGGTCTGCGGCTGCCATCTTGAAAATAACCCACTTGCGGTTGTTCAGTTCTGGTCAGCTTTATTTTCTGTCAATATGTACACCTAGTACTGACAAGAACAGTTGACAGACCTGTTGTTTGACTTTCTCTAGGCTTAAAAATACCACAGTTACATGATTTTGGCCGATTTTCATGGTCTGCGGCTGCCATCTTGAAAATGACCCACTTCCGGTGGGTCAATGGTGGTCGACTTTATTTTCTGTCAATACGTACACCTAGCACTGACAAGAACAGTTGACAGACCTTTTGTGCCACTTTGTCCTGGGTCTGAATACGTCTTGACCCGACTAATAACCAGCTCAGGGCCCATATGAATTGTGAACGTTCAGCAGAGTGCGTCCTTAAGCACTTCCAAGCCAAGGCAACAAGGCACACATCCTCTGCTACCAGCCTGGGACCATAGTTAAGAGCAAAAGCCTCTAACAGCCATAAACAGCCTCTTAACTTTTTAAATCCTCAGGCTAAACTTGCCCTGTCTACAGGGACCTATCCAAAGCTACAAAGCTTAACTGGTGAGGTGCCCAAGCAGCAAAACTGAATTTAGTCCGGTTCCAAGTAACCACAATAAAAGCTTATAGATCAACTATAATTTATTAAGAAAACAAGCAGTTACCAAAACTAGGAAAGGCTTAAAAGAACTAACAGAGATTTAACTAAGATACACATTAAAACAACTATATGCCTAACTCTAGACTAGGCCCTAGTACCTGTGAGGTAGTTAGCCTTACAGGTTCGCCTTCTTCTCAGTGTAAGGCAGGCAGCAGGTCCATCTTGGAGAAGGTGATCTCAAGGACTGGAGATCGGATGGTCTTCTTTGATAGTCTCTGAAGGTCTGATGGTCTCTGGCAATCTGACGGTGTGTTGAAGATCTGATGGTCTTGATGTTGTGTGGTCTTGATGGTCTGTGTGCTGATCTGTACCCCCAAAACTGGATATCTTTATACCTCTCTAGCACAATCAGTTATCCAATCAGGATAAAGGTTGGCCAACTCCTGATGGGGTGATGGAATGTTCAGAGGTTGCAGAATGGTCAGAAGAGGTTATATACGCGTAACAGTGAACCCAAGTGATGGATCTCAGCTGTGTGGAATCTTCTTGATTGCAGCACTAGCTGGATGGAACCTTCCTGATTAGGTTTGTTCTTCCTAACCTTAGCCATGACCTCACACCTTTCTGCAGAAACAAAGCAGATAGGAAATTACACTTCCTGATTAAATCAGGAAGTGAGCTGATTACCACCAGCTGGTATTTTAGCAGCTTCAACTCTTTCCCACAAAATGGAGTCATGTTGACAAAATGGAGTCAAACCATGGCCTAGCTTTCTTTTGCTCTTTACAGCAGGCAATGAGTCTCCTTGTGCCAGCTATTTTGCCGGTACAGAGGTACGTGCCTCTGTGTCAGCCCACACAGACCAACATGGAGGTCAGGATCCATCTGCAAAAGTCATGGCCAGTCCCACCCCTGCTCTGCTCCTCCTCCCTTCAGTTCCTCCCTCCCTCCCTGCCCGGAAAGCGTGCCACGCCAGCAAGGGGTAAACTTATGGTTTGCCAGCGTTGTGTTGTCACCACCAGGAGGGGAATTACATCACTGCTGCAGTGCAGGGGGTACGTCCTTGGGCAGGCCTTATGGCACGTTTGTGACAGCAGCGCAGGTCTGATGCTTGTACCACCTGCGCTAGAAGTATGCACATGTGACAAATGTGTTTGCAAATATGTCAGCTACTTTAATTATCTTTATGTACCTAAAAAATGCCAGGGGCGTGGTGGTGCAGCGGGTTAAACCGCTGCTGCTGGGCTTTCCGACCGGAAGGTTGGTAGTTCAAGACTGCACAACGGAGTGAGCTCCCATTGCTTGTCCCAGCTCCTGCCAACCTAGCAGTGCGAAAGCACCTAAATGCAAGTAGATAAATAGGGACCACTTCAGTGGGAAGGGAACGGTGTTCCGTGTGCTACGGCGTAGAGTCATGCCAGCCACAGAAGCTTTTCCTCGGACAAAATGTTGGCTCTACAGCTTTGAAATGGAGATGAGCACCGCCCCCTACAGTCGGTCACGACTAGACCATTCGGTCGTGGGGAAACCTTTACCTTTTACCTAAAAAATACAGTGTGTGAAGAAACAGGCAAAATTCCAGCCATCTTATTAGTCACGGGGGCCAATTAAATGACAGAGCTGTCTGGTGGGACATATCCACAGTCCATTGTAACTTCCCTACTGATCTTGACAACTGTTCCAATCGATCGTGACCTGCTTGAATTGTTGGAGAAATGTTACTCCTCTCTCCTGGGCACAGCTGGCAATTGCCTGCCATTGTGCTGGCCCTCGATTCTAGAAGATCTGCGATTGATTTTGTGGGATCAGAGAGCTCCAGAGGGAGAGGCAGGCACCACCACAGACAAATAGCTCAGTCCCTTGTCACCTTCAATTGTGGAACCCACATGTCAACCCAGGGGCACTGTTTACTCACGAGCTGGCTAGCACGGGGCTTGGGAGGGTGGGGGAAGGCAAAGGAGGCAGAATGGGATGGGGGAGGGGGGCCTCATGGGTGAGTTGGCCTGGGGAGGGGGTGGAGCCAGGATTTGGCTGGTATCCTAACCCTGAGGCAGCCGGCCCTGATCCAGGCACTCTGACTTGCACCAGTGATTTCACTGGCACGCATCTGAGCAGTCTCATCGGGTTGCCTGGGGGATACCCAGAGGTAAGGAGACCGGCACCCATGCAGGTTAGGACTGGGGGTGCCCCACATGCCATGGAACGAGATAGAGATGAGGTGGCAGAGTCATCTGAGACTGCAGGGGTGTGTGTGTGTGTGTGTGTGTGTGTGTGTGTGTGTGTGTGTGTGTGTGT